>CM043867.1:23925088-24525088 GCA_023846275.1 Vanilla planifolia | reverse complement strand
GATTACTGAACACTTGTCAAAGATATGTGCTACTAACAGAATCAAAAAAACTTTTGATGGGATCAATTCAAGTCTTAAGCTCTAGAGAACATAACTGAACTAAATTTGTTAGAGAATTAGTTTAGCAAAAAAGATTTGTAAGACTTAAATCTCAAAAAGAATGAACCTATGCTTAGGAGATTGCTTAGCTTATTAAACCAAAAATTGTGAAAAAATCAGAGGAGACTAAATGAAAAAAACATCCATGAAACATTAAGCAGTAGAAGCTACATGTGGAGGCTCACTAAAGCACATGTTGTAGTGCCTAACAAGGCACCATGCATGAAGAAGGGCATGACATGTCAAACACCCATTCCTGTTAGCACATGCAAGCATGCAACATGATGCACATGCATCCTAATGTCACTTACCACGTCATCGCAATCAACACGATTGCAAAAGACTATTTGTGTGCTTGAATAGTGCCCTTAACATGACAATATGCATGTAGGGCATGGATGTATGCACACATCTATGTATGGGTCCAAGCCAAATTGTATAAAATTTACGTAAATTTTTTTTATTTCTAGTCAAAATTATATAATTAAATATTTTGTTCAAATGTCAATATAAATGAGTAAGAAGGATGAATGAAGTAATTCAAAATATTAAAAAATTAGTATTCTAGGAATCAAAACTTTATAAATTTAGAACATTTTAATGGAAAGCTTGTTAAGAAATTTAGTCTTAAACCCTCTTCTCCTTCTCTTTCTTTTACTACTCTTTGCAATTATCATTATTCCTCTTTATTACTACTACTCTAAAAAGAAGATCTACTAACAAGAGATTTGAGATAAGAACACCTTATAGATAGAACATCTCCAATGATAAGGACACTAGGATGAAGAGAAGTAGAGCATTGGGTGATGATATTGCCATGATAAGGAGCAATAGGAGCCTTGTGTGGTGATGGTGCTACAAGGAGGTATGATATAAGCCAAGAGTAGTGATTTAATGACTAATAAAGAAAAATACTAGAAGCAAACTAATATCTTAAGTGAGAAATCACTTAATAAGAAGTCACTGTTATGCAAGGCTTCATTGGGTGTACGAATGAATTTTTCTAAAATGGTAACTAATGAAGTGATTTTGAACTATATATAAGATACCATAACCTTAAAGTTTTAAGATACTTTTTAGGAGAATACTTGCATGGATTCCCAAGAGAATTTTAAGGTTCAACATGCTTAGTACAGAGTAATTTTAAGATGGGTGACAATATGAGAATGACCATTGTGTAAAGAGAATAACCTATTTAGTTAAGAATGGAGCAACCAAAAGAACATAGTGAGACCAAAATGTGATAATTGAGTGACAAACTTGACTACTTTACTAGTTCAATGTGGTTTAGGACAAACCAAATAAAAGCTAGTAGGCATATAATGCTCGAAGTGGGTAGGGAGTGGATGATAATTGATGTGCTTTAATCAAGAGCTCAATTCTAAGGTCATTAAACCTAAAGATTTTGCAAAAAATAAATGGAGGTTGCAAAACAACAAAAAAAGCTATAAAAATACTATGAAACAAGAATCGTGCAAGCGGGCATGGACGAAGGCTCCCAATAGATGCATGAGAGCATGCACTATAGAGTGCAGGATATGAGTTACATGCGATGAAGCAAGTGTGCACATGGGAAGGTGAGGCTTGTTGGATGCCCTTGTGCACTACCATATGAGTCCATGCACGTGCACATGTGTTAGTCACCTATTGTGGATGCATGCCACATGCATGATAGGTGAACTTATTGCATCCATTTAATCAACACTCACATAGTAGGGCCTCACTACATGTGTTAATGGTCTTTGTATGCATGAATGGAGCCCTAACACATGTCTTTGATGCACATGTACCAATTTTGATGCCCATAGATAGTCTTATTTCAATGCAAAATTTTTAGAATTTGTAAAATTTTACATTTTGATAAAAACACGCATGTTTCCAAATCCTTATATAATAAAATTAAAATAATATATTTTATAATAAAATAATTATTCAAATCTCTATATAAATGGGTTAAAATTATGAATGAAATAATTCAAAACTCTATGAATTCAAAACTAAATAAATTCAAAGCTTTCTGAAGCAAATCTTCTTAAGAAAGTCAATCTTCTTATCGAAAAGGCTCTCTTCTCCTTCGTTACTCACCAATTCTAACGTTTCAACTTTCACTATTGTGACCAAAAAGTGGTCTATTGTTAGGGTTCAAAGTGAGACACCTCATTGAGAGATCATATTATTTTGGATTTAGAGCACTTCAATTCATTGTCTATGATAGAAACTAAAAAATAGGTAGTTGAAAAGTAAGCTAAAAATAGAATTAATAGATTAAAAAGGCTTCAGTTAGGATGACCACCAATTATGTAATTATTAACCTCAAAGATATTGACAATCTTATAACCTGATAAATACAAGTGTTGATAGAGATGATACTAAATCTTAATCACTTGTTTTCATAAATTCAAAAAAAAATCATGCTTAAAATAACAAGTTGATTTACCAAATTTGAATTTTCTTTAGAAATCAATATGGCAGTATCAATGTCCTATTCTACCTTCGCTTTTGAAGCTTCCAACTATTATTGCAAATGCTCACATAATTTTTCTTATTTGTTAAGTAAAGTTGAATACTTTTGTTTAGATCAAATTTTAGAATATTATATTTTTTGTTTAAGCTTCTTATAAGCATCATACAATTCAAAAATAATATCTTTAAGCTCATCATAAGAAGAATGTTCTCTGCTAATCTCATTGTCATTGGAGTGTTAATCCATCGATAGAGGTTCACCATTTGACCATTGTAATGAGCCATCAATGACCCTTAGACATGTCAAGTGAATATTTGCTTGTCTTTTACCATCATGATTGTTGTTAGATTAGATAAAAGTAATGACCCTCATTGTAACAGCCCTAGCTTTCTCTTATTTACATTTTTATATTTTTTTATAGAAAGAGCTCTGTGAGACGAATCCAACGATGTTTAATTTGTAATTTTCGGAGCTCAAATGAATAAATTATGAATTTTTGAAGATTTGGGATAAATTTGTAACGTAGAGGATAGATGTGTAATTTTAAATGTCGGCTTAGTTCAAATCCGATTGGCGGAGGATATATTTGCAAATATAAAATTTAGAGGGGGTTTTCTGCAAAAACGCGGTTCACGAAGCGACGGATAAGCGCGTCTATAAAAGCCGAGCCAGGTGCGTTTGGAAAAGCACTTCTGCGAAAAATGCCGGCGAAGAGGTTGCAGAGTGCCACGATGAGGTTTCCGACAACTGTTGTTTTTGCGTAGGCGTTATAGTAACATCCAACGAGGATTTCCGTGAGCATTGACACGCGACAGTGACGGCCGGCGATGATTTCTATAAGTTCCGGCACGCGACAGTGACGGCCGGCGAAGGTTTCCATGAGGTAAGAAATAATTTTTTTGTCGTCGGAGTTGTGTAAAGTTTTCCGGTGAGCGGGGGAGACCGAGAGGCGGAAGCCGAGCCGGATTCGATCGATTCAGCACGTGAAACGACCGATCCAGCGCCGGCGAAAGATTTCGGTTTCGCCGGACGCGAGAGAGAGAGAGAGAGCGGCGTGAACCGGTCCAGGCTTGGACCGGGTTACGCTGCTGAACCGGATGCCGAGCGCGCGGGTCCAGAGCGTAGAGCACGCGGTCCAGCGCGACGAGCACGCCAAGTCCAGCACCGAGAGCGCGCGGTCCAGTGCGCCGGGAGCGGGCGGTCCAGCACCGCGAAAGAAAATTTTGGGGAAAAATGCCATTTGGAAAAGCTTTTAGAAAGCTTTTCTGCGCGGGCGGTCCAGCGCCGAGCGTGCGCCCGCGGTCCAGCGGGCGGTTCAGTGCCGCGTAAGCCCATCTTTTGGGATTATTTTGGGGTGTGTTTGGGAAAGCTTTTAGAAAGCAATTTTTGACTAATAAGCATATTTAAATTAATTATTTTTGTATTTTACGGGCTTGTAGGACATCAAGAAGAAGCAGAAGTGAGTAAGATAGTTGGTACATCAAATTCAGGTAGATAGATTCCTAACCCTGTGATGTAGCACATTACTATGTATTTGCTTTACATAATTTTCTTTCAGTTACATGGTGTTTGATTGTTCTATATGTTGATGTTTCTTTCATTTGCATGAAAACTGAAATGAAAGAAATAACATGGTATGACAATGAAATCAAAAGAAAGAAACAATATGGAAAGAAGGTCTTTTGATATGGCATAATTGTTTGGAATTATGATTGGAAATGATAGTAAAAATGGATTCCCAGAGAACATTATCCTCACCACTAGGCCTAGCATGTGTTGCAGGGTATCGATCTTCGGATCAGATATCTGCCTAGTGTTTATACCAGGCCCAGCGTGTGTCGCAGGGTATCGATCTTCGGATCAGATATCTGCCTGGTATTATGTGCTATGACTCTATGATGATTTACACCAGGCCCAGCATGTGTTGCAGGGTATGGTACCATACCTGCCTGGTGGCACTAGGCCCAGCATGTGTTGCAGGGTATCGATCTTTGGATCAGATATCTGCCTAGTGTTATGTGTTTGGTTGGATGCCGGCTGGAGGTCATTTATTGATGATGTTTGGATCCAGAGGATAATGCGTCAAAGAGAATTGGGCCCGAAAATAATACACATATAAGGAACTGGCATTTCTTTATGGTTTTCATTTGGCATTATCTTATATATATGACATATGGTATGGTTTAGCTTGATGCATATGATTCATCTTTATTGTTTATGGTATTTTGTTATGTCTTTTTATTTACTTGGTTAACTATGTGGATTTATCTACCGAGATATGTAAATCTCATTTAGTGCTTACATCACAGGTCATGAAACCACTGTACCGAGAGATGGGAATGGTACTGCTAGAGAAGAGCCATTTTCAAGAGATGTATGAGAGTGAGAAAGTTTTAGTGTGATTAAATGTTTTAAAAACATGCCTATATATATACTTTGGATTTTGAGTGTGTGTTTGTCTTATCGTCGGGTCCCCACCTTTGATTTTTGGTTAGTTGTCCTCACTTGATGTAACAGCTAAGCAAAATTTATGATAATATTGTTATATAATGGACTTGGTTAGGTGGGGGCTTGACACTCATCCCACTTGAAAGTCTAAGGCACACCAAAAAAGGGGGTTGAAATTAGTGTTCAAAAATTAAAATAAAAAATTATGTAAAACCTTTTACAATATGCTTTTAAACAAATAAAACCAAGTTACTTCTAACAAGAAAAATAATTTGTAAATATTCACTTATAAGTAATCCAAGAAAAATGAATGAGGAGAATAAATGAAAATTAAAAAAGCTAATATTTTTAAGCAGATAGACTAAAACTAGGTTTACATAAACTCTTAAGCTTACCAACTTAAGCATCATTAAAATCCACCTTTTTGTTGCAGTTGAGGGGAAACCTATTATAATCATGGATTTTCATGGGGGCAACCACAACACAACAATCCCCACATCACAACCCATGAATACTAAAGAAAAATGAGTGTGTGCAAATCCCATAAGAGGGGTAGTGGGTGAATTATAAGTTTTAAATTATTTTTCTTATTTTTGGATAGTATTTAATTTTTTGAAATTATTTATAGAAATAAATTTTCTTTTTACACAAAAACCTTGATATTCTAATTTATATATATAATTTTTAATTTTTATGACTAAAAAAAGAAAATAAAAATTAGAAAAGTGTATCAAAACTTTTTAAGTTATTCAATTCAAATTAGAACTTATGTCTACCCCAACCAAAGTTAAGAAAAACACCACTATTAAGAACATTACTATTTAAGATTTTTTCTTCTAGTTCACATCCAACATATTTGCTTTTATAAGTTCAATTATAACCCAAACTTTTGTAATCTCAACCCCATCTTGATATTTTTATGAGATAAAATTGAACTCATACTTTTACAAATATCAAGCCACCTGACCTAAAAAGAAAACAAAAATATAGCAAAATTTTTTTTTAAAAAATGTATAACTCTTATGCTTGTTGATTAGTAGAGCAAGAAATAAAAATCTCAAAATTATAAAGAGAAATAAGAAAATGAAAGCTTCGAAGTGTTAGGCTTAGCTAGAAGAATTTAGAATTTTGAGTACTACTAAGGTGTAATGTACTGCTATGAGACTTTACACCAGTAGAATATCATGTAGTACTTGATTAAGATCTCAAAGGATAGCTTATATTCATAAATCATTTCATTCATTAAGGTTTGGTTGTTATAGAAATGTTTTGACAATAATTGTTAAAAAGTCAAGGAAAAGCTCTTTTGTAAGCTGGAAACAAACAGTTTAAAAATCTTTTTCAAATAACTTTTGTAATGGCTCAAATAATAACTATAGAAATAACCATTATATAAGATTAATTAGAGCCATTGGATTTAATTAAAGACAATCAGGACTGACAAATTAATGAATGCAAAATGAAAAGATTATGGACAATTGGGTCAAAGCAGATTAATCTATGCCATTTAGTCATATTAGATGACATTTGGATCATTCAAATCATCAATGATAAAGCTAATAATGATCTCAATCATAGAACTCAAAATAAAGATATCTGAATCATCTGAGTCATGGATAAATCATTTGAAAAACCAAAATTAATCGAAGTCATTCAATCAAGAAAGACGAGCTCTTGGCTATCCAATTTCAAACCTTAAATGAATGAACAGGCAGTGAAATCTCAAACTTTTGATCGACTATCAAACAATGAGAAATAACTTATCGGCACTACTGGTATTGGTTGGCATTGGAATGAATTTTTGTCCCACATTATTGAACAACTAAAGATTTAACACTTTATAAAGGGTTTCGATCTCCTATAGTTCGATCCAAAACATGGGGCTAGCTACCTCCTTGTATGCTTTAGATCTCATAACTTTTGCCACTCATATCCATACAGGTTTAACAAGATTATAAGTCAGATATAATCCACTATATACTTAATTTGAGTTCTACTTGGCTTAATCCCTTCTTTTTCTTACTCTGTCTAGGTTTAAGACTACAACCTAACCAAGATCAAGCTCAGTAGAGTTGGATCTAGTGGAAACTTGACCCAAGGCTTCCCAACCTACTCAAGCTTAATTGGGTAGATTGCTTTGTACTTAGGTCATGCTTGGAATCTTTGTTTAGAATATATTTTTTAAAATTATGAAAATAAGATTATCATTATTAAATTTTATTTTTTTTTAATTTAATTAAAATAAAATTTGGCAAAGATGCATAAGTATAATTTTAGAAGTTTCTTAGATCAAGAAAATGATTAAATAATTCATATGCTTAAATTGGATTTAATAGTAATACGACTAGAGAGTGTGTCTTATGATTAATAATCAATAAGCTAACATTCTATCTTATAGCAAAAATAAAACATTTTTAAAGTTGATATGCATATCTTCAATCTTTTAAGTTTGCTGAATATTTTAAAATACTTTAAAGATCACTAATTTATCATCTATAAAAATGTATGATTAATTTTTTATAATTAAATCTGATTCAAACTAAACAAGTTCATTATAACAAAACATTAAATATTTATGACTTCACTTATTAAGCATAATGATGACCTTAGATGCTACCAACTACACCATATTGTTATTGCCTAAAGATGGGCCAAGAAAATGAAAAATTAGTACAAAGTACACTATAATAGGTCTCTCAAAGCCTATATAAAGAAAATTCATGAATAAATAACTATAGCTCAAGCAAGAAATGCAACGAGATTCAGAAAAAATATTTTTAATCATTGTAAGATAAGATTAATGAAAGGATCACAAAGTTATGCTTTATTATCTTTACTCTGATGAAAGCAACAACTCTTTAGGAATATTCATGGTAGTAGTGTAACTATTGGTATATGGTCTCTTACTTATCAACGACTCTATTTTGATGATTTCACTATTAACAACCCATCGTGGTTTCTAGAAATAAATTAGATTCTATAATACAATATGGTCAACATATAGTCCATTATTCATAATTTATATGCTTTAGATGATACAAATCATTTTTAACATATAGCCTAGTCCACTTTCATGTTTTACAAATTAGCCAAAATATGTTGAATGTGTTATATGCTTGAATATTTATGTAGTATATGATTTTCTTGAGATAGTATTATAGACTAGAGGAGCCATCAATTGACCAAATCATATAAAGGTATTGAGAATATTGTACTACATGTGATAATATTCATGAGTCTCCTTTTTCTAAGTTAGTTATTTCTATTAAGAAATTTAAATATTTGTATAAGTTCTCTAAAGCTTCTCATCCTATTATTTCATAGAATTTTAACATTTCATACAATCTATCAGGTTTCACTTACTTCTTGATGTACTACCATTTGGTTTTAATATTCTCCTCTTAAATGAACTAATTATATTGTACGATATTCGATAATATAGTATATTCAAGTACATGAATGAAAATTTAAAAGATTATGAAGTAAATTTTTTTTAGAAATCAAGAATGAACTTTGAGTCTTTCCAATCTTAGCCCATAATTTCTTTAATTTACAAATAAGGAAAACTCTAACTCAAACAAACAACGCACTTAACTCTTTCCAATCTTAGTCATCCATTCTTCAACTTTTATTATAATGTCCATCTCTAACTAGTTGGCTTGATCTTAAAGAAATAACATAACTATAATTAAAACTATATGATCAATCAATAATTTACTTAATTAGATTGTCATTCTCAAAATAACTTAGACTCTTGCTGGTAAAATTAACACCTACATAGATCCCTAGGGCTAATCTCTCATGACTAGACCTTCAAGATTTGACTTTTGAGGCCAACTTCTTGTGATCACTCTTGTAAGGCTTACTTGTCAAGACCACTTTTGATGACGTAGATATTACTTTATCTAACATATGCTCAGTTAGTTATCTCTATCAAGTAGAATCTATACCATTGATAACATGATAAAATTAGTTATATCAATTTGATGTAGGTTAGATGTTTATGGCATATGTAATTATAATCACCATCTCCTCGCTCCAATGGGAGCCTTGAGGATACTCTAAGCAAAAAACTATTAAGGCATCCTTCTTTGCTCTTCGTCTCTTATATCTATTTATTAATCAAGTTTAAATTTAGTTTTTTTAATAATGACGTTAAAGTTTAAAAGTTCAAATCAAAAAAGTTTCAAAATTTTATTTTTTTCTATTATGAAATGATTTTTTAATTTTTTTAAAAAATAAACCTCTTTTAAATTCATAAGCTACAAATAGTGCCTTAAGCTTTGTTGACCCAAAGAATTGTGAATTTTAGAAAAATCGATCTTAAAAAAATTTTAAAAAAAAGAGTTATATGTGAAAGAAAAATAAAAATTTTGATTAACAAATAATCAATATAGAATGATATTGGAAACAAAATAAAATTGAGTATTAAAACTTGATTTGTAAAAAGCATATAATATAGCACCACATGGCCCGATTATCGCCGTGATATTTTTCTTGAAACAAAGAGAAACCATCGAGCTTTTTCGATTCCACCACGTGTCGTCCTCTGCGTTCCCCGTTACCTCCAGAACGTTCTCGTATTGTTTCGCGATTTCTCTTACTTCGTCCATTTAAACGATTCGATCCACCGTCAATTTACAACAGCTTCATCGTCTGCATCTCAACAAAATACGTGAACCATTGGCAGTTCACATACTGAACCGTTTCCTCATCGCATGGCTTCCAACGCCGCAGCTACCGCCGCCACGCTCGCTTTATCCTCTTGCTCATCCTTCTTATCTAGGCAAACGGCCAAGATTCCCCGGTCAACGGCGGTCTTCCCTTCCGTCACTCGCATCCGTCCCTTGACAACTGCTGCTAGTGGTAACAAGGACAGTACCTCAGTTGACGTCCAGGTGAAGAATAACGATTCGGCCATTGAACGGCGAGCACCCAGGCAACGTTCTTTGGACACGTCTCCTTTCAGTAAGTGCGCGATTTCTCCGAGACTAAATCCTCTGCTTAGATTATATGCAAAATTATTGTGATATGGAGCAGGTTTGGTGAATCCGCTGTCGCCTATGAGGACGATGAAACAGATGCTGGAAACCATAGACAGGATCTTCGAGGACTCGTTCACTTTCCCCGGGACAACCGTAGCGCAGTTTAGAACCCCTTGGGACGCCATGGAAGACGAGAATGAGGTGAAGCTAAGGTTCGACATGCCTGGGTTGTCGAAGGAGGAGGTGAAAGTGTGGGTGGAGGATGATGTGCTGGTGATCAAGAGCCAGCACGAGGAAAGCGGGGAGGGAAACGAAGGGGATGATGATTGGTGGAAGGGCAGGAGATCTGCAGCTTATGACCTGCGGCTTGTGCTACCGGAAAATAGCGAGAAGGATAAGGTGAAGGCGGAATTTAAAAATGGGGTGTTGATCGTTTCTATTCCCAAACAGAAGGTTGAGCGGAAGGTTATTGATGTGCTGGTTCAGTGAGAAGAGAAACTGCTTTCTGTTGATCGTTTCTTTTCAATTGTGGTGTTGGTTTAGTCTTAACGGCGGTTGGTGTACAATTGTAACCATGTCAAACTGTCTTCAAATTCTACTAATTTTTTGCTTTTACGAATATTACTAATCAATTGTTTATTTATTATCTTCAAATTATAAAAGTTATATAAAAGAGTAAATATTTATAAAACAACGAATGACCTACGATCCAAGCAATATTATGGGACAACATGATCAAAATTGAAAAAAAATTAAATGAGCTTGCAAAGCAATAATATTAATAGAGATGAGCTATAATATGTAGTTTATCTACTTGAATTTTTCACAAAGGTTACTTGAAAAATTTAAGTTTCCTTTTAAGTAATAACTTGGGTTTTAATTATCTTGTTTGATATAAGCTTTATGTTAGTAATAATTGAATCGTTTTTGAAATGGGTCAAAGTTAGATATATAAGTTATAGTTAGGTAAATAAGTCATTAGAGGTTGTTGAATATTAAATAAAATTAATATATCTAAATCATTTTTAAAGGATATTATTGTTTGAGTTTTTTTTTAAATAAATTTAATATTTTAGTAAAAATTAAATACATATCATTCAAAAATATTTTAATATTTTTAATTTATTTAAGAATTTATTAAGATCATAACTGCTATCAAATAAAGAAGTATTTTTTAAGATCATAAATAGAGAAGTATTTATTATGATCATAAATAAAGAAGTATTTTTTAAGTTGGTTAACCCAATTTGTGATTATCATCCATAAAAGCGTTATTTGGGAGATGTATTGTTAGGTTAACTCTATTTCTCTAAGCCATCATATCTTTAAAATTTTCATTTAATTTATGACAACAATAGCATGGAGCAACGCATCAGTCTCATTCCTAACTCTATCAAAGTTAAAATAAAATTCTGTTTTTTATTCTATTTTGGTTTAAGAATATGCTAATCTTACTTGCATGCATTAATTATTAACAATCAAAATTGCAAATGAGAAACAACAAATATATTTTTCCTGAAGTCTTGATTAGAAAAATTAAAAAATGAGAAGAGGGGCTCTCAACTACAACAAAAGGAATGCAAAAAGTTTATTTTATTGGTTTAAGCTCAACAAGAAAAAAGATGCAGATAATTAGCAAGTACATAAATATAGCATAATAATAAAAAATGACAAACTCAAAATGCTTAATGTTGAGTGCACTGACTGTGAGGAATGCAACATGATTGATATCATATTTAGATGCATTTGGAGAAACAATGGCCTCCAAAGCTATAAGCAAATGAAATTAGGCTTATCGATTATCTCAAAAAAAAATACCCAAGTAAAATAAATGATTAATGATAACATTGCATTCTAGTAATATTATATGATGGAAATATATCATCAATAGGAATAATGTGTTGGCATAAACTATAAATTCAAGCTCAGATAATTCTACATGAGACAAGGTGTAACATCTCATATTGTTTTACTTATAATATAGGTTTAAATTAGAAAAAATCATTATTTAAAAATTCCTTTTTACTTTTATTTCTAAATAACACTTATTGGTTTTAATGTAAAAAGCCATCATACCTAAGTATACTCTCTAAATATTTTTTAATGTTAATAAAATTCATTTTCTTTGAAACCAATCATTTCAATTTCATTAAAGAAAAACTTTATTTTTATTAAAAAAAAAAAGCAATGTTTGTAGTAGAAACAAAACCATATAATATATTAGATGTTTTTACACCTATTGAATGTGCTACCCTTGTTTGTTATTCCCACTTGAAGTTATGAATTAAATATCTATAAAATTCCTATGATAAAATTAGATTACTATTAAATATGTGTGTGAGAACAATATGATAAGAGAAGATCGTATTGTATGATGAGGATTGAAAACCTATTTAAAGGCTCATTTGTGAATATCATATAATATAATATTATAAAAATGTATTATAATATTTGACAATATTATAATTAGGATGTAGGTGCAATTAGGTGTAAAACTTTACTAGTGATCATACTAGGTCAATGGCTCTATTGTACAAGGATGCAAGTAGAAAAATGAGAAATCTATTTAAGTAAAATTGTTAAGATAATGAAACGAAGGAAAGTTGTCATATAAGTACAATTATAAGAAAGGAAATTATAGTAATCTTATAAACATGATCAGGCATTACAAACGAGAATTATTAAGTTATAATGAGTGATTATGTATAATATATCATATAAATATGAAAATCAAATTATACAATTATAACTAGTGAAATTGTTTTGCTATAATAATAAGTTTTTCTCATCATACAATATGATATATGTATAATACTAATATGCCTCATAGACACTAAATAAATTGATTTTTATATATGAGTTGCTTTTGATCCTAATTATTTGAAATTAACTTGCTATAGACCTTACATTAAAAAGGACATGGATACAATTAATTAAGGGAAAAAAAGTAAAATTTTGGTCAAAACTTATAATGCATGAATCAGGATGTAGGAAGAGAAATCTGAACTAACCTAACCAACATTCCATGATCTCCATGATTAGCGAGTTAGTTTGACAACTATATAAGGTTTAGCTTGTGATCAGGGATGGAATGTTTAGCAAAAACCTAATAAATGAATTAGATTTAATGGAAACTCTAAGATGTTTAGATGATAATAATTTTAGATAATTAAGAAAATGTAAAGAGAAAATCATAAATTGATATAGTTATGATATCAAGAATTCTAGATAATAGATTAAGGGTTAAGAGAAACTCTTGGCCTATTAGGTTATAATTTATGGTGAGAACTCCTTACATGTTGGATTGAAATTAAAAAAAATCTAACTAATACTAAATAGTGATATATTAGAATTAGTAGCATATTACAAGCTAAAGTTATGATTTTTTATCAAATGAAGATCAAATGTGGTGAACCCTTGATTATGCATGCTCACACAAGAGAAAGATAAGTAAGCTACTTTACTCCTATAGTCTAAAAGTAATTACATGTAATTATTTGAGCCTGTACGAAACATGTCAGATCGTGTGGTAAGAATCCTAAGGATTGGCTGAAAGTTATTGGAAAGTAATTCCAAAAGGGAAAGGATGCACATTAGTTTCATAGGGAATTACATGATGTTTTATGTTATAGATAGAAGTATATTTGGTTGTTAAGAACTCTTAAAACTCTACAGAATTGGCCCATGTAATCAACATTATCTTACAGAATATTAGATTACATGATAAGATAAAACTACCAGACTCTTTCATGATTTTCTTAAACAATAGAGTGTATTAGATTAAGGAGAGATACTAAACATCTAGTTAGTCACATCATAAGAATGTCTTAGCTTAGCTAATAGTTGGTGATATCTTTATTATAGTTAGAAACTAATGTCATTCATTGATATGATTTACTCAATTCTTACATATGTATTTCTTTGCTATTATATTTTAGTTTTATAATACCACTCAATGATTCTCTATTAAATCTCCTAGCTCATCTCTAATATTTTTTTGTAAGATCAGGGAGCTAAAAGTTGAGTAGGAGTCAAATTAGAGATTATTAAAGTTATTATATCAAATTAGAAGATTAATTTTCTTTATTTCATTATCAATAGTAATAGATTTGATATTTATCATCAATTATTTTTTATTGGCATAAGATTATATCAAATTATTATATTAGACTCGGTAGTTACTTATTATATTTTTTATCAAACATTGGTAGTTACTGTGATATTGTCTTGGATTGTACTAGATTCAAGTAATTCATTGATTTTGTAGATAAAAAAATATTTACTAGATTCTTAGCATGATAATATTTTTCATAATACTATATTATAATAACTTTTGTGCTTTGATATTTTGATTATTTGATTTTTCTTAAACTCGTGTTTAAAAAAAAGCAAGTGTGACATGGATAAAGGAAAAGAATTTGTCAAACCACTTGAAATTATTATGTATATTTTTACTTGTTAACTTTAGCTTTACTTGTTTCATATTTATTAATAAGTGTTTTGAAAATTAAAAGAAGGTTTTCTAAAACAAAACCTATTGAATTCCATTTGATTCTTCTCATCATCACATGAAAATGATTCTTTTGATCACTCCATGCTCCTTTCATTACCTTTTATTTTTGTTATTCTTATACTTCTCTTATATCTCTAGCACCCTTGTGTACTTAAGACAAATGTGTTTTAGTTATTTACAATCATGACATAAGGTCTTCTTTTTTGCTTTCGTCATATGCCTCGATCTCCATTCTTTCATACCTACTTTTCCTACACCATGGCACATAAGAAATTTGTTTAAACCAGTAGAAATTAAAGCAACCTCGTCATCTTTGGAGGTATTAGTTACTAAAGACTCCTTAATCCTTAAAGTGTTAGGTTCTTCTTTCTTTTGCTTAGTCCTTCTCAATAATGTTTTTGCTTCCTTATGCCTTATCATCTCCATTTCATTTATCATTAATTCTACCATAAGATCTTCTATGGAGAGAGTTGAAAGGTTCTTTGTAGCCTTGATGACAACAACTAGTGGAACACATTCTATAGCAGCACCTTAAGGAATTCATGATTCAATCATATTCTATGGAATTTAAACAACAATGCTTGATGTTTATAGAATGAGCATTTAACTAAACTCTATGCTTTTCTTAGACATTTAACTCAAAAGTTTCTTCTTGGAAAGTAACATTATTTACAACTTTTGTTAAAGATCTAATAGGATGCCAAATTCCCACAAATCAAAATCAACTAATCGTTAGTAACTCTTCATCATACTCTCCTAACTCTAGTAGTACTCTCCAACAAGTGATGGAGGATGGTGAGAAGATGTACCTTCAGATAATGTGACTAAGGATTCAATGATATTATGAGCCACGTATGAATCTTATCAAGAGAATTTCTTCTCATCAATTCAATTCACTCTGTTACCAATTATAAGTACAACTTCTTCATAAGAGAGGGGTTAAATTATAATCAAAGGTTGTGTGAAATTACAAGCATTAAATAACTTAAAGGTTAAACTTTAAAAAGTAAGTACTAAAGTCCTATTAATATTATATAAACTAAGTATTCTTTAGAAAAACATTTTCTTAACTTTGAAAAAGTTTCTGTGAAATAAAAAGAAGTCAACAACTCAAAGGTTTTTAGATATTTTATAAACACAAAAGCCTATATCCACTCCCAACCATGAAAAACTAGGCTTATTAAAATCGTCCACATTTTATCCATTGATAGGTTCATGAAACACTCTTACAACAAGATCTACAAGGATCAATAGGTAGCGAGAAAGAGCTAAGTAAAAGGTGGCTTATAATAACAAATTAAAAAATAAAAGAAAAAAACCAATTTCTTGATAATAAAACTTATACTACAAATATTTATAACTAAAGCAAAACTTAAGTGTTACAACAAGTGTTTATAAGAAAAGATGTTAAGAATGAATATTGGATAAAGTATAAGAAAAGATGTTACCAATGAATGTTACCTTGATTAAAGGACTTAATTCCACCTGATCATGATGACTTCACTCCTGTGCAGACAAGAAGACCAAAAAGGAAAGCTAAGAAATGCTTAGATTCTTGGACCAATCCAAAGGGAAATCACAATAGCTCAAATTTAATGCAAATTGTGGTTCAAACACTAATCAATGTATGACACCCTTATATGGAATATAAAAGGAGCTATAAATATGAGAACAAATTCTCACCTCAAACACAATTATGTCCAATAACATAAAACTACTAATTATACTTGATCTAATGTCCAAAGAGGAGAAGCATCCCAACATGGTGTTTACTATGGGTTTTGCTCACTACACTAGAAACGTAATTAATGAAATTTGGGTATTATGGAAAGGCAATATTCAATGTGATAAAATACATGATCCTGAATAGTGTATCCATCTAAACATTACAAAAGCTAGAAGCCAATTATCCATAAGTTGTACATTTGTGTACATAATGTACAAGGGCAAAGAGAAAGGAACTATGGGAAAAATTAACATTGATTGTTACAAATCAAAACGTCCCATGGTTAGTTGGGGTGATTTTAACATAATTTTCAACATGAATGAATATAAGGAATCTTTTGTAATACATGAATTTTCTAATTACATTAACCATTTTATCCTAAAGCATAATCTTTTCCCAAGATTCCCCTTTGCTTAGGTAAGTAGAAGAAAAGCAAAATGGGCTTAGAAGATGCAAAATAGGGAGCTAGAAGAAAAGGGGAATGGATGGATCTATATCTTATAGCAATTGTGTGATACCTTTATAGAGTAGAGCCTAACCATTTCCCATTGTTATTAGAACATCCTAATGTATAGAAACCTATACCTAAGTAATTTAGGATCAAAACATGTGGACTACACATCTAACTTCTTAAAAAGTAGCATAAAATAATTGGATAACTCCAACTCATCTATCAGGCATGTTAGCTTAATATTGAGAAGATTGAAGGAATGTATTAAACAATGGAACAAAAATACATTTGGTGACAACTTTTAAGCCATCAAAATAATAGGTGATGTGGTCAAGGATAAAGAAAAAAGTTTCAAGATAATCAAATAAAGGAAGATCGAATGGATTTAAACAAAGAAAACCAATAGCTTATGGAAGAACTAGATAAAGAAGATTTATTGGTGACAAAAGGTTGGAAATAAATGTCTTAAGGAAGGAGAGAAAATACCGTATTCTTTTATGCAATAGTGAAGGATAAAAAGGCACAACTCCACATTAATGAGATTAAATATTTAAATAGATATATGATATTTGGACAAGAAAAAAACAAGCAATCACGCAATTCTTTCAAGACATTTTTTGAAAGAAAAAGGTGAAATGTGATGAAGAAATCTTAAGTAGTATACTTGATTTGATAAATAAGGAACAAAACCGACTCCTTGTAAAACAAATTGAATTGAAGGAGGTTAAAGGAGTGGTTTTACAAATAAATAATGATAATGCATGAGGGATAGAAGGATTTAATAGCTATTTTTTTCACAAAATGTTGAGTAATTACATCATTAGATGTTCTTAATGCTACGTCATTACTGAATGTCCAATTCTTAATGGAATTGCAAGTTCTAACATAATGCTTATTCCTAAGACTAAAAATCTTAGATCATTTAAAGAGTTTAGACCAATATGTGTATGCCATTTTTCTAAAATGATATTATGTGAACAACTAGCCAATAGACTCCATAAAGTATTACCAAAGGTTATCTTTCAAAAGTAACCCAAAATTATAAAAGAAAGAAAGATTACTAATAATATACTTATTGCTCAGTAACTTATGCATTCTTTTAATAAAAAAAGTTAGAGGTAGAAATTGCATTATCAAACTTGACACAAAAATGCTTTTGATAGTTTGTCTTGAGATTGTTTGGACAAAATACTAATAAAATTCAACTTCTCAACTCAGTTCAAAGGGTTTATTAGCAACTTCACAAGTAGTTCATAGCTATCCATCATGATCAATGGCTTTTCTCATGGCCACATCCAACTAGCAAGAGCAAGGTTTACCTATTTCCCCATTGATTTTCTTAATATCAGTTGAGGATTTTAATAAAACATTAAAGAATCAATTTGAAAAAGGAAAAATACTTCATTATGCAACATTAAGAGAGTGTTGAATGGTTTCTTATCTTAGCTATGTTAATGATATTATTATATTATGTAGAGATGATCTAATATCCCTAAAACATCTTAATAGTTTTTTTTGAAAGATTTCAAGACATGTCAAGAATGTAATTAAATATACAAAAGGGCAAACTCTACATTTTTAGAACTATGAAAATAATAACAACTAAAAAGACAAGAAAAGACATGGGATTTAAATACAGTTTTCTTCCCTTTACATATCCGAGTGCCATATATTTACTATTAGAAAGAAATAAATATACTTTCAACAATTAATTAAAAGCTACACAAAATGATGGTTGGCTAGATAAAATGATTTTAACCATGGACGGTATACTTATACTAGTAAAGCATATTTTACATTATATTCCAGCCTGCTGACTTTTGATAATAAATCCTCCAATACTAATCATTAATAGAGCTAGAAAGATCATGAGTGAATTCCTATGGAGGAATTTGATAACAAATATAAGCATAATTAATAAGCCTAGGAATAGTATATGCATTACTAGGAAAAAATGAATTAGATTTGAGAAAACTAAAGAACATCATGTTGGCATATTCACCTAAATTGAATAGGAAGTTGTTGACTAAATAATTACTTTAGATTGATTTCATGATGACAAAATACTTGAAAGGAAATCCAATGGTCACCAAGTTGGATACATGGAAGAACATAGAAAAGAGTAGACCATTAGTATTAGCACTCACACACAAATCCCCTAGGTGAGGTAGTTATTTCTAGATTCCACTAAGGATGGAACTTTCAACCTATAGTTAGCATGGAATGAAATAAAATGCAAGTTCTTTAAGCTAAAATTAAGGAAAATAATTTGGAATGAGAAATGTCCTATCATGATCTTTGTGCTAATCTAAAGAATACTCAACAAATTGTTTCCTTTCCCAAAGCAATTAAAAAGACTCAACATTCAATTTGCCTACAAATGCCCACACTATTCTAATGAGATGGTATTGATAATGCTTTCATAGGTTGATATATTGCATAAAAAATTTGGTCATTCTATTATAAAGTCTTAAAACTCTAACTATAAGAAAATTAACAAAATAAATAACTTCCCTAACAATTGTGGCACTAGCCTTCTAAGAAACCAATATACTATAAAACTCTCTAAATCACACCACTTTTAATATGTTGGAATCTTTTGAAGGCTAGAAATAGAAAACTCTATAAGGAGTCTTTCTATTCTGATACAGCCATTACAAGTAATATCAATAGTTAATTCCATAGCATTTTCAAGTGTTTCCTTATAATGCAAATTGTACAAGTTAATAGAATGCTGGTGCAAATTAGCCATGTTCCTCATTTCAATCAAATGAAAGTTAAAAGTACAAAGCATTTTATTAGAATCCTTTTACAACCATCTCTATGAAACTAAATATGAATGAAAATAGTAATAAGAATAATTCTAGTACCAGAGGTGTCATCAAGATAATGAAAGTAATGTTTTATATGCTTTTATTTATGAAGTTGGTCAATGTTCTACAATTCAAGTATTAAGAAAGGTTTAAAATGGTACAATTTTAGTCAAAAGAATAAAGTTGAGATTGAGCATGACTTAATTTCTTTAATTAGAATGATCCAAGGAAGTTTAAATCCTCATTGGAGAATAGATGATTCCATACAACATAAGTTGGTAATCATATCTCTCTCAATAAATTAGAAAGTAACATATAAGGAGGAAAATAAAGTAGCTTGAATCTTTGTAAATATTGTTATGAAATTGAACAAAGCTTTCACTTAGGATAGTCTCTATATCCCTCTACAATTAGAGCCATTAAGATATAGAAAAAATTAGGTTTTCATACATTCACACATTATACAAAATATAATCTAATTATATAAGAGCAACACCAAGATGATGCTCAAATCCAATCATAGCAAAAAGACCACCTCCTTCAGCATATGATACATATCCCATTATTGTACTAGATGATATTTCAATTAAAGGAGTCCCATCCTAGGCCGTTGATCACTTTGTAGTACTAAATTGGAGGTTCATCTCTATATTTGGAGAAACCATCATAACTACTATAAACTTTGGTTCTTCAGTTAGCTTATGATTTCACATCAACTTAGTACAAATCAGGGAGTTTACAATTCAAATGTTAAGACATTATATTGGTATGTTACGCTCTATGTCAAAAAAAATAGACTTATCCATTCCTATCACAATCTTCAGCTCATCAGATGAAGACAATCCAATTTTTCTCTAGAATGTTGTCATGGTACCATTCATTAGATTGCTTCCTTAGATAAGGACATAACTCTAATCACTTAGTGATAATATACACTTGGTTTTGTTCATTTTTGCATATCATCATCACCATACTTCAGTACTTGCAATTCACATCAAACAAATACATTTACAAACCTTCACTTTAGCATTATTACTACTTTATGATTACACATACTCCACATATTTAGACAAGTACACTAGATGATTAGTGTTTGGTATGCTGCACTAGATCATGTTTGGATACATAGCTAGGAGACCTACATATACCCTAACTACTAATTTGTATTATTTCAAATGGCAAGTAATATAAACTATTTTATACAAAAAAATACAAGAAGAGAGCATAGCACCTACAAGAAGTAATTCAAGAGATCTAAAAATTATGAAGCATTTCCACATAACAGTAATGATGAAATTAATCCTTTAAAATTGATTATTTCAACATTAGATTATTCTCTCATGATTTAATACTCTATTTATAAGCAAAGAGTACTCAAAAGCCAAACATGGCAATGCTAATGGCCCAAATATAACTATAATCAATTCTTCAAAAAGGTAACTAAGGGTTACAAGTTTTGGGTAGTGTCAGCATAGTATGATTAAAAGGATTGTATGATATAATGACATGAAAATGAACTATTAAGACTAAATGATGGATTTTAATGTATCTTCCAAAATTCTTAAGTTTAGATTTGTTACAACCATCAAATTAGCTAATTCAATATATGATCCTCTTGATTGAGTACTTTTTTCTTTAGTTGATTATTTAAATTTTAAATGATAATGTAAATTTTAAAAGTATTTAAATTTTGAATATTATGTAAGTTTGAATTTTCAAATTTGAATGATAAAGATATAAGATTGGAACTTATCTTGTATATCTTGACTTATGAGATAAGGAGACTTTGGATGCCTTAAAAGTTAAATTTAGGAAATAATTATCTAGATTTATCTCTACGAATAAGATTTCTATTATGGTTGCATGAAATTCTTTAAAAAAAAGAATCAAAGCACCAAATAAGTTGAAGGAGTTTAAAAGATCAAGTAACTTCTTGATTGCATGAATTATTAGGATAAGGATAAGGTAGAGAAGTCTTAACTAATCTAACTAGATATTCCTTGCTTAAATAATTGGTTGGTCAACTACTTATGTTCATAGGATGCACTTAAAACTAGAGCTTTAGAAAAAAGAAATTAGCCGTGACCCCTTCCAAGGAGATCTACCTAAAGGAAGCTAAAGGAGAAGTGAAGCCATGAGCAAGAAGGAAGGGATGATCTCAAGCTTGGTTTAAGGAAGTGAAGAAGTCCATTTGGTCTAAACCACTACTCAATTTTTAAGGTAATATGAACCTATTATCTTGCACTTAAATTTAAAAGCATTTTGTGCATTAAAAATAATCTATTTTGTTATAAATGCATGCTCTTAATTCTTTAGTTTTCGTAAGGATTTCAAATTATGCAAATGATTGGGCCACAAATATCGATGATATGAATTTGATTTTGTTGTGAGTTTATAATTATTCTATGATGCTTGAAATTAGGAATTTTTAAGATATATCTCATGTTTCATCATAAATGAATACTTAAATTATACTACTTGAGGAAAGAAAATCAAATCTTATCTTAGATTTTATAACTTGACTTTTATCAAAAATTTTATTCATGTTGAGGTGATTGATTCTAGAACTAAATCATGTCTTGATAGAACAAATAATTAAATTTGCACTTATTTTTTAGATGAAACCATGATTATTAAGGAATATTATGGATTTGTCCTAAATCGTGATTTGAACCATGCTATGACAATTTTTCTAGCATGATGTAGCTTAGTTATTTCCATATAAATTCATTATAATTTTTCATGATAAATTTGCAATCATATTTATGACTAAATTATGAGATCTACCCATAGATGTTATCATTTATGTTAAACCTAGATAAGGAATTGACATGATAACCTTTTAGCAAAATAACTTAATAACAATTTTTTTTTTGTTTATGCTATGGGACATTACTAGGAATATATGAAATTATCCTCATAAAAACTAAACCAAATTACTAAATATTGTAACCAAAAGGGGCTTGTTCCTTCGGTTAAGCCAGAAGGCTTAGTTGTAAGGCTTTACAGAAGGCTTTAAATGTAACAAGAGGCCATATAAATGACCTTTGATGACTTTAGGATAAGAGAGAGCTCACAGGTTCCTTGCATAAAGCATTTGGGAGACTCGGTTGAGCCCTAAAACAAGGATAATGTCATGTGTGGTCTCGATTAGGCTTCGCAAAAAAAAACATGGTCTGGTCAAGAAGGATTTATGAATTTCAAAATCATTAGCAAGAAAGTTTAGCTTGATTAAGTCTAAAGACCAATTAGATTGCTTAACATGACCTAGGGTTTGGAATTTGAACTACATAAACTTTGAAATTTTTATACAATAGGGTTGAAATTTGACCACTCTTAGTTTGAAATTTAAAACACTAAGATTTGAAAGTTAAATACCCATTGTTTGAATTTCGAACATTGGATAAGGTTAAGTCAAGTAACCCTTGTTATTCTCGAAAGTAATTATGACTTGGATGGGCCTTAGATGAGGTAATGAATAGCTTGAGAAGTAGGCCTCAATTACATTTAATTAGGGCTAAATAATTTCTAAGGGCTTAAATGTTTACATGAAAAACCTTAATGATAGAATTTATGTTGGACTAATGATCTCAAGCACTTGGTGAGATATTAAGAATACTTTGGATAAGGCTATGATTTTGTGAGACACTGATTAGACCTTTGATAATAGTTGAATTGAGTTTGAGAAATACTTCAAGAATAAGGATTCTTATCTTTAAATGACATCTCATGATCGAGACAATTGGCTAAATTCCATGAAACCATTTCATAAAAGTTCATTTATTTTTCCTTTTCATAAAGCACAACTATTTCAATTCTTCAATGGTGCACATCACTTTTGGTTCTGTTATAATAAATGATTCCCTTCTATGTGAAAAATACTCATATCAATAATTATGATATTACATATTGACAATTTCTCAATATCTTGTCCATTTCTAACAAAATATTTTTCATGTGTTGATGAAAAAGATGTTTCTTATAGAGAAAAGCTATTTGGCTAAATAATAAACTAGATGTGTTTATTGGATGAGATCATTAGTAGACCTAATTAGGCTCTTAAAACATGAATTGATAACCAAAATATTATCCAGAAGATGTATGTGGTTCAAGTGAGACCTTTATAAAAGGTGTAAGACTCACTTTTACCTACGAGATAGGAGTCACTAGTGGATCTTGTATAAACTTAGGTTTAAAAACAAAGGCTTTCATTTAAAGGATTTAAGATAATGATTTGAATATGAGTGAGTATTCAACTGGTAGCCTAGATAAGCTAAATGATTCTAGAATAGTTCCTAAATAAAGGATTGGATAAGAACTAGATATAGATATAGAAATCTAAATATGTGAAGATTACCCTTAATAAACTAATTAAGGTTTAGAAGAAACCCTAGGTTAGTCAACATGATTTAAGAATCTTAGAGTCTTAAGGAACTTAGTTGAATGATTAAAAGAGTTAGAAGAGGTGTGACAGATCATGTGTTGAGGATTTTAGGATGGTTAAGAGTCACTAATTATATGACATTATAAGAGACTATGGATGTATTAAACAACCAATAAAGTATTGTGATTATTGAGAACTCCTAAAATCTTATAATGCATCCCCATATGATTGAACTCCTTCATGAGAGAGTTCTAGTTTATATGATGAATAGGAGTACCAGACCTTACACTATGGACCTTATAGGTTTGAAGGGAATACTAGATTGCTAGTTCATCAATAAGCATCCAACTTGATACACTTTTATGATTATAATGTCATAGAGACTCGTAATACCTTGGATATTGCATAAAGTTAGTAATTATGATTTTATGCTTTAGATCAACGTAGTAGGTTAAGATACCATATGTGATATCATTATTTATGTCGATGATTTTACTCTACTGGATATGTTATTATAAATCTACATAACTATTTTTATAGCATGACAAGGATTCTTTATTGGGCATGACTCATCCCCCTATATCATATGTAGGCCCAAACAGTTAAGAGTTAACATAGGAGAAATAGTGGGGGCATTATCAGTACCTATAACAAACTATTCATCTAGCTATGTTGTTTACTTGTAGCTTATTATTCATGCATAGCTTTGATGTTATCATTTATTGGAATTGGACTGTATAGAATATTTTATGATTAACTTTGATATCTATATTTTTAACATTATTTCATATGATAGAGTTGAACTTCTAAATGGCATGTAAATCATCTGATGGTATAATTAATATTATGGATTTGTCTTGATATGTTTTGTCACAATTTACCAACTTTTCATAAAAGCCAAATGCATGCTAGTGTATGTTGGGGGGTTACTTAACTTGGAGTGAACTAGTACTTGAGTCAACTAGGAAACTAGTTTGTGTAAGGACATGGTTCATTTGGGTGGCACATAATGAATTTGATGATTAGACTTAGATATCATAACTCTCAATTTGAATATTAAACTCTAGGAGTACAAGGTAGATAGTCAAGCACATTAACTAGTTATTGTTTTAGTTGCACGTAAAAAATACTATTAAAAATATGGGATGACAAGATGTAATGTCGATAAGTTCATATATTAGATGCGATTATACTGTATAATGAAAAAATACTATATTAAATAAAACTCTTAGGTTTTCTCTATTCAACCCAAGGATTTGATTATACTATATGACAAAATTTAGCATATCATATAAATTTCTTGGGATTTATTTTTTATGTACTATTCATAATCTAATAGATGATCATAATGTATGTTGTTATGATATCACACCAAATGAATGAATTTAAACTACTAAAACTTTTCAACATTCTTAGTATAAAGTGATCATTCTATATAATTTTAATGATTACATTTTATGTTGATTTTAAACTACTATATACTTATTCAATTAGACCATTATATTTATTTTCATACTCTTAATTTAATATTGATTATATTATATGTTAGGGACATTTATTATATGATAAGTGTAATTTTAGTTTATTTTAATATTCAAGTTTTCTTTACACTTACCTTTACAATTAAGTCTTAAATGATGAAAAGTTATTAAGAAAAGATTTGAGATGTAATTGTGCATGCAAGATAAGTTGATTGAAACTTGAACTTGATTTGAGTAAGCATGATCCTACATGCCACATGTATGAATTGCATATGTTTTGACATTGTAATCATATCAAAGTAAAAGTAGTACTCATACTAGTTGTCATATCATCAAGAGCAATCTTCTTTCATGGGGCATCACATGTGAAACAAATCCTTGATTATATCCATGTGAGTTGTAATGTCAACACATTTTGATTAATCATCACTTTGTCAGCTTCCTAAGGCATCAAATGGTAAACTTCATTGTATAGTTTTCTTATCATCAAAAACCCATAAAGGGTTATGGGTTTAACAATTCTATGCTTATACCACATATGATAATGTATATTAATTATATTACATGTATAACATTATAACAAATATGAAACTATAATAATGTCATGTAATGTCATTACATGAATATATTTTTATCAAAATTTAAATTTACTTAGTTTCTTTTACAAATTTCTCTTTTTCCATTAATTATTTTCCATTAAGTTTCTACATATGAAAAGTGGTGCATAACCTTCATAATCACATGATTACAATGTTAAAAAGATGTTCTCTAATTGTTGGCCCAACATTTATAGAAAGTCTTATATAAATTGATATCTCTAGAACAATCCAGTATTACAAAGGATAGAGACATTAAGGATAACTTGTTACTAGTCTAAGATTTAATTGAATCAATCAACAGAAAACCTAGGGTAAGTTAGACAAGAAAAAATGCCTTTGATCCCCTTTCATGATATTTCTACTAAAGGTTTTATTTCAATTTGGTTTTGTCTATCAATTTGCACATCTCATCATGAATAAACCTTTATTACAGTTGGTTAATAGTTATTGTGAATGGTCTTAGTCACAATATTCTCCAGGCCCTCTAAAGGATTCAAATAAGGAAATCCTCTTCTTCATTATTGTTCATTCTAGCAACAAATGTGTTTAGTTGGGGATTTAATTGGCTACACCTACATGGTGAAATTCATACTTACGCTCCACTTAAGTATTATCTTAATATTACTCACTTATGTTATGCCAATGACATCATCATTTACACTTGAGGTGATAAGAAATCTATTATAAATCTAGAATATTTCACTAATTCATACCAAGAAGAATTGAGGCTACTAGCAAATATGCCAATTTGTTTGCTTAAAATAGTATTCAATAGCTCATCCCAAATGGCTTACTAAGACATTGAGTTACAAGAAAGGAAACTTCCCAATATCATATCATGGATGCAACCTATCTAAAAATATATATTTTATTTCAATTACTTTTGGAGAAGGTTATTAGCAACATGAAAAGATTGAAACCTCAAATACTTTCAACAGGTGGGAGATTCACACTCATCAAGCATGTTCTAACCTCGATGCCCATACATTACCCTCATGGTGATGAGATCACTTGAGTGATTTTTCTTGATTCTATAATGCATACTAATGTACTCTATGGAGGAGCCACTAATTTGGCACAAAGATAGACTAGTTGGAATAAAGTTCATTTTTCTCTAAAAGAAGATAGTCTTGGATTAAAAATATTAGAAGACATTTATGAGGCCTTTAGCTATAAACTCTACTAGAAATTAAATAATGATAATTCTTTATGGTCTCAATTTATGTAAGGTTAGAAATTGAATAATGATAATTCTTTATGGTCTCAATTTATGTAAGGTGAATACGTATCAAAGGACCAAAAAAGGGGGCTCAAATATATGGAAATATATACTTCAAGTAAAGCATAAGGTAGAGCAATACATGAATAGTACAAGCTCTACACACTAAAATTATTGGATTGTTACTTCTAGTGCATTATTTTCTACCAACTTAGTTTGGAACCTAATAAAAAAAGGGATTATTTTAGACTCTCACAAGCTCTTAGAATTTCATTTATCCCTGAAGATATCAAATTTTCTTTAGAGATTGCATAAAAGCTTCTTCTTTTTTTATGTATTCTATGCAAGTATAGCTTTCAAATACCCATGAAATGTCCCTTTTGTCAAACTTCTAATATGCTACATCATCCAAGCAAGAATTTGAAGTTTGGAGCTACTTTTCCAAGCTCTTATACATTCCTTATAAGTAAAATCAAAACATAAAGAGAACTTTACATCATTTGTGAAACTATGGTGCTTCCTCGATGGGGAGAGGGCAACTTATCTCACTAATTTTAGGTCTCATATGTTGGGAATTATGGAAAGAGAGGAAATTAACACTTTTTGAATTGAAGTGCATTACGAGGAAATAAAGTTGCACCAATGTAATGTTACATCTCTGTAATTTCATTGCTAGCTTCCCCTTCACTCTAAAATCCTCAAAGGACTAATGACTTGTAGTCAATGAGTTGATTGAGCATTATAACAAAATTAGAGATTTGTAAATCATTAAGGTCTATTGTTTGGATCCTCCTTTACAACATTATAAGCTTAATGTTGATTGCTTTGCTTTGGGTAAACCAAGCATGGCTAGTGGTGATGGGGTGGTTTGGGATGATAGAGGAATGGGTTTGGGTTTTTTTGTGTTGTATAGTATTAAAACACATATGGAAGTTGAAGCTCATACACTTCATCATGTTTGTGACAGTCTCATCAAAGATATTAAGTATCTTTAGATAAAACTTGATTCCAAAGTGTTACTCAACATGATTAATGGACATGCATCCATTCCTTGGCATATGATACACATCATCAATAGCATTAAAGACATCCTACACATTCAATCATTCCATTTACAACATAGTTATAAGAAAAGAAATGCAACAGCTAATGCTTTGAGACAATTAGCTAGCTCTTCTACTAGAATAAATTCTTAGAAAGTAAATAGCTTGCATAATATATAATTATCCTTGCTTTACTAAAATAAGAGAGTTTTTCATACCTCTAGATTAAGCACCTCATCAAAAACTACTTTCTCAACATTGGTTAACTGGTGTTTCTAACAAGTGACGTAATTCAACTTTTCAATAGTGGTGGTGATGGTCCTAAAATTGCTTTCCTTCTTTGTTTGGAAGCTTCATAACTCTTTTACTTCTTTTTGAGATTTGTTGAAGATGATTCCTCAACCACTTTGTGGTTCGAGATAGATGTATTAACTTTTAAGTTTATTAATAAATTTAAATTAAAAAAGTACTTTTTCAATTAATTACTTAAGTTAGCTTTTAATTTTTTGATAAACTAAGGATATAATCATATTGTACTTAAATAGGTTGGACTTTGTGTTTCTTTAATCCTTCCAATTCATGAAATAAGATTCTTCATTGGCATGAATTTCCTAAAATATCTAGGAATTAAGGGACAACTAAGCCAAAAAAGCTTCAAATTTAAGTCCTTGGTGCATGCAAATTAGAAAGTTAAGCTAACCCTAACCCTAGTCATAACCTTCTTATGGATCCTTAGTTTTAAAAATTAATTAAAACTAACAATAGTAATGATAAAAGGCAATTTTCTTAAGGGTAAAATGCAGGAGCAACCATTAAAATGAAAGGAGAAACTCTAGTCATGAGACAGTAAGGAGGTGATCCAAGAAATTCACAAGAAAGAAGAGGGGGAAAAGTAAAAGCTTGAAGAGAGAAGGAGGTGCATCCATTGGAGTAGACTACAACATGATATGATGTAGGATGAATCTCAAGATTATGTAACTAAACAAGATACACGTCTAAGTTAAAAAAAACTAAGTATTTTGTTATGACATGCAAGACTCTAGGTCTAGGATTTTATTAAGAGCATTATTGTTATGATCTTGTACATGAAAACCTAGTTCTAACAATTGATTGATATGGATCTATGATGCCATGAATAACTTCATGATAAGATGTTTTATATCATGACTAAAATCTTGTATATAAGGAAAATTATTAATCTTATTAAGCAATAGTTCTTAATTATGTTATGTTCTTTTATCTTCAAATCTTATAACTTTCTCCTTTACTTTTTGAACCCCAGTTGTTGATTTCTTGTGGCCAAAGAGATTTCCTTCCTTAGGTAAGCCTTAAGGCTTTTAGAGGCATTGTTGAGACATTGTAAGAATTGTAGATGGCTTTTATGTCACTTAGAGCTCTTAGGTATCTAGACTTGAAGCTTAGAAATTTTGAGTTTAGTCCTTAGAAGAAGGACAGAGTTAGATAAGTTTTTGGTTAAGCTTAGTAAGAGCAAGAATGTTTTTGGCAATATGCAATTATAGGATTTAAGATTAAGTTAATCTTAGTAAGAGGAACCATAGTGTCATCCATGCATGGTTATTGATGTAAGATGTTTAGGCTTATCTAGAAGATGGAATTAAGATCAAGTTGAAAGGCTTAGTTTCCTTTAGATTAAGTTTAGAAATAGGATAAGGCTTTTAAGAAAACCTTGGATTTGAAATGTAAATTGATTAAATCCTTGAGTACACCTAAGAAGAAAGGTCTAACATTGTTGTAGCTCTTAGGTAAACCATGAAAAAAGCAAGGGTAGTCTTGGGTTTGACTGATAACATTGCTTGAGATTCAATCTTAACATGTGAAAATCATAAAGTAAGATTTGAGGGTTGGATCAAAAACTTGTATTGCTTGGTGAGTCCATTGATCATACCATAAAGGATGCATTGGGTTGGAGTGACCCTTGAGTTATAACTTAAATAGATATTATGGTTGAGAGGAGAGGTGTTAATAATCAAGGAGCTAAGAGGTTCCTTTAAGTTTTAGTTAAAGTTTATGGATGATTTCGAATTAAGGGTAAGAACTTAGCCCTTTAAGGCTCTTAGGCCATGGACTGGACACCTTAGATAGAAATATGGGGTTATGAGTGACTTAAGAGAGACCCTTGAAAAAGGTATAGTGGCTTAGGATTGCATAATGGGAATGGAGAATCATTAGTAAAACTTATGTGAACTTAGGTATTGAAATGAATAACTTAGATTAAAGCCTATGGTTTAAGACCAAGGTTTTAAGCTTCCAATAGAAGTTTAGATGATAGTTCAAATAAAGATAAAGAAACCCATTGGATAATCTAAACATTGGTTAAAGTTAAAGACCAATACTAGATAATGATCTTAGGTTTTTGTTACAACCCAAATAAGTCATTGAGGGTTTAAAAGAAACCTTAGAATATTTCAAATAAATAATTATAGCTTAGTAAGGAAATCATAAGGTTCTTAGAAACGTTGATTAAAGTTTTAAGAAAACCTTAGGATGCCCAGATATACTAATAAAGGTTTTAAAGAAACCCTAAGATGCTTAAATAGTCCACTAATTAAGGTTTTGAGTAAACCATAGAATGCCTAAATAGATTAGTTAAAGTTTTAAGAAAACCCTAAAATACTTAGATAAGTTAGTTAAGGTTTTGAGCAAAACCTTTGATAATCCTAGATAAGCTAATTAAGGTTTTGAGAAAATCCTAGGATGGCTTCAAATAGGTAGATACATAGGGCTAACCCAAGGCTAGATTCTAGATAGGTTAATATGGAGCTAGGCTTAATATAAGGTTTTGTTGCACAAGTCATATTGTATTTAAGGTAAGGCATGTGATGCTTTAGTTAGTCCTAATATAAAAAGAAAGGTGTCTAATGTGGTACCTAAAGAATTGGAATAGATTAACATACCTAGTAGTTATCTTATAACACATTTAAGTAAGAGAATCTTAATGGGATTTATGTAAGACTCCTAAAGTTTTAGGGATAAACCATAGATGTTAAACTCTCATGCCATAAAATGGAAACTAATTACTTATAAGACTCAGATAAGGTAATGGAGGAACCATTTCAAGTAGTTTGACTCCCCATATTATGGAGTACTTGATTTTTTATTAGACTCTTAGGTTTGGGTGAGTCTCACATGCTTATTGAGAACTCTCACAAGACCGTGTTAAATTATGTGATTGGACTCCCCGAAATTATGGAGTTCTAGATAACATGATTAGCTTTTGAGGTATTAAGGAGTAGCAAATTTTAGCAATGCTATTGTTTCAACATTTCATTTCATAATGTCCTAATTGTAATGGATATGTTTCATTTATAGTAGTGATATTTGTAGTTGTTAGATTTCCTTAATGTATCAAAAAATTTACTATGTTCATTGGATAGTTTCTTGCATAATTTATGTTTGTCTTTTATATGACATACATTGGTTTATGAATTATATGTGGATAATGATGAAATAATGATATTATTGTTTGTGTATGGATTTCATTACAAGTTATTAGCAAGTTTGCCTACTAATATTGTGTATATTAGCATACTAGTATATGTTGGTAAGTTATTCCAACCTTGGATGGACCCATTTTGAATTAGCTAAGCGACTAGTTAGTAGAGAAATATGGTTCAATTATAGTAACACACAACAAATATGATGATCAAATTGGGAAAGTGTGACTCCCAGTTTGAATATCCAACATATGGAGTAGAAGTGGATAGTCAAGTATATCAAATAGTGCATGGGTTTTGCCTATAGAAAATTTGTAAACAAAAATGATTTGCAAAAAAGTTAATTGCGACAAGGGCTTAATAAATATATTGCTAGTATTTCAATTAAACATATAATTCTTTGTCCCACCATGTGGCATGCATGTTGCCTCACTCTCTAATCAAATCTTCGAATGGCACTTTTTTAAATCTTCATAAGCATTCTTCTTGACTTGGCCTTGTCTAAGCTTAATCCAAAATGTCCTACTCTCCTTGCAAACCTCCCCTCAACTTTTTCCACCATGCTTCCTCATGCAAACCATATATCAAAGACCTTTTCTCATCCAAGCAAGCCAATCTGTTCTAACAATCAAGCTTTTGGATGAGTTAAGGAATTTTAGATATTTCACGATTACAATAAATCTATTTTTATTACTTGTAAAAGTTCTAAAAATAGTTGTTTGTTATTCTCAAACAATGTGATTATTTCAAAAGAATTATCCAAACTATTAAAACAACAAAGAGTTTTGGGTGCTGCAAAAAGAAGATATGAAAGTTGGAATTTTTTTCATACTAAAGTTCATAATCTTTAGCACAAGGAAACATTCAATCTTTGGACAAGGGAAACGATAACTTTATAAACAACTACAAAATAAGATACAAGCCGAGCAAACAGGAATTGAAACTCTAACACATACAATCAATAAAACAAACAATAAAGTTGGCATCAAACGATCATAGAATTTATTTGAATGTATTTTGCTCAGATTGATATCCATCTTCATCTTCCTTTACTGTAATTGCTGTTCAAGCAATAATATTTGGCTTTAATTCCTTCTGCAGTTTTGTTGTACACATAAATATGGCTCAGAACTTGGTTCTTTGCTTAATCCCATGGCAAAAGTTGTCATTGAGATGCTCTCACAGGGTTTGTTTTGGTGGCATTATTATCTATTTATTTGTATATCTGTAGGTATACACATTTGCTGTAATGCTGGGAATTCGTTGTGTGAATACCTGCAAACACCAAAGCGGCAAAATGTATATATGTTTAATAAAATGGATATTTTTTTTTGGAAAAATATTTATGCTTCGTATAAAAATATTTAAATAAAGTAAAACTATAAATATAAATAGATAATCTTAGTTCAAAGTAGTGGAATGCAATGGAACAGTGTTTTAATAAAAATTTATTTAATTTTTAAAACAACTTTGCGTGTTAAATAAGATAATAAAAAGCAAATAAACCAAAAAAGGTAATAAAAACTTTTTCAAATGATTAGGTCTAATCTATGCCTATATTCATCTTTAGTTAAATGTCTATAATTCTACTAAGTAACTATTTCCTTTTATAATAATTAGTAAAGATAAACCTTACAACAAGATATCAATTAAGGGATCTATAGGTGATCGGAGGAGCCACAAACAAAGTCTAAAGAATTGTAAAAGCATCTTCATAAGAGATTCCACCACTTGTACAAATTAATAGCAATCAAAACCTATACCTTTCACTTGTTCAATAAATATGACAATATTTAAGTAATGTAGAAAGATTTTAACAAGTCAAAATAAGAAACTTTAATGAAACAAAAAGAAGTATGATGCAAGTAAATACAAAAAATAGTAGGTTGAATTTCATTTTCACTATGCATAGTAATAATAGTAGCCCAAATTATATTTCCTCTTCTATGTGAATTGCAAGTAAATCAAAAATTAGATCTCCAAAGTGATTAACTAGCCATTGGCCACTTTGTGTGATTATGAGCTCAATTTTAGGTTTATTAAATCTAAAAATGATAAAAACATCAAAGAAGACAACAAAACAAAGAAATTTGTCATAACAACACCATACAAACAATAACCATGCATGCTTGCACACGGAGCCTCACTACAACGTGCAAGTCATAGGTGTGTGTAGAGGAGCAAGCGAGCATGCGAGAAGGCCCAATGCACCCAATGCATGTACTGAGCAAGCATAATAGGTGTGCCAACAGCATTGACGTGGTTCACATGAGTGCACACATTTTTCATCTACTACACATGTGGTCTACACATACAGTAAGTGCACCTTCAGCATGGACACAATCCATACACATGTGGGAAGGCTTTTATGTGCGTAAGAAAACTACCAACCCACATGCATGAAAAATGCCTTGACGTGGGTCTAATAAGCACACAAATAGGCTCAACGGTACATAATTTTTTATTTCTTATCAAATCCATACATTTCTTTTGAAACTTAAAATATTATATAATCTATAACAAAATACTGTATCTAAATTTCTATATAAAATGAGAAGAATAATGAATGAAGTAATTTAAGATTCTATGAATTTAGATTTCTTAGAGAATTTAATTTTTTTTATGGCAAAAACTTTTTTCTTTTTCTTTCTTTCTTAATTTCTTAAAATTCTCACACTTCTACTTCCATTCTTGCAACTTGAAAAAAAGAGGTCTTGTATTAAGGGTTGGAGCAAGAACATGTCATAGAAAGATCATTGTGTTTCGATCATGCTAACATAAAGGAGTGATTATACAAAGGTGACAAGTGTTAAGGAAGAATCACCTGATGACACACTTATATGGCTCATGTAATTTAGGAAACCTAAAATAGATCGTACAAGTACACACTAGTCATCACACTATACAATTCATATTCTCATCACACCTTTAAGAATTCTCTCAAGTTTTTACAATGTTGTTCTAAATAATGATAAAAATCATGTATGTATGATATGTTTAACATTATATGTATATAAGTTATATGAAGATTGGACACATCTTAATAAATAGATTCTTGGTGTATGATGAATTTATTCACTTTGTTTATTTCTCTTAAACTTTAAGATACTTGGTATGAGTATGATAATGTGATCATAAAAACACAAAATACATTCCTTCAAAATATTTACTTAAAGAGCTATAAGTAACTTCATGTGTTTGATACTACCAATATATTTGTTCCAATTAACTTATTTTATATTTTATATGATGATAGTACTCATAGTTAATAGATTGTATTCATATGACATTATTCTAATATGATTTTTGCTTGAGATATTTTATAGTTATGCGAGATAAATGGTTCATACAAGTATGATATGCTATTTTATAATGTATGATGCCTAAGTTTTTTTTAGCACACAGAACATAACCTAGACTCATGCATGGTCAAAAGTTAACTATATCATATATGACCAAACAATACTTGGTCTAGCAAGTCAAATGAGAGATCATAACTAGACAATGAAGCTATCGTACATGCACGACATACCATCTTAACTAGAACTTGAATTGAGACTAGAATAAGAGACAAATCTTACCAATAAGATGAAGGTTATCCATAATAATTTATATTATTTCCTAATGATATATTTAATAATTATTGTTCTTATATATTTTAAAATTTTTTAATAAACAAATTAAACAATTTTTTATGGTATCTCAAGATACATGTTAGGAGAAGTAAACTAGAGGTCATCAGTGAGCATATTTTTGAATAACACTCTTCACAAGAAATCCATTGATATGTATAATTTAATTTTTTAAGTCCAATTGAGTTAACTATAAATTATTGAAGCTGAAAAGATTTGAAAAGGAAATATTAGCTAATAAATACGTATATATATATATATATACATTAATTTGTAGCTATTTGGCTTCTTTCTTCCCTCCTCCACCCTTCTTCTGATGCTAGAAGGAGATTAGGGTTTCTTAGGCATCACTAATTCTCCCTTTTTTACACCAAACATAACCTTTTTTGGTGTCATTCAACTAAAGAGGGAGAGATAAAGGAAGACGAGGAGTAGTTCATCATGAGCCAAGAGCAACTCAAGCCACACGAGGATAAGAATAAGAAGGATGGATCCAAGGCTGATGATCTCTATGAATAGCCTATGAGTGTTAGTAACTTTGAGGAGCTCAATGATGAAAATCATACCATTATTTCATCATTGGTTGGATTTGAGTACAATGTAAGCATAATTTTCTTTATTGACAAGGATCAGCTTAAGGTTGGTTGTGCCATCCTCATGCATGACAAGGTCCTTTCAACTATATAAGATGAATTTGATCATATGGTGTTAATCATGAAGGTTGAAACAGCTTCCTTTGAGTCTTATGTTAATACTAGTAGTTTAGATGCTCAAATATAAGAAATCAATGTAGTTGTTGTAACACCCTTAACCCATTCTGAGCTATATGAGGATATTTATATCAAGCCACCCAAGGGAGTGATATTCTATGGAGCCAAAAGCCAACAAAACTTTGCTTACAAAACTACCTTTCTACAAATTATTGGAAGTCAATTAATTCAAAAAATTTTGGATGATGATTAATTAGAGAGCTTTTGGAGTAACAGAATGTCATTCTCCACCAATAGGCTTATTAATGAGATTGATGGTGTTGGTACAAAACAATATGATGCTCATTCTAAAAGTGAACATGAAATTCAAAGAACTTTGCTAGAACTATTGAATAAACTAGATGGATTTGATAGTAAGATGATGTTAAGGTAGTTCTTGCTATAAATAAGATTGAAACTTTAGATCCAACATTACTTTAAGCTAAACAAATTAATCAAAAGGTGAATTTATAGAGTTGATATAAAAGTTATTTATATTGAAGTTGGTCTGCTTTCTCTTCAAGGAAGTATAGAATGAAGAAAGGATAGAGAAAGAAGAAATTAAAAGAAGTCTAATCACAAGAAAGGTAGGCAATGAAAAGAAAACGTAAAGGCAAAGAAGAAAAGTTATAAAAAAAATGTATCTCATAGCCAACAAGTAGGAAACAAATTAACTATGATGGACATTATTGCTTTATTAAATTATTTATTATTACTTTAAAATGTATTATGAAATGAACATCTATATGACTTGGCATGGCATCATTTTCAAATATTCTAATTATGATCACACCTTATTATTATTGTATTATATCTTCAAACATATATATATATATATATATATATATATATATATATATATATATATATATATATATATATATATATATATATATATATATATTTGTATACCTATGAAACAATAATCAGAATATATGATTAGAAAGACAAAAAATGAAATGAAAAGAAATAAAAAGAAAAGAAAGAAAAAGAAATAAGATAACTATGGCCTAATAATTTGATAGATTATAAGAAAGAAAGTAGAATATATGACCTTATCTTATAATGACCTAATAGATGAGATATATATTGATATCCTTCACCCCTTAGTGTTGTGATACTCAAAAATGGATCCTAACATAATAGAGGTCTTAACTAAGTGATCGTGGGATACTTTACTCTTTCATATCATGAGTTCTAAAGGATGGGGCTTCATTATGACAAATGCTTCATTACCTAATAACATAGGATGTTGGTTGATGCAATAATCACATGATAATTTTTTTCACCCCTGGTATTGTGGGCTTTTACAGATGGGGGCCCCAATATGTCAAAGGCCTCAATCCCTATCAACACTAAATATTGGAAATAACAATGACTATGTAATGAAGTATTTCACCTATTGGTGTCATGTGGGGTTCAGAACATATAAGAGGCTAAGATTAAGTGATGATGAGATATGATATGGGATCCTTAAAAGTGAAGATGTTATTAAATAGAATTTAAGCCTAAAAGAGAATAAAATTACAAAAAGAGAAAGAATAACAAAATACTAATTAAAAGTGAATATGAAAAGAAAAAATGTATGACATATTACCAATACTAAATAATGTTACTGCTTTCTGATGATTATGTATACACATGAGCTAGATGCATATGGGCATAAATGCACAGACTCTATTTTAGTTTACAATCTATTATGCATAGCTTTATTTATTACTTCATTCTTTATTAGTTATATTACTACTTTTTCATATTATTTTATGATTTGTAGCAAATAATCTATCGATTAAGTATGTTATACTCATATCCTACTTATATTCTAAGCTAAAATACCAATATCTATAATGTTTGAGCTCCTAAAGATTTTAGCATGAGTTTATGCATGTGAGAGGATTTCATGCTTTGAGATCTTTGTAATGAACTTTTTATGAGAAGGAATTTTATTATAATTGCATAACCAATGATATATGAGATCACTTCTTCAACTTTGATATTGTTATTATCAGTTGTGATTTATAGATGCTCCTATTGTGTACTCTTTTATCTCGATATGAGTTAGGTATGACATTTATGTATAGCTTTTGTTTGATATAAAAATTATTATTTAATAATGTAACTCTTGTGATATCTTTGTGATCTATTTGTTACACTTGTATTTTTATTGTGACTTGAGTTATTATTGTTATTGATTTGAAATAGGGAATATATCTCATTATACTATGATGGATGTCAATAGATGAATATTTGTACCAAGGAAAATGGACACTTTTAGACGAGATTCTATCTATTAAATTATAAAATCATTAATTAATTTGGATAATTTTAGTGTTGTATTAGTAGCATATAAAAGTATTAATATTTGTTTCAACATCACACTTAAGTAATTAATAATGTCTACCATTTGATTTTTATCTCATTATTTGCCCTGAACTTAATATTATTAAATATATTATCAGATTAGTTATCAAGTGGAACATGAACATATCATTTAGTAGGATCACTAAGTAGATTGAATTCAAGGCTTTGCATCAATAATGATTCAAGATACACATGCTAAAGTTTTTATCTATCACACTCCTTAGGTTAGCCAACCCTTATAAGTTTTTTTACAAGCTCTAAGCTGACCTAAGGTATATCTTTTTTCTTTTATTTTGGTTATTTAATTACCTTTAAATTATTTGTTTAAATTAATCTTGCATGTTAGAGTGCTAAGGCTAGAATCAAAGTATATATTAAGTAGGATGATTCCCTTTTAAAGAGGTTTAAATCTCACCAAGGTTGAGTTTTATCTATAATTTAGATGTAATCTCTCTTTTAAGAAAAGTCTAGCCATCAACCTATAATTTTGTGTTTGATTGTTAAGATGAGTAGATACGATGAATCATGCACTTCTTTATTTCTTCCAAACCATGAGCTAAGGCCACCAAATTTGCACAAATCTCCTTAGGTGCCAAAAATATAAGACATAAGGGACAACCAAGTAAAATTCAAGTCTTCTCTTTAGCACCTAGAATTTTAGAAGTGCATTAAGCAAACTTTTATCTTTATCCTTAACTAAGATCTCCTTTAGGTACTTAACATTTAGGAGTTGGTTGGATCAACCATAAAAGGAGATAAGATAGTTTTTCTCTTAATACAAAAGAGATATAAGCCATCAATGATTAGGAGATAAATTATAGGTTTATTCAATCATCAAAAAATCCACATTAATAAAGAATTAGGAGAGGAGACAAATGAGAAAAGTGAACAAAAGGCATCATGCAACACCACCAATGTGCACATGTGTGCTTGGAAGGCCACTACACATGTAATAATTCATGTGCAATAGTGAATCTTACAACTTCTCACAGAAGCATGTTATCATCTAATGTAGGTAGAGTAGCATAATGTGATGGATAGAGAGTGCATAATAGTGCACAGGTAACAATCTGTGTGAGACAACAACACATGTGTGGCATGTGTGGGACCCACCATTGCACACAAAGTGCATGTCATGATAAGTATACATATTGCACACGTGCATCATGTGTTTGAGCAACGAGTAGACCTATTGCAACATGCAATTTACCTACTAGGCATATGGAATGTGCACAACCCACAGACATGCAATATTCATGTGTGCAACAGTGTAATGCTTGGAAATGCATGCTCAAGTGTATGTAGAATTTTTTTCATCAGTAATTTTCAAGTCAAACCTTATACAACATGCAAGAAACAAAATAATATGTAACTAAACCTCTATAAAAAGAAGGAAAAATGGTGAATGAAGAAGCTCCATCTTTTTGGAAAAGCTCTCTCCCTCTTTCTTTTTCTTATTATTTTATGATTCTCAAGTTCATTTCTATTATTGCAACTCTAAAATAAGAACTATTTTTTAGGGTTCAAATTAAGGTTCCTTGTATACAGATTAATGATAAAAGTGCATAGAAGAAGAAAGCTAAGAACAAAGAGAGGAAAATAAAGAGGCATAACCCTTGTTGAAGCCCACTACCTAGATCTAGGTAGGATGAACTTCAAGATTATACACTTAAATTAAGTACTTATTATTATACTTGGGACTAAAGAGGGTGGAGATTGATCATTGAGTGATATCTTGAGAGGATAATCATTGGATAAAGATTGACTCCTATTAGACTTTTAGGTGGAGGGATATATGAATGAATTATCCCACATAGGCTACTAAGGGATCGATCCTATTATTTATATGAGTTACTATGACTTTAAGATGCTGAGATATGTTTTGAAGGTAAAAACTAATTAGGTCAATATAAGATGATCCAAGGGATAATATCTCAATAGTGAGATTAAGTGTCAAATTTAGTATTATATAGTAGTATCTTATATTAGTTTGTTATGATTAAAGGATGAACTAAGTAGAAATTAGTAGGCTTATAACACTCTCAAGATTGAAGAAGATAGGTAATGATTGCTAAGTGATTTCCTAATAAGAGAATTACTATACAAAAAGTAACTCTTAGCAAGCAATAAGTTGAAAGTGTATGTAGATGAATTATCTTACATTGGTTACTAAAGGATTGATCTTAGTGTTTATATAAGATGTCATGATCATAAGATATTGAAATATATTTTGAGAGAAAAATACACTTGGATTGATATAAGATAACCTAAATAGGCAATATCTCAATATAATGAGATTGTGATGTCACATTTATGTAAGTTGAAAAGTTTCATATCCCATTTATTTTTTAAACCATGAGTGTAATCAAACCCAAATATCACAATATAAAGTATAACTATAACTTACACTATAGTTTCATTTCAAAATATTATCATACAAAAAAATTTGTGAAATCAATAAAGCATTCAAATTTAATCCAACTAAAGTAACATTATGAATAATCATTAAAGTTTGATAAAAAAAATATAAGAATTATTATCAAGTCTAAATAGATGATATAATATAATCCTATGTCTAATAAATATAAGTAATAATAATTAAATATCTAATTTATTACTACTACTGATGAAACAAAGAAGATAAATCATCTAATTACTATACTACTAATAATCTTCAACTTGACTCCTACAAATTTCTTAGTTGCTTGATCCTATAAAAATATATAAGGGAGGTGAGCCAAGAGACTCAATAAAACTTTTTTTAGTTATACTATAAAACTAATATGTAATAGTCAAGAATTATGTATATAATATTTAAGTAAATCATAACATAAATGAGTTGAATTAGTTACGAACTTTCATAATACATCAGTATCTACCATCTAAGTTAATATATACCTTTATAATATGGCTAACAAGATTCTTAGTGTCCCTCCATGATCTAATGCATTCTCTTATTTAAGAGAATCATAATAAAGCTTTACACTCCTATCACATCATAAAATCCAACACTCTATAAGACAATAGCAATCACATAGGCCAAATTATAAAGTTCTAAGAATCTTCAAACACCAAATGTAATCCTACTCTGTTCTATAACATAACAGATCATATAATTTCTTATAAGACTAAATGTGTAATTATTTCCTTCTATATAATAGATTTTAGTAAATTAAGGAGGTTCTTATTATATAATCTAACACTCCTCTTATAATCTCAACATTTTCATATAATTACTTCCACTTCAAAGGAAAGATAATTAACCTATCTATCTCCTAAGTGAGCAAAAAAAATAAAAGAATTCACTATATCTAATTGCTCTCCTGATCAATCGAGACTTTATTATATAACATCTTTTTAATTCTAATCCAATATTGTATAGTGTTAGATAGATTTTGTCAATTTTTAATCTAACATATAAAGATTTCATATCATAAGAAATAACCTAAAAAGTCAAGGGTTATGAGATTTAAATTCAAAAAACTTTTGTAAATCCCCATAATTTGACAAATTTTCTTACATTAATCATGATACCCTAATTAATTCTTGCATGCTTAATCACCCATAAAGCATCAAAATGAGCATAGACTTCAACTTGCTCCATATGATAATATCTCTATTAAGAGGTGTTTTGTATCAACAAATTGTTCTTCTATATTCAACTTCAACATATATTTACAACCAAAGCTAAAAATATAACATAAAATCATGGATTATATTGTGCATTCATAGATAAAAATGTTAATACACCTTTTTGGCATGGTTTCATTAGAAGAATTGCATAAGAAAAAAATGTTAATTGACCCCTTTTGGTTACCAAATAAAACTCTCTTGGTCTTGTGTAGAAGGAATTTTCTTAATCCTATGCAAAATTCATGAAAGGGAATTACTAATTATCAATTTTCTAAGATTTCACATGCATTTAATTAAATAATTATTTTCCTTATACCTTAGTTACATTTATTATACAACCTCGAGCATCATATTGCCTAGAAACACCATGTATAGACTTATCCTTGGTTATATATTTTCTTACTTCAAAGCTTAAACCCCTCTTCTTCATAGCTAGCCCTTGTTTTCTCCTTAGTGACCTCCCAATTGACCTCCCCAAATTTCCCTTTTTTGGTTAAGATATCTAAAACCCTTAAAAGCACATCTTAAGGGTTTATATAGCCTAAGTCACACCTCCTTAAACCAAGATTTTATCTTAGGTTAAAGTAGTTTCATTGGGTGTAGCCATGGTTCATGCTTTTAAACCAACCCTCTCTTATTCTACCGCTTTGTGGCTGGCCAAATCAAATCCTTAAAAATTAAGAATCAAAGAAATCATGGCTAATAGATATATTCATTATTTATACTTCTTTCTTATATACTTATTTGATATTATAATATATTCCTAAATACATCACATTTATATTATCTTTTCTTTTAATCCCCTTATCTTCATTCACTTATTCTAAAATTTTAAGAATCTTATTCGCATCTTATCATGTTAAAGATAAGTCATAAAATTAATAACATGAATAAAATTATAAGTTCATTTTTAAGTATTAAGCCCAATCAAAGCTCATGTGATGTAACACAAATCTTAACATTCAACCATGCTTCTAATTCAAATTTTAAAATTCAAATTTAAATTTTAATTCACAAAAAATACATATGTTGATCAACTAATTTTGTAATAATATACCCAAGAATGTTAAGTATAAGAAAAACTTCGTATTTAGATATTCTGAGCATAATCTAATTCTAAGTTTTATAAAGGTGATTATTGCAATTATATTATAAATGAAAAACCTAGATCTATTAAGTGATTATATGAACTTGTGTTTTGTCATGATTAAATCCATGTCATGATAACATAATTGTAAACAAGTTAATACAAAAATAATTCTTAAATATATGCTTATATTATCAAATTTTGAAATCTTCCCATAATAGCTAAACCCTATGCATTGGATCTTGTAGCTAAGAGAGGTTTGTAACCTTCAATAAGTCTTTAAGCTCTGTTAAGAGCTTAAGAAGAGTTGAGGAGACCTAGGAATGACCTCTGATGGCTACTAGAGTATGTGGAGTTCCTGTGTTTCCATCATGGAGGCTTATGGTTCTCTTGTTTTGGCCCTAGAGGGATGCTATGGTCAGGTAAGATCTCTGTTAAACTTATAATTCATGAAGGTCTAGACTATGAATGATTTTTATTTTTGGTGGTTTGGGTTCACATATAAAATAAATCTTGTAGAGAGGCTTGAGTATCATTAAATCTAAGTTTATGTGTCAGTTTAGGCCCTTACCTTATGATTTAAAGTCTAAGTTTGGATAAGGCCATTAGTAGCCTTAAAAAGAGTGGTTAAAGAAGTTCTTATTTAAACCATAAAAAATGTATAAGAATAGTCTTAGGCTTTGTCTTATGTCTAGGATTTAGTTATATCATGTGTGAACTTTAGAGCAAGATTTAGAGTTAATGCCAATAACTTAAGGCACTTGGTGAGTCCTTTAACCTTATGGATACTTGGGAGGAGGCCTTGAACTATAAGGACCGTTGGGCTAGATGGTGGCTAAGGTTGAGAAAGGGGCTTCAATAATAAGACCTTAAGAGAGACATTTAAGGCTTGGTTAAGAGACTAAGTGGTTTTCATAATTCTAGACTAAACTTTATGAAAAACTTAAGATTAAGGCTAAGATTATGAATTTGCCTTTTAAGGCTCTATGGCCATAGGTTATAAATGCTAGATGGTAGTCTAGAATGAGAATGTGATATATTTGCAAGGTGTTCTCACCCAAGCTCTCATCAGCAAACCTTCCTTTCAAAATAATAGCAACAAAATGAAAGCATGATAATGACGAGAAGCAAAGGAGGAAGGAGAAGGACAAGGAGATTAAATTTTCTAAGAAGACTCCCTTTAAGAGATTCTACATTCATGTATGATTCTCAAAATTCTAAATTTCAAAATTGTAACATCCTTTATGCATCATTCTCATCCATTTATATAAAAGGTTGGACACTATATTTAATTATAAAAAATACATATGATTTTGACCAAAAATATAAAAATTTCTTAAAGTTTGTAATTCCACATATTCCAACTTAATCCCACATGTGCCCACACCCCTGCATCTATGCAACCACACCAAGGGGTTGTTCACATACATGAGTACTATTCTTACACATTGAAAAGCTTTTTCATACATGTTGGTTTTATTAGCATAGTAGGTGGCTAGTAGGACACATGTGCAGCACACATCTACTCAGTTCATGTAATTACGTGTGCTAACATGCACAGGCATCCAGTATATGACACTTTTCCAAAAGCAAACCTACATTGGTGTGCATGCAGTGCTAAGACAGCATGCTGCAACACGCACTCTAGCACCCGCACAACGATCCTCCATGCATGATTTCTATTACATCATGCTACAATTATGATTTTCATCATTTTGCCTCCCTTCATGCTTTTTTATCCATTTTGAATTCAACAAGCTTAGAATTGATCTCTTTATCATAGATTTTCTTTTTTTGAAATTCAAGTTTCATTGAATCTTTTTTCTTAACTAATTCTTTAGTGGATCTAGTTGGTTATCTTCTTTGAGAGGTTGAGACATTCATCATTCTCATCAAGTAATTTCTTTGATTTTGTTAGCATAATATATCTTTGGAAAGTGTTCACTAGCCTCTTCATTTTGTTCACATCAACATCTTTTGTCAATACTTTTTGTCTTGAGTTAGAAAGAAATGTTGGCTATCCTTCATGAACTAATATCGTTGTGCTCATTAATAATAAATGACATCATAATCTCATAAGAATAGATTCTTTAATATAATTTAACAACCATCTAAAGGTACAACTTTATAGATAACATCATCAATATAGTCTTTGGTGATAAAAAAACTTCCCCTTATATTATTTTTTAACTCTCATCTCAAAGTTTTTATGAATCCACCCCAAGAAATAGAATCTTAAATATGATATAATCTCTAATTTTAGCCTTTTCATAAGACTTTTTGATATTAAGTTCCTTGTACTTCTAATGTTAATAATCATATTAATAAGCTCTTTCTTTTCTTGTATCCTAATAATGAATAGTTATTTTTATTTTGTTTCATAAGGGATGTTTTTTGGACTTATTATAAGAGATAAACTTTCATCAACTTAAAAAGAAGATTGAAGTACATTTTTAGTGTCTATTATAATAAGTACATTATCCTTCTTGAACTTTTTTGGAAATAGTTTGGAATGTAATATCTAGTATTTTTATCATGTGTTTTATCTTATTCTACTAATTACAATACTTTTGATTTTTATTGGTATAAGAAGTGCTATTAGTTATGGCAATAATAAACTTTATTAGAAAATCTCTTCTTATTGTTACCAATTTTAGGAATTATATTCAAATCTCCTAGTATTTTGTCCTTCTAGTTTTATCCCTTTATATGCATTCTTCTTTTCAATAGCTATTATAAACATACTGACTTGCTTCATTTATTGAAAAGGGAAAAGATATAATTCAATGACAAAAGAATAGTATATACCTATAATATTTTTTTAAAAATATCTACATCTCTTCAATTGATATTCCCAAACTCATAACTTATCATCAAAATTTTGTGATATATGACTGTATCGTTTGTCCTTGTTAGTGCCTTAGATTATATTACTTTTTCTACCTTTCCTTCATATAACCTATGAGATAAAATTCTTCTGTAGGTAATTTTTTAAATTAGTTCTAGATTATTTTTGTATTTGCTATTTCTTGAGTAAACAATTAACAAAGTTAATACATAATTCATCATTTTTAATCAAGCATATGCCACTTTATCAGTTGATGAATAGCTATATAGAGAAACATATGTATCTATTTACTATAACTAAACATTTAATTTCTCTTCATCTATTATATAATCATAATTTAGTAAATCAAATTTAACGTCTACCTTGAAAAGATGTTACCAATTCTTAAGCACTGAAAAAAAAATAACATTGATGATTCTCATCTTCATCTCAAACTATTTTGAGAGCACTACATAATCCAAAATTATTTTAAGATTATAACCCTTTGAACACATATTGATCATGATGGCATGATAGGTGGCTAATAAGATGCCAATGCATAGTCATATGTACCCAATGTCCTACTCTTTCCATATATGCCAACACCTCCATAGACAGTAGTTAGTTAGTGAGTAGTAACATGTGCTCTGGCGTGCTTAGAACAAGCCTCCACGCATAGCCCAACACCTAAATTTTATTGCTTTGTGTTGCATCAATAATTTTCATTATTTTGTCTCCTTGATCTTTTCCATCTATTTTGGATTCAATGAGCCTAAAATTATCCTCCTTATTAGAGATCTTAAGATAAACCTTTTGGTAGGTTCAATGGCTCATGTTAACCCAATGAGCATGGGAGAGCCACTATTAAAACTCATGTGAGCTTTGGTTGTAAAAGGAATGACATGAATTGGAGCCTAAGGAGGAGAACCTAGGATCAAATCATAAGTAAAGAAAGAGATAAATGTATGTATAGAGGCTAGGTTTTAAGACCAGGGTTTTGGGCCTTGAGTGGAAACTCAAGTGAAAACCTAGACAAGGAAAAAGAAACCTACAAGGAGCTTAGATATACACAAGGGTTAAGGGTTAATCCAAGGTGAAGAATCTGGGTAGTTGTAGTAACCATCATATAATATAATTTAGGGTTTTAGAGAGAGAACCCAGGATACCCTAGATATGTTAATTAAGGTTTTTAAGGAAACTAAGGATAACCCCAAATAGGCTAGTAGATAAGGCTAAACCTAGGTCAAATCCCAAACAGGCTGGTAAGTAAGGCTAACCTTAAGTCAAATCACAAATAGATTGATTTTGACATAAGCTAAATCTAGAGTTATATTGTACACATTATACTAAATTCAAGCTAACATATAGGATGCTTTTGATTTAGTCTTAATGGAAAAAGAGGGTGTTATATGTGGTGCATAAAGGATTGGGAAAAGATGGCATACTTGATAGTAATTTTTTTTATAACACTATCATAGAGGATTTATGTAGAGAATCTTGTAAGCTTTAGGAATGACACTTAAAGTTAGGAAGCATAACATCTTAAGACCATAGATTATTAACTCCAATGGCATAAAGAGGAGGACAATTGGCTTATTTTGGACTCTAACATACTATAAAGTGTTGTATTAAATTATGGGCTAATAATTTTAGGTGAGTGTCACATGCTTATTAAGAACTTCTATAAGACAGTGGAGGTATTAAATTATGTAATTAGACTTCCTAAATTATGAAGTGTTAGATTATATGATTAAATTATCAAGTATTATTGAGTACTTCTTACTCAATGAGGACTCCCACAAGAACATGGATGTATTGGATTACGTGATTTGAACTCCTCAAATTATGGAGTATCATATTATATAATTAGACTCCTAAGTATAATTGAGTATTGCTTGCTTATTAAGGACTCCTACAAGACTGTAGATGTGCCAAATTATGTGATTAGAATCCTTGAATAATGGTGTGTCATATCACATGATTGGCTTCTTAAGTATTAAGGAGTATTAGATTTTAAGCAAGATTCTAAGAGGCATGAAAGGAATACCAAATCAATTGTTAGACATTAATCACCCAAGGTAGCTACATCACAAGATCATGAGATTTTCTGAATTAGACAACTCTTGATAGTTTTTCAATGAGTTAAGATTTCCAGAGTTATGTTTTGAGGTAAGTGATCAATGTAGTTCTATTATGGCAATATCTCAAGTTCTGAATTAGTTTAGCTTGGTAAGTTGAGGATATTTGTATAGAATTTTATTCTATTTATATATACTACTTAATTATCCTTTACTTTATCCTTATTAGTTATATACATGATATTAGTGCTTATTTGTATAATATATACATTGAGGATTTTTATTGAGCTTCTTAGCTCACCCCTTCTATTACATGCAAGTTTAATGAGTTAAGTTCTTGCATTTGGAATCAAGATTAGGGCGATAGAGTTAGCGCAATTAGTAGTATTGGTATTTAGCATTCTAATTCATGATGTCTTAGCTGCTAGTAGTCATGTTCTTACTTATAGTAATTACATATGTATTTATTGGTTATTATGGTTGTAGCAAACACTTATTGTGCTATATCGTTAGTTTTTTTGCATAATTGTCTAGTAGTTTTATGTCACATATTAGCTTTGTGAATTATATGTGGATTACATAATAGGTTGTTATCAAATCTATAAATAAGTATCATGGGTCTGTCAATGTATGTTAGTAGGTCACTCTAAGTTATGGTGAACCATCTCTCAATTAGTTGGGTGATCAATTAGTAAAAAAACAAGTTTATTCAAGGAAAAACATCATGAGCATGATGGGTAGATTTGTTGTATCTTGTGATCAATACAATAATTGTTTGATGACCTCAAAATCATAATATTATATTTATTAATATTTTTGAAGAGTTGATTTTAGATCATTCATCTAAAAATAATTAAGTTAATTATGTGAAGAACTTGATCATGCACCTCAAATAACTTAACGAAGGTGTTTAAGTGTTAATCATAACTAGTATAAAGAGAAATACATCTATTAAGCTCATTAAGTCATACGATCAAACTCTTTATAAGATTAGAATGATTACTCTTAAGAAAATAATTAGTAAATATAACATAATAATTTTATTTTCATCAAACAAGTATTACAATGGACAATAAGATTATGAAACTTATAAGTTATATGTTGCATAATCATTTGTGATTTTAAATTGGTTTAAAAGTTATAAGTTTTCATAACTCACCCCCCTCCCCTCTTGTGGATATTCTGCTCCCATAATTTACAACAATATTAAGAGACCATCACTCTCAATTTGAATATTAAGCATAGAGAGTAGAAGTGGCTCATTGAGTATTTTAACTAATGCATAGGTTGTGTTGCACCTTAGGATTTAAAAAAATTGGTTTGCTAAAAGGTTGGTTTTGACATAATCAAAGATTAATTAAACCATTTAAACAATAAACTTTTATTATTAATTAATATTTGTTCACTAATTTAACTCATGTGAATGAAGATTAATATTAAATAATATGTTAAGAGGAATGTGAACCTAAATGCATATAGTATCAAGTGAAGGATTTAATAATTCTATCCAAATTAAAATATAGAATATGAGTTCAAGATGGGCAACCACTTCTCTAAACGTTGGGTTCTTTGACTTTATAATTTGAAAGTTGTGCCATGAATGCTTGGGTAATGCCACCAAACAATCCTGACTCTGCATAACTTGTGAAATACTCCTCTTTGTTCACTTCTTCAAACATCTATTCACTATTTACAACAATTCAAACATAGAATTAGTAACCAAAAAAACTTAATTTTGTCATCGTTAAACTTGACAAAGTGTGCAACCAACATTTATTAAGGATATGTACTCTTTCTACTAAAAATATTTATTTAATTAAACAAGTTTGCTTTAAGCATTAAATGTTTGACTAATAAAATATATTATTGTTGTTCTTCACTCTTATTTTATTATTCAAATTCAAATGATATGCATTCATTCACATTTTAGCATTTAAATATTTTATTGTGTAAGCACATTGCCTTGTTTTAAAGATCAAGGTGTTGACAATTAAACACACTATTGTCATTAAAATCAAAACTTTGTGAAATACTTTTCACCCCCAATGCATTGATAAAATCAGTTTCTTTAATAAATCAGTTGTTTGTAGGTTTAAAATATTTTTTTAAAATAACATTAATACAAGATTGTTATAGCTCAACTAAAAAAAAACCATCTTTGTAAGATATTAGTTGGATTCAATTTGATGTATTTTTATTTTTATTTTTTTGAATTCATCTTTAAATAAAACTAATTTCAATATGTTACAAAATTAATAAAAATCAAAACAAAAGCTATCATTAAAACCAACACAAATTGTCAAGACTAAACAAACTAGTTTTCTAGAAGACCAAAATTGAAACTTAAATTTCAAACCGTAGTTTAGGATACATTGGAACCCAACATGAGATAACTTACTTTTGAAATCAATTCAACATTTGAAAGCAAGATGAAAAGAAGTATCTGCATATTCAATCTCCTCGGTGCAGAGATGTATCTTGTACTTCACATAAGATGTATAGTTCAACTTATTTCCATAACGTTAAACTGGACCCTTTATATACAGTGGTATTGAACCAACGCACCTACAATAAAACTGAACAGACCATCCCCTTTGTAAAAAATCAATAGAGCATCTTGAACTCTTTTCCTCTGCTACCTGAACCAGGCACACTTTCACCTGTAAAAGATTAGCAAAAGACAGTTAGATTAGTTAATGCCATCAAGTAGATTTCAATATTGATTTTAGATTCCTAAAACACTAATTTTATCTAATAAATTTGGAGAAGTAGCCAATGTGAACAATAAATGGTTTGCCTTACAACAGTTCATGTTGTAATGGGTTTTGCAGCTGGGTTATTCTAAGGGCTCAATGAGATCAAGGGAGCATTTTGTTTAACAATATTGTTCTTTAAACAACTGATTTGATTGTCCTACAAATTTGTTCTTCAAAAATAATTTTTAACGAAAAAAAAACTAATTAATGAGATTTGATGGTCATACCTGGCCCACCTCCAAAGGCAGAATGATGGTTTATATTGCATCTCAATAGGGTCAATAAACTTCACTTGCTCAGTGCAATCTTATGGTATTTTGGGAATTCACTTTTATACAACAATACCTGTATCAAGAAAAGACTAGGTTAGAAAAGATGTTATACCAACTATAATTTCGTTGTCAACTTTCTATCCAATATAAGTTAGCCAGTACAAGATATCATCTTTTGTCATGATAACAAACCAAACACACATCTTGTAGTTAAGCAGGCATACACATGCCTTAAAAGATATAGAACAGTTATTGTTGTCACGTGATATTATACATCCTTAATGCCTTATGATATGTCAAAAATCCCCCAAACTCGAACCATAAATTAGCTATTTATCCTCCACAAAAATAAATATTATTAATTTTTTAATACAAATTATTGAATAAAAAATTTCTTAAGATCAAACATATAACATCTCAATAAGACTTGAACTCAACTTTTTTTCAAACCTAATTATTCATTAATCAACACAAAATTCTGCATTAGTGATACCCTTCTTGTTTAGTTCATCACATAGGGTACAATATCAATTGGTTTGCATCCATATGATACCTTGTGGCCAATTCCAAACTATTTTAATTCATTAAGTTTTATATTTTACCTTTCTTTACAGGGAATGCCAATATTTCCTAAATGAGCATAAACATGATGATGAGATTAATCCTTGAAAATTCACCCAGAAGATAAAACCAATATGACATAAACTGCATTGATTTATCTCCTTTCTAATCCTATCCCAATTCCTCAACTTTGTTCGTAGAATTTTATCCATTGCTACTCTATTTTTATTCCAGTGAAGGCCTCCACCTCTGAAGTCTTTGGAAAGAGTGGGGTAGCACAAAGTAAGTCCTCCCTGCATCAGATTGGTTGCAGAGCAGATTGTTTTTAGTTTCTTTAAAAGAAATGGCCACATGGATTCCATTCTTGGTGATCTTGTTGTTCACCCTGTTGATAATTTTACTGTAATTTGTTTCTGATTTCCTTTTTAGTTTTATTTCTATCAAGAAAATCATATTCCATTTAAATTTCATTCTGAAGGTTTTATTATTATCATAAAGAGTCTTTAATTTCCATAATTGTCTTGAAGAAAAAGGAAAGACTTCCTAATTTTCATATTTCTTCAGTCTCTAACTACTTTCCTCCTCAATATTTAAAAAAATTATAAATTTTCCTAAAAGTTTTCGCCTTTACTTGCCTGCGTTCCAGGTCATCTTCCCAAATCTGAAAAGAAAAACCAATACTGCTTCCTTGTCTCTTTGCGTTTAGTATTTTAGTTTTTAAATACATTATTTGTAAAGTTTCAGAGATTTGATCATCCTTTGCAATAACTAATTCGCACACTGTAACGGTTGCTGCATTCGTAATTCACACAAAGCAATTTCTTACACAAAAAATTTAGTTGGATGCAGAGGAAAAAAAATAGAATTGTCGGTCAACATAAAAATAGCGTTGTTAAAATCGAGCAAGGTTGATTAAATGACCGTAAGGAGGTTTATAGATCTTACAGCCTCGATATCGATTTTGCAAACAAGCAGCTTTCTTCTTTCCCGGGAGTTGGTTCTATGAGCTGCGACCACGTGAGCCATGGCGAGAGCCAGCGAGCACAAGAACAGGACCTCAACAGTATGCCCCTCCTTCATCCCATAATTCAGGAGGTGGCGTTGCCCCTTTATGGGATCTACCCTTATCATTGAAATGGCCTTAGCCAACACGTATCCCGCCGATACCGCCGCACAAACGGTCGTCGCACCAAGGTACGACCCCTGCCTGTTCCAAACCAAGTAAAAGACTGCAGCAAAAACCAAAAACTCTTAGCGTCAATATATCAAACAGCTGGAGGTCAATCCCAAAGTTCAGGTTCATACATAGTATGAGGACTGATCTGATTATCGACAACAGAGGCAGGTCGAGGAGAGAAACCGGGAATCGGAAAGTTCTCAGTTGGAAGGTCAAAGATGGAACCGAGAAGGCCGGCTCGTTGACACCGGCGAGCAGGGCAAAGGGTATTAGGATGTCGAGGAGGACGATGAGAAGAGTAGGAGCGCAGACGAGGAAGAGGGAAGCCAGCATATTGGCGACAAAGAACAGGGTCTTTGCTCCTCGGCAAGCACGGGTCCACATCCTCACCTTTTTTCTTATTGCCTTTCGTCTCTTTGCTCGGAGGGAAAGAGAAGGTTGCTGGAATCTCCGCGCGCATGTAAGGGAGATAGTCGAGCTTCAGGAAATGCGGAAGGAAGAGAAATAAATCTAGGAGAGGCCTGCCCGTATAGGTAACTTGTTTAAAATTAAATGATTATAAAAATAGCAGACAGAGTTCCATTGCAACAAAATGTTCCCGTGAAAAAAAAAAAAAAAAAAAAAAAAAAAATGTTCCCGTGAACGTCAACCCTTAGCTACTGCGCCATTAACGCACTTTTTCTGCTGAAGTGGACAACCCATCACAGCTGCGTGCCGAACGAGCTGGTCTGTGACGAGCTCACAGATGAACAACTAAAGAAAATTTGATTATCGTTTAAATTACCATACGTGTAAACACTTCATATTGATTTTAAATTTCTAATAATTTAAATGTAAGGAATTTAAAATTATTGAGAACTGCTTATACGTAATGTGAAGAATTTATCAACATTTAGAAGTGTTTATATGGTAATTTAAGCTTTGGATGCTAAATTTCTAATAAGAAAAAATAAATAATTTTTTTCCTCATCATCCTATGATTTTAGATCTCTAAGATTTAAATGTAAGAGATTTAGAATTATTAAGAATTGTTTTTTTGGTTAAGCTAATTTGAAGTTTGCATGTTAAGTATATCTTATTCACAAGCTAATCATTTTTTTAAATTATTTTCACATTTTCATGAGAACTACGCTATTGTATGGGTGATTTGCTTTTCAACATCATGTCCTTGAACAAACTCAACATTTTGAGATCACAAATGTAAGGTCTAATGTGAACGTGGATAAAGAAGTTTGTCATTTAATACTCGACTTCTCAACCTTATTGGCATTCATAACAATAGGCACTCCCATTAACTTAAATGAGTCTCTTTGAAAATTTTGTTCTAAAAGAACTTCACTTGTAGGAGAATGTTAAATAATTTTCTTTTAATTTTTTTTCTTATGCTAGCTAAAGAAATGTTTGAAGTCATTACGAACACTGTCACGTGAGTTCTTAGGTTTCAATTCTCAAACATTCATGTGTTCTCCTAGAATTACTAATGTCTAGATCAATAGTTGGACAAATCATGCATTTTTTAAATTATTCTTGTCACACCCCATCCAAAATAAATTTATAAAACTTGATAAATTACATATATTAATGACAACTTTTATAGGATAAATTAGAGATAGCATAAAATTAAGGACATAAGTAATAAAATGAATGAGGGTGATGCAAAAATCATATCAATATTAAGAATCAAAAGTCACACTTGATTTTTTTTAAATCACGAGTGTAATTGAATCCAATAATCACAATATCAAAGTATACATATAATTTATAATATAACATTATGTAAAATAATATCATACTAAGAAACTAACAAAATATTCTCATCTATAAGATCAAAATATAAATAAAATATCTACAAAATCAATAAATCACTCAAATCTTAAAAACTATCTTGGGAATACTGTAAGAGTATTGGATAACACAAATGACAAAATAAGAACTTAAAATATCCATAATGAGTGTTAAAGACTATCTTAGAAATATCCTTCTCTCAATTGATGATAATTTGATCAAAGATCAATTTTAGATAAAGGTGTGCTCACTATAAGTAATCAAGAAAATCATCAGTATGAGATAATGAATATTGATTCTTTATCATCACCTTATTTAATTCTCAGTAATCCATATGCATTCAGATTCTTTCATATTTCTTTTTGACAAAAAAATAAGGGCTCCTCAAAGTGAAACATGAGGCATAATCAACCCCTTGCTCAAGAGGTTCTGTAACTGGACATTGAGTTCTTACAACTCAGCCTACATTATATAATAAGGTGCTTTTGTAATAGGTACAACCCTTGACTTTAAATCTATAGGGAACTCAATTTCACACTTTATAGGTCATCCCAGATTTTAATAAAGAAACACATCAAGATAATCTTGAATGATTGGAATACCTTGTAATTATGAAATATTCATTTATGTATTAGTTACAAAGGCTAACCAAGCCACGTTACCACTCTGAATTAGCTCTGTAGCTTGAAGTGTTGATATAATGGATATTTGTATGTTATCTTTAAAATAAACCAAATTAACAATTTTGGGCCCATAATTTAGACTTTTTTCCCAATAATCAAACACCAAGCCATGCTAGGTCATATAATCTATACATAATATAATATTAAACTCAATTATACACATGCAAATGAGCGTAGCCCTAAACTTATGATTTAGTATGACAATATCATTATAAACTACGTACATGGTAAGGATTTCTTCTCTAGATGACAATCTCACCATCAATGGTTATTGTAGTAGTCCTTTAGTTTCTTCACTATTCTCCCTAGTAGAGTCAATAATAAAATAGTTTGATAAACTATTATCAAAAAAGATAACAAATCTAGTCTCATAAAACAAAAGTTTATTAATGATGTCTTGGGCTGACTCTATTTCCTATTGATGTGTGAGAGTGTATATCCATTATTGTCCTTATGAAATGGTTACTACCCCTACATCACTTTGCATATGCCTTCGTCCATCAAGGTAATTTTTCCTTCTATGTCTAGGTTTTACGTAATTAAAATTGACATTTTTCTTAAATTTTTAGGCATCATGATGTCATCTGTTGAACATCTAAATCTCTAAGCCTAGTCTTTAGGTTGTTCTTCTTGTTAGTTACTAATAGGATGGGTTAGAATGGGAATTGAATGTTTAGTGGATTCAATTTTTTTGCCACTTGCCTTATAATTTACACTTTTCTTTTTTGGGAAACATCAAAATTTTTTCTTTCCTTTCAGCATCACAAGTTGCATCAATCTAATCCTCAACTTGCTTAGTATATTGAAAAAACCCTACTAAATCTCTATATCTAGTGAAACAAATCACCACCAAATTTCTTTATAAAGAAGATTTAAGTCTCTCCATGAAAAGCTTGCATAAACACCCTTCCTTCTGATGTGATCAATTTTGAGGCTTATCTAAGATAAAGTTAGGTCTCTCCTAATCTAAGCCTTACTAGATTGTAATACACAATAATCTTTAAAAGTAAGTCATAAAGTCATCTCATGATATGTCACCATTTGAGGTATCCTCAAGCATTGTCTATCGATGACATTGCCATCAATTAACGATCTTGCCATCCAAAACCAAAGCCATTAGTGTGATTATCTACTCAATTGGGTACCTTAATTCATCAAAAAGCTATTGTATACGGACTAACCAATCATCTACAATTAAAGGGTTACTAGTATCACAAAAACTCATGCTCTCAGACACAAAAAAGCCTCCAACCAATGTTCCCCTTGAGACTTAGCTTGTGCTTTGGTTATCCTAGCCATTTTAGGTTGGTCGAGCATAAATTCTCTTTAGGCAAACTCACTGCATAGTAGACTTTTCAAAGTAGCATTACAGATCTTGACCATGTTGACAAGAAAAATATCATATTTAGGTTATATAGGACAATACTATATTAAATTTAATTAATTTATTTATTCTTAGAATTTTCTCTCCTCATCTATTTATTTTAATTTAACATTCCTTGGAATGCCCTACCTCTTAACTTAAGCTCTGATATTGAGTCAATCACACTCAATTTTTTTTAAACCACGAGTTTATCACACCCAGTTTTTCAAATATATCCTAACTCGTCATATTTTCATATTAATTTTTTAACAAGGCGATGCTATTCTCAATTTAGCAATTGTAATGTCATTTACAGTGGATGTCATTAATTGAAACTTAGTTGGCCAAATTTTGTTAGGATATACATTGAGGTAGATTTATCAAAAGATTTGCATAGCTGCATTAGAATCACAAAAAAGAGGAAGCTCCAATAGATTTTGGCAAAAACTCTAGTATGATAATTTTCCCAATTATCATCAAGATTACTATAACTAGGACCACAATATATAGTAGTGTTAATAGAACAAAATAGCTTCAAATTAGCAAATTAACACAAAGCCTCTAAATGACACAATCATGATGGACAAATTACATTTAATAAAATTAGTTTAGGTGAATAAGATAGCAAGGAATGCAAAAGCACACAACAATCAAACAAACTCATGTTAGAAAGGGATCTTATGTGCAAAGCTCTTAAGGCTCACTTATAATGTCCAACTTTACTTTGGGATCAAAAGAAAGCTTCATCAAACAAGGCATCAACTAATGAGTCTATTAATAACCTTCAATGAATTCATTCAATTGATATGAAGCCACGCAAAGCCTTAAATGATATAATGGATGATTACATAGAACTTAAGAAAGCCATATGAAAAAGAAGTCAATTCACCTCAATGTTTGATTCAGAAGCATTGCATGACAAAGTCAAAAAGCAATTTGATCTTCAATCTCTTAAAAAGTTTAGTAACGAGCTAGAGTATAAAATAAGGAATTTGAGGCTACTTCAATATGAAAAGGAAGAATGCATCCCTATGCTAAGAATGCATCCCTGGCCATTCAAATTGTGAATCAAATAACTTTCATTATATAGCATCCTTATTTGGAATATGATGTGGGAATCAAATAAAAGCTCAATGAGCCAGCTAAATTATCTAGTTAGAATAAAAACAATAGTCGTGGTTGCATTAATTGAACCAATGTTATACTAAAATAAAATATTTTAACTAGCATTGAGGCTGAATTTGATCACCATGCATGCAATATATTTAATAAGAATTGTAAATTATGGAAGAAAAATTTGAACTATCAAATATTGATGGATAAAGAGCAGCTAGTCCATTTGCAAGTAGATAATCCACCATGTAATACATATACCAATTGTACCTTCATTTATGTTAAGAGTTCTTGCATAAAACAGAGGGTACTCTAGAATAATATCATTAACATTGTAGAGGAATGATTAAGCCATGGCTTGTTAGGAGGTGATTTCAATGAAATTGTATCTATTGATGAATGCAAGGGCCATTCATCCAAGTTGGAAGGAATGCATGAATATTTTATTATATAAATCAATGTATTATAAAGAAACTCCATTTTACAAGCCCTTCATTCACATGAACTAATAAAAGGAAGAGTAGGTGGATTTCAAAAAGTTGGATAGATTATTAGTAAATCAAGATTGGTTTAATCAGACACTAACAACTATAATACAAAATCATTGTAGAACAAGATATGATCATACCCCATTACTTCTTCACTTCATAAAAGAATCTGTCTCAACTCCTTGATAATTTAGATTTCAAACTATATGATCAAAGAACTAAACATTTATGTAAATAGTGGAACAAAATTGGGCAATTTTTATAAATTACTTAGGAATTATGGCCCTTTCTATCAAACTAAAAAGATTGAAGCAAACAAAGAAAAGGGTAATATCTTCAATATAACTAGATTGACTAAAGACTTGGTAAAAGAGAAAGAAATGCTATTTCAAACTTACCAAAACAATAGGATAAGACTTGAGTTAAACAAACATAATGATTCACTTCATGAGACAATTGTTAAGGGGGAAATATGTTGGCAATGAAAGATAGGAATTAGCTAGCTCAAAGAAGATGATAAAAGTAAAAAATTCATCCATACAATGGTAAAACATAGAAGAGAAAAATTGAAAATTAACTACATAAAAGACTCCACAAGTAATTTCATACAACAAGAGGAAAAAATACAATATGTTATAATTCAACACACCCAATAGATGTTATCATCTATCAATGTTACAAATAATAAGCTGCTCAATTGCATCCCCTTTCTAGTCAAACAAGAAGACAACAAGGAGGTCATAGTAGAGGAAATAAAAAAGGCTACATTTTAATTGGATCAACACAGTGCTCCTAGATAAGATATCATACTAGACAATCCTTCATTAGCTATTGGGAAATCATAACACATAAAATATTGGATGTTGCAAAGGACTTCTTAGCAGGGGCCCCTATTCTTAAAGGGATTTCATGTACAAACCTAATTTTAATCACAAAAAGAGAGTCATCATACATTCAATAACTTTAGATTGGTTTACTTATGTAATTTCATAGACAAAATATTCACCAAATTGTTGGAGGCTTATGAATTTTCTCTTATCATCTTTCCTAAACAAGTAAGTCTTGTTAAAGGAAGAGAAATCATTGGCAATTTTTTTTAAACCACGAATTGATTGGTTTATTAAATAAAAATGTGAGAAGCATTAACTACATTATTAAGTGGGATCTCAAAAGTTTTTTCAACTACCTTTCATGGGAATTCTTGAACAAAATACTTAAAATATTCAACTTTGTGAAGGAATTCATCAAGGTGATAAAAAACATACAAGATAGCATCTAAAATGTCCAGGGGCTCAAATAAGGAAATCCAACTCTCCACTACTACTGATTATGGTAGTGAAAGTTTTCAACTAGGCATTAAATAAGCTCATTAATTATGATAAAGTATTGTATTATGCACAACTCAAAGAATGTCAAATAAATACTCATACTCATCTAAGATATATGTATGACATCATGATCTTTTATAGAGATAACTAGAAAACCATATTTAGTGTTCACAAATTGCTAATTACATTTGAAAGGTCAACAAATTAATCACCAAAAAGGTAAGTTCTTTCTTAATAGCAAAATGGAAATTGGAATGAGAAAATAATTAAGTCAAAAGCTTAGGTTTTAGAAGGGTAAATTTTTATTAATTTGCTTAGGTTGTCTTCTATTTACTAGCATGAAAATGATTGCTTACTATTAGTATATAATAGACAAAATTTTGAAGAAAATGATAGTTTGGAAGAAAAAAAACTTCTTACAATTGGTAGAAGTTCTTTATTCTTATAAAGTATGTTTTGGACTTAATCCCAACATACTCTTTTATGATAATTAATCTATCTTTCCACATATTGGATAGAAAGAAAAAGATCATGAATAGCTCCTTAAGGGATGACTTTGAAATACACATAGGTACTAGTAGGCTATCTGGGAAAAGATTAGCTATCTAATTGACAAATATGGTTTGTGCCTCAAAACAATAAAGGACATTATGATTGCATTCTTAAAAGAGTTAAACTAGAAACTATTGTCGAATAATTTGCATTGGCTCAACTACATGAATAAGAAATATGCCAATTCAAATAGAAAAGGAAGCAAATCACATTTTTGGAAAGCACGTGGAAATACCAAGGAGTTTTTTAAAACACACTTAAGTATCCAACACATTACGCACTTACCATTGTACTCTAATTGACAATGGAATTTTTAGTATGCAGTTAGCTTGGAACACATTCAGATGTAGAAACCTTATTTGCAAATCAAGCCAAATGATTTTAAATGCTATATTTTTGGTGAAAATCTCAATCCTCATGTGAAGGATACTAAATAAGATCCTTTTATTTCCTATGAAATTAAGGAATTTTAACTTTTAGCTAAGCTGTAAGTTCCCCAACTACCCTAATTAGGAATCATTGAAGCATGTATTTATTAATTGTAAAAAAGCACAAAATAATGTATTGTCTTTACTATTTCTCTAAAAATTCAACAAGCAAATACAAATAATATAATTGATCTATTACATAGTTTTTTGGAAATAAGGCGACAACCCTTCTGCTAAAAGACTAGCCATTCCATGGTGTCACTCATTATATGTTGGAACTTATGGAAATAAAGGAACTTGAAAATCTATGAGAAAATTAATTAATTGATAAATATAATTATAAATAATATCATAATTAATAGTTTTAACACCTTAAAATACTTGCCACTCATATGATCATCTTAAGAGGACCTGCTCTTAGTTCAACTCAGCTTAGCTACACCCTATTCCTTGATTAGGTACAACAGTTACAAAGTGGTGAAATGTTTCCCTCCACCAATTTAAAAGTTGAAGTTAAAATGGTTTCCTCTACCAATTTAAAAGTTAAAGTTAAATGTACATGATTATACGAACTATAAAAAGGGGACACACCAATTATTCAAAACAAAAAAGCCAAATTATGGAAGCTTTTTATTATATAGCTAACAAAAAATCGCATTTATAAGTAATTGGCATATCCCTGATTCAGGGCCTAAAAAGGTGTAACATTAGAAAAGTTTAAATGATTATAATTGAATTGGATAGCAATGCAATTCTCAAAATGATACAAGATCAATGGAAGATACTTTGAAATATGTCCAAAATTTTATAACAAATTAAACTTGAAATAGATTCTCTTATAGGTCAATGGAGTTGTATTCACAAAGAGAGCAACAGAATAGCCAAGCTTCTTGCAAAAATGGCAATGAAATCAACTAAATTGAGAATTTGGGATTCAATGACTTGCCAAAGTTAAGTAAGGCTCTCATTAAAATGGACCATACATTTATTAATCATACAAGGTATGAAGTAGTCCCAAAGCTAATCAATACTAATATGATGCAACAAGACTAGTGTTTTAACTCATTTGTGAAAAATTTATGTTGTGTATATCTATAATAATATCATAAGAACAATCAGCAATGAATATAATCCCCATGTAATAAAAAATTATTTTGCTACAATATGGCATCAGTCAATTATGTATGACTATCAGATTAAAGCCTTATCCTCTTGATAGTTCTAGAGTGATCCCACAAGCTTTTTCACTTGTATCTTCTCCTGAGCCTACCACTATCTCATAATCTACTTTGGCACTTTACCTTACACTCTCTTATTCCTAAGCCCAAAAAGGGAATACCACATAATGATGCTAATATTAAATCTAATATTATTCTTCATTAAGAGTAAGATGTTTGTTTTTGTATGGATCCTTATAACCCTTATTAATGTTATATAAGATTCTATGTCCTCTCTTTCGCTAGATGAATTGAGTTCTTTTGCTAGTCTTGAAACTGCATATTTATACTATCAAATGAGGCTAAATCCACACATGCCATTGAGTTTACACTTCTTTTACCAAAATGCATGCCTATACTTTCACCTTTTGAAAATTTCACTAACTATCATAGTTTGTTGATCCTAACTTTAGTTTGAAGGCTACATTATTTCCTTTGCTTTAGTTGGTTAGCCATACTTTTAATGTGCTTAATCCACCCTCCTATTGTTATTTACATCACCACTCTTATCACATTACATTGATTTTTTTTTACAATTTATACCTTCTCTTAAAGGACCAAAGTTAAGTTAAAATAATGTGATCTCATTGATCCATATCATCAATCCTATATTGTGTATTTTTTACAAGACTAGGTGAACTTCTCCTTAGCATCTAATACGTGAATGCCATCTAACCATTAGGTACTCTACAAAAATTTTGAATGGTTTTGCATAACTATTTTTTAATATTATGCTAACAATGATAAGTGGGCTTTAAAAAATTTTGTTTTAAAATATTGTTTAAAAGTTATGTTTGGAGACCTATTATTGAGAAGCACTTTTTAAAAATTTTGATTAAAATTTCCTTTAGTTTTTCAATTAAAAAATAAAATAAAAATTATAATTATGTATTAAGAGAATAAAATAAATGTTTGGATGACTAAAAAAATATGATGGAATAATAGTTTTGGGCAAAACTTTGATAACAAAAAAATTTTATTAATTTATTTGATATGAACTAAAACAAGTATTTTTGTTATCAAAAGTTCTTATTATAAGCCATACCAAGCAAGTCATATTTATTACTATCACCAATAAACTACCACATGAATGATGATAGGGAGCCCTAGATATTTATAATTCAATTATAACCCTCTATGTTGGACTTCACTAAATGAAGTAATGGAGAAGAATATATGTAGCAAAGAAAGAAAGACTTGTAAAAATATGAAGTAAAAGAGGAGAGGGAGAGAGAGAAAGAGAGAGAAGAAGAAGATGAAGAAGAAGAAGGTTGGTTGATTATGACAAACTTAAAATGAGGGAAAGTCTATGCCTTACATAAAGCATCATATAAGAACAAAAGAATTATAAATTTTTCATTAAAAAAGCCTTTATTTATTCCGATTATTCTTATTTATACATAAGAGTCAAGATAAATTTTAAATTCAAATCCTAGCAATTTTATCTTTATCCTACAAAACTAATTCTAATCTAGATAATTTTTTAACTAAAAAATAATCTAATAATTTAAAATAGATTTAAATGATTTAAATAATAAATTTAAATAAAAACTCAAATGAATAAAAATATTCAAATAAAACTAAATTTAAATCTATTTAAAAATTAAAATTAATATTTATTTTTAAATAGATAATTTATTCTAAATAATGATATTTGTTGCTTACGTCAAGCATCTACACTTAAAAAACATTTCTCCTCGAGCTTTGTTATGATGGAAGAAAAATTCATACTCTTATGTGTGAATTTTATTTTCTTAATTTTTTGGATGTTTTTTTAAAAAGCACTCTAGTATTTGTTTTTCTTCCCAAAACACTTAATCTCATATAGCTCATTCTTTAGCCATTTGTGAAGATCACTATTGAAAAGTCAATGAAAATAATCTGTTAAGAGTTTAGAGGATACCATGACAATTATATGATCTGTCATGTACAATAATGCATAATTTGCTTATGAGTGGTTTGAGATATGGAGAGAATATATTAGGATTATTTAAAAGAGAAGTCTGTAATTCTAACATTCTAGAATATAAACAAGAGATTAAAGGGAGGAAAAATTATAAAAAATAAATAATTAAATTATATAATGATTTTATGACTTTTAAAAGTTTTGATAAATTATTTTTTTTTTTAAAACTTGCACAATTAAAAAGTTGACAACTTAAAGAATATAAATAAAATTTATTCAGAACTCACTAGCAATAAAACAATAAAAATAATAGATGCTTGGATGATAAAATAAAATATCCAAGGATTTTGGGCATTTGATAATAATATAATTAGGTAATCAAAATCGATGAAAAATTCAAAAAAATACTAATTATTTTAGAAAATTTTAGAAGTGATAAAGATATACGGACCATTGGAAAGTTTAGATTAAATTAATTGAATGAGAATATGTAGTAAATAGAAATTAATCATTATATATAAAATTAATTATTTTAAGAAATAGTCATTTAAAATATTGATTAAAAAGAATATGAAAACTTCATGGCAAATACAAATAATAGAGTAATAATATATATATATATATATATATATATATATATGTATGTATGTATAGATATATAAACTATTATGTTAATAACCTAAATAATGTCAAGGCTTCGGGCGGCTGCGGAAGAGTGCTAAGAGCACGGGGAAAGCTGTTCGTGGAAGGGAAGGAAAGCAAGGAGGTTCAGTTCCAAGCAGAGAGAGGAGGGAAGAAAGGTTTGGCTAACCGATGAGCAAAGTGGAGGAGAAAGAGAACACTGCTACAGAGCTATTTTTCGGGTGAGAGAAGGAGAGGTAGTATTCGGGAGAGAGAATAGCAGGAGCCGTGGGAGAGAAGGAGAGAGGAGGGAGATCAGCATGGGAGAAAAAAGAGAGAACATATCACCAAGAGGGACACATAGGGTTGCTGCCATTGGTGAAGGAGAGAGGACGAAAGAGTGAGGTAAGGAGAGAAGAAGAGAGGATGCTGCTGGGGGAAAAGTATAGAGGTAACGAAGCCGAGTGAAGAGGAGAGAGAATAGAAAGAGCAGGAGAGAGAGAAGCTACAAAAAAAGAAAAAAAAGGGGCAGTGTTGTTAGGAGAGAGAAAATTTGCAGCCTGTTAAAACAAATACTAAAAGAGAGAAATGCGTTGCTGAAAAAAATAATAAAAAAATAAGAGAGACAGAGGGAAGAAATAAAATAGAGATTTTTGAAAAAAAATATTATTGAAAATTGGGAATAAGAAAAAAAATAGTGAGAAGGGATTGAGAAATAAAAAAAAAATATGAGGTTATTGTACTAGAAAGAAAGGAAGGAAGAGAACAACTGATTATTTTTTTGGAGAAAAAAGGAAATACGGAAAATATTCAATAGCATTTGACAAGCAAAAAAAAAAAAGACTTGAACTAGTAAAGGGCTGAAAAAAAAAAGAGAATTAAAAAAAAATATTCAATAACATTCAATAAACGAAAAAAGGAATTAAACTTATAAAGGCTTCGGAAGTAAGACTCAAACTTACTTTATCATGTTCCTTAGATTGGAATTGAGGTAAGCATTCTTATATAATAGAAAGAATGGAAAGACTGATTTAGTAATGATTTTATAGTTGTTTCAAAATTTATTAATTTTTTATATGATTTGATATGCTTTACAAATTTATGTATTGCTAATAGAAGATATTTATTTAAATCAAATGATTGTTATTGGTGCTTATTTGGATGCCAATCATATTTATACAAAGTTTGATCTTTGATAAGAATATTGTGGTGTGCTTCTCAAGCACTTGTTTGGAAAAAATAACATGCTTATTAGAATAGAAAATATAATTATAATAAAAAAAGATTTAATACTATATTTGTTATAAATAAATTAAAATGAGTAAATAAATGATGTTACTTAAGCTAGAAGGGTCCATGAGAGCGCATCATATGTAATATCTTTTAACATATAAAAAATTTAATTTCTATAAAAAAACTAAATAAATGTGTTACTTAGTTAAAAGAGACCCTTGAGAACATATATAATTATTTATTAGAGAATCATGAAGTGTCATTTATATTAGATGGGGCCCTTAAGAGTCCCTTTTTATTAAGAAATGAAGTTAAATAATTCTTTTACTAGGTTTCATCAAAATCTTAAATACTTTTTGCAATAAAATGAGGTAACTAAATCATAGATGTCTAAGCTAGATTATCTGACATGATAACTTAATCATATAATAAGAAACCATGTTACATGTTCACTAAAAATATGAAAACAATAAGAGTCCCAAGGCTATGTCATCGGTTCCCACATTTATTCCATTGGGTCTTATCATATGCATTATGTTTTACTTGTAACTATTAATGCTAAGAAAATTTAAGCCAACCAATATTAGTTTAGTAGAAAAAACTATATAATATACATGTAAAGCATTACACTTTGGGTCTTGCTACATGTTGAGTCAAGTAAATAACATATGCTATAGAATATAATAAACTTAGCACATCAATAAGCATGATAATGAATTTAAACCAATATATATTCCAATCCAATGTATATTATCCCTTTGCCCATGTATTATTTCTATTCATCTTTTTTCTTTTTCATTAATGATCCATTGGCCTTTAAGTTTACAATCTCTTTTTATTACATGGATTTTACTTGTTATACGATAAGATGCACTTTTGAAAGTCCCATTTAGCTTGAGGAGGACCTCATGATGCTTTTGTTAAATAATATAATGCACTCTCAAAGGCCCTTTTTAACTTAAGTAACATTTATCATTCAATTTTTATAGGATTTAAATTTTCTTTTTATGTGTTGAAAGATATAATATAGGATGCACTCTCGTGGGTCTCTTTTAGCATAAATAACGTGATCTATCTACAAGGTGTTCTCGCTTCGAGCCTTTGTTAGGAAAATCAAATTTCACAAGAAGTCTTATTTAAAGAAGTTTTGAATTTATGAAATTCTAAATTTTTTTATTTATCAATCTTACTTCTTTATATATGAATTTGGATATAGTAGTATATTACAAAATAAATATTTTTAGTTCTTAAAAGAATCATGTAAATTTGATCAAAGTCCAAAAATGTTGCAAATTTTGCATCACCATGACTCATACGTGTCTGCACGAGTTGCTGAATACACGTGAGAGACTAGGTTAGAGCACAGTTCACATGCACGAACGTGCCCTACCCCACATGTGTTTATCACAAAGATAGAGTAAACACATGTGTGGCATGGCACATCCACAAGGGTGTAATACCCACACAAATAAATAGTGCAATGACGTGGTTTCTGGTGCATGTACATGGGCCGTAGTGATGTAGAATTTGTAAAATTTGTGAAATTTTTAGATTTTGACCAAAATCACATTATTCTTTTGGGAACTAATAAATATTTATTTGTAATAAAATATTATATTCAAATTCTTATATAAAAGGATAAGAATGATAAATAAAACAATTCAAAACATTTTTAAAGGGAATATCTTGGAGAGTTTAATCTTTTTTTTTGGTAGAAACCTTCTTTTTCTTGTTTTTTATCTTAGTTTCTCACCATTTGTTACACTTCAACTTCCTTTATTGTGACCCTAAAAAAAAGATTACAGTGAAACCTCTAAGTGAGAATACCTCACAAATAGATTAATAGGATATTTTTTATTATTTATATATAACTTTAAGTTTAATTATATTTTTAAAATTTAATTAATTTAGATTCTAAAAAGTTTTTAATCATGAATGTAAATTCATATTCTATGATATCTATTTGTCTTTAATTTTTTATATTTTGAAAATTTTATTTATTATTTTAAATAATTTTTTAAAAATTAATTTCTTTTTAATAGTTGGCATCTTATTTCATGACCACCATACTTCATATCTTAGTTGAGATGATTTTAGTATAAGCTTCTCCATGGTCCCTGCATTGTTGTTCACTTTTGTAGTTTTTTAAAGTCATTTAGTATTTATTTTAAGTTTTTGATTAACTTTATTATGTAACTAATTTATTATTAAATTATCACATACTTTTGATCTTTTGCTTAATTATCTAGACACCTTTGATTTATATCATTTTTGTATATTTGAGTTTCATGTAAATATTATATTTCTTAAGTTTAGCTACCTCCTTTTACGAGTATTAACTCCTTTTTTTCAATGTATGATTTTTTAGAAAATAATTAATAATTCATAAAAAAAACTCCTTAAAATTCTAAATTTGCCATCACCATAATTATTTATTTTTAGTGATATTTGTAATTTCTCTTCTCCCTTTTTAATACTTTGGTTTATCTTATGAAATGCAACAAATTTCTTCCTCCTTCTAAAAATTTTATTCTAAAAATTTGGATGAGATATGTACCTTTATTCTAATAACTTTTCTCATTGATTATTTTTTAATAAAATTTTTTGTATTTTTTAATTCCTTAATTTTTTTCTCATAATCTTATATATGATTGTTCTTTGACAATGCCTAGAATATGTGTTAAGAAACTTATAAAACATGCACACAATTATTATGCATTATTTTGTTTCACTCATTCAAAGATCATGAAATTCAAAAAAAAATATTGTATTCAATATTAATTGTTACTTTGAATTGTTGAAGCTTCATTTCATGAAATTCAAAACAAATATTGTAATCAATATTAATTGTTACTTTGAATTGTTGAAGCTTCATTGCTCAGAGCTTTAGTCTTCACCATAATTACTATTTCCCATGATTCATGGGTATTCTTGAGCAATGTCCCTTCTCCTCACATACAAAAAATTTATAAAATTCTTCTTATAACTAATTTCCTAATGCTTTTTTCCATATATCTTGCAACTTAGTTTTTCTTGAGTTGTCTTCCATAACTTGAAACTTTATCCCATTTATATTACTTTTTTTAGATTCATGTTAAATTTGTGATGAAAGCATTTCCTTTCTTTTTATTATAGACTTCTTGATTTCCATATTATTTTTGTTTTATTCTATATGTCTTGTTACTTTTATAACTTTTCTATTTGTATTAGATCGTATGAGAGTCATGCTCCAATCAATAGAGTCACATAATGTCTTCTAAAACATGTAACACTAACGCTTCTAAGTGGCTACCATCTTCAAAGCATACCTAACAAGTCTAGAGATGTTGTACTCTTATTGTAACATTGATAATCCTTTTTGTTTCAACTTGGTTAAAACATCATGCATTTTTCCTTTGCTGACTTTAGAGCATATCATTCCAAAAATGCATCACAAAACTCCTTTAAGAAATTTCAAATTTGAGTTTATCTCTAAATTATAATCTCTATTGTCATCACCATCAACAACTAGTGGTATCATCAAGTACCAGTATTACCGAAGCTACTCTTTTATGATCACATGTCATTCTATGAAATAACATCTCAATCATTTCTAAACAATCTTTCTCTTGAAAACTATCCGTTGTATATTCCAAATGTGGTGGTCTTAACTTTAAGAATTACTCTACGAACCAATTTTCTTGCTTAGTTCTTAAACTTCTTTCATGTTTATTTGGCATAATATTTCTTCTAGATTATATTCTTGAAGTTTGATCTCTGTCTCTTTAAGAAGGCATAGCTCTTTTGTTATTAAAACTATTCACTTGTTTAATATATTTTTGTTTCCAAATGCCATTCTATAATCATCATGCATATTACAATTTAGATTTTTAACAATATCATGTTTGCATCATATAATGTTAAAACTAAAACATTCTCCTTAATAATTTTTTTATATGTTTATAATGCACTATTAATTCTTTGATTCTTCGCATATTCCACCAATTATATTATCTTTTGATAACATTTTCATTTTTTTAAGTACTATACATTATCATTAACTTAGTTTTCTACTTAAGTTCATCCATTCTTAAGTTCTAATTCAAGAATTTGCCAATTTATAGATTTTTTATCATCATACTTTTATCCAACCTAGGTTTTCTCTTCAATTGATGTCTATTTCTAAATCATTTTTTTAAGTTTGTCTTCATAACCATTTTAACTTAGGTTCATTTATTATGTTATGCTCTTGTCCTCTCTAGGACTTCAACTACTTCGATACCACTTATGATATACCTAAATTTTCTACTTATATATTTAAGTAAAAAATCACGAACTACTAAATAAAAATTCTTTTTTCTTTTATTTTAAAATATCTTTATTTATTTTAGAGTAACAAACTGTGATATCTAAATAACCATGATGTTGGAAAGTTAGAGGTGTCTAGATGACAAAATAAAAGATCAAAATTTTTTTGGAATCTAATAATAATTTAATTAGATAATTAGAATAAATAAAAGAAATTTAAAATAAATACCAAAAATTTAAAAAAATTATAGAAATAAATAACAATATATTATGACACTTGGGAGCAAAGAAAATAGGGAGAGAATATTGAGTGATGTCTAAAGAGAAGAATCATTTAACAAGGAGTAACTCTTAATTAGATTCTAGATAGAGGGGTATAAGAATGATTTATCTCACATTAGCTAGTGAGTGAGAATTCTAGTTTATATATAAGATGTTATAGTTTTAAGATATTAAGACATCTTTTTTGGGCAAAATCTATTTAGATCAGGATAAGACAATGTAAGAGGATAAAATCTTAATATAGTGAGACCAAGATATCATAATAATTATTTTTTTCTTTAAAAAAATAAATATCAATGATTAGGAAGGCTCAATAGTGAGTTGGTTGAGAAGGATTACGTGATTTCATGAAGGTAAAGCTGTGGTCATTCAATTCAAATAAAAAAAACTCTCAATTGACGTTTAGTTTGGAGCGATCAAAAAACAAATGCTTACGCATGGTAGTGGGTGGTAATGTTGTTGTTGAAGTGTCAACTTTTGGAGATGGATGATGTGAGCCCCATTACTTACTAAATGCTAAATCCCTACATAATATCTGAATGACGATATGACCTAATATTAATCTTATACAAACACACAATTATTTTCACTTTATTAAAACATCTTAACACATTTAATATAAAATGATTATAACTATATAGCAATGAAAAACTTGTACTTGTTTGATTCATGATTAACTCAAACATAGGTGAAATCATTTGAAAATAAATAATTACTCATAAGTAGCTAACATATAATAATGAAATCTCTCATCACCCCCACTAATCACATAATAACTATATGGCATCTAAAAAGAAAAGATAAATGATAATAAGCCAACAATAAGCTCCATAAGTAAAAAAAAACATTCATTATCTTCTACTTAAATAAATTCAAGTTGATCATGAAAATTTAGAAGCCATAACATTTTGAATTATCTAAACTTCTTAAAAGCCTAAACATGATGAATAAATGAAATATATTAAGAATAAAGCATTTATGTTTATATATTTTATTATAGGTTTGGGTTTTTATTAATCTACCTACCACTCCAAATCATATTAGGGTCAGAACCAACACTGGACAATCAAAGTCTACTATTAGATGTCATCATACCAAAATCATTTAATATCAATTGATACCTTATTAAATGACATCATTTAGGGCAACAATAGTCATCAACTAGATTTTTTAGGAGATAATTGAGATAATCTACTTAGATGTGTTAGGGTTGTCACCCAAATAAAATAATTCTCTTAAAACTATCACTAGATGATGTCGTGTCTATATATCATATATAAATCAAACAACATGAGCTAATGGCGATATGTTAAATAGAGAACAATTCATTTATTTCTCTTTCTCTTTTGAATACAACAAAAGCACAATATTCAAGGCATTATTGTTCAACATGTATATTATTCTTTTCATAATATTTCTTTTGTAATTTCTTATGTGTGATGTTTCCTCTCTTGACCACATTTCTTTGCACATCTCAATCATAAATTATTTGTGTTTTTCCATCAAAATAATAGTGGCATTGAACATTAGTTTTGATCATTATCATACTTTTAATTTAGGATAAAATCACAAATAAGCTTTTAAATCAATAATCAATGATATATTATAATTCTTATCATAGAGCATGTAATATCATTTCATTACAACTCATATCACATCACTAGTTCCATATAATACTTGCAATTAGATATTCATATCATATAGCATGCAACATCATTTTATTACAATTTATATTACTTAACAAATTATTGCTTCACTTTTATTAATCCTTAATTCCCTCAATTCATCACATGATATGCTAAATTAGCATAAAATATTTTTAACTTAAATTACTTTGCGACCCTACCTTCCCTTTTTTCCTTTTCAGATTCATTGTTATCATGTCCTTTAACTCTTGAGAAGCTCACAAATGCTCCTTCTCTTCCTCAATACTAGTTCAATAGAGAGGTGATAAGCTTTAGTAGTTCAAATAAACTACATATCACTCAAAAAAATAGAGTAATAATAGAGAACTACAAAATCATCATGTAGGAATCTCATGAAAACATGCTATTGTAGGAACAATCAACTTCCTTTCTACACATAGTGGTCTCAATGACAAAATAATGGTGAGCAAGGCTTTCTAATTATTAGATTTTTGGGGAGGTTAAAATCAACTTCTTGATAATAGGAACTTGTTGATTTGATTTGATAAGGAAGAAGACTTCTTTCTTGGTTGGTTCCATCACTCATGGAATATAGGTGAACTTTAATTATGGGTTTTTTAGTGATATCCTAAATTTTATTTAAACATAGAACCTTCATTGACTCTAGTTTATATTTCTCTTGACTATCTCTGAATACATATTCTTAATATGGCTATGCTATATTCAATCACCTTTATGATCAGGAAGTTATTGAAAGTGAACGCATCCACTCTTAATTTGGCACATCAAGTGTTGCTAGGGTGTGTGTTGAGCTTGATCTGCTAAAGGAGCTTCTTAAATGCATAAGAACAAATGGGTAGTACTTCAAGTAGATTTTGATAGAAACTACAATATGATAATTTTCTACTTTATTGTGGACATTAGTACAAGCAAGGTCACTCCGTAATCAACTATAAGCATCATCTTGCAAAGTTGGGAACTCAAAAGGTTATACCTAAGTTTAACATCATGTTTATACAACAAAAATTGGAAAGGAAAGATAATAGTCAGGAACATGGTCAATATTAGCTCAAGTAAAGTTGTGGGGGAACAAAATGGTTTGGATTCCCAACTACTCTGATTATTAGATAAAATATTTAGTGTAAGGTTAATGAATATGAAGTAAGGAAAAGCAATGGTTTAGCCAATTAAGTGTAATATGATGAGAAACATGTTGCAAACTAAATTAGTTGATGACTAGGAATTGATTAACAAAGACCATAACTCTCATAAAGGATACATATTGAATCCAGAATTTGCAACTAACCATAGATACCAATCCTCTATGGATCTCCATGCCTTGAAAGCTTTTTGGTTGAAATTCCATGAAAAAGCTAAGGGTCTAATACCTTTGGAAGAAGATAATTTTACTCTAATCAAAATTGGAAGGGCTAAAAAAAGATCGTCGAGTAGAGTAATACTTTTAAAGAAAATCATAGAAATGCCAAAATAAGCATAAATTGTGGAAGAAGTCATGTAAAATAGATAACAAACTTATCTAGAATATTAAGGGTGCTATAAATATTAAATCTATTTAAAAACTAAACTAAATAATCAATAATAAAAAATACTATCTCTGCTTGAACCTGTGGCACAAGACAGGAAATTATAATAATTAACTTTCAAATTAGGGTATGACCAACATACCAACCATAAGTCAAACAAAATTTGGATACTCTGAAAAAATAATATTCAATACTTGACTATATATGATGATGAACTATTAATATAATTAAAAGTCATAAGGAATGGATTAGTTTCAAAGTACTCAATAGTATATGATAAAAGTTCTAAATTGTTAAGGTAAGAATTATGGAGCATGATAATTAAAATTGTGGCTAATCAGAATACTTCATGGTTAATAAGAGGTGACTTCAATGTTGTTTCTCCAATTAAAGAATATTGCGTCCACTCCTAACATGACTGTTATGAAAGTGTTCAAGAATTGCATAAATCAATATGGGCTTTTTGAGATTTCTTTTAAGGGTTCACCATACACATGGGTTAGTAAAGAAAAGGTAAATATGTATGGAAGAACTTAGATAGAACATTGGCAAATAAGTAATGGATGGACAATAACCTAGCATTTATTAAGAAACATTTAAGCAAGATGAGGTATTATTATTTCTCTATATTCTTACAACACTCCATTGAGTAATTCTAGAGTCCATAATAATTAAAATTTCAACATATGTGAATCTCTCATCCCTCCTTATATTAAGTGATTAAGAATAATTGGACAAGTCTAAAGCACCTCATTAGCATGTAGATGCGAACTTTTAAGCTTAGAAAGCTAAAAGATTTCCTAAAATAATGGAATATGACAACTTTTGGGAATTTTTTTAGAATATCAAAATTATTGAGGAGAAAATTAGGAAATATGAAAAATAATTCATGAAAAGTGGTTTAGAAGAATACAATAAAGAAAATGAACATCTTATGAAAGAGAAGAGCAAGGAAGAAACCTTTTAGCTGTCAAAAGCAAGGGATAAATGGTTAATTGATAGTTAAAAAAAATTCAAAAGTTTTTCATGCTTTAGTCAAAGACAAATGCTCAAACTTATACTTTTTTGAGATTAAATGGAAAGATGGAACAAAAATTTTAGGCCTAGAATAGTTACAACATTCTACTATATAATACTTTATAGAACATCAAGAAGAATTGGAGACTATTACTTAGGAGGCTCAATTACATTATATTCTTAAACTTATACACAAGATGATGACACTTCTTTTGTCAAAGAATTTGACCTTGAAGAAGTTTTCTAAGTTAGTTTTTATCTTGACAAGTGTAATGCAATGGGCTTAGATGGCTTTAATGCTATGTTTGTTTTACTAAATATAGGGATATTATTGCATTAGATGTCAAAAATATTTTACAAGATTTCCTTGGTGGAGTATCATAACCTAAGGAATTGGTAGCTACCACTTTGTATTGATTCCAAAATCCAACAACCCATAAACCTTTCAGGACTTTAGATTAATCTATGTTACCAACTTTGCAAGAAGAATTTTGAGCAAGTTTTTAGCTAATAGTCTACAATACTTGCTCAACAAAAAAATTTCTCTAACATAAGTTGGATTTTTCAAATGTAAGGAAATGACTAGAAATATCTCAAATGCTCATGAATTAATGGCCACAATGAATAAGAAACTAGTGGAGGAATTTGTTTAATTAAGTTGGATATTAAATTCATATTTGACACAATTTCATAGGAATTTCCATTTATAATGCTCCTTAGCTTTAACTCCTTAGTCAATTTTAACTTATTGGTCAAGAATCTTCTCAATGACTCATGGTTCTCTATTTTAGTTAATTGTTGTCCATGTGGATTCTTCTAAACACAAAAAAGTCTTTTATAAGACAATATCATCTCTTTACTGTTCTTCATTATTATAATAAAATATTTCTCTAGAAGCATAAATTTATGTTTTCATAATAGGACAATATTACATTATACGACAACAAAGGACATGCCACCGATTTCACATCTCACATACACTGATTACATTATAATCTTCATTAGAGGGGGATTAAATCATTAAAGGATATTCATAACATGTTAGAACTTTCTAACATACATTAGTCTTTCTATTAAACATGGACAAATGCAACTTTTATGTTTTTTCTAAGCTAAAAGTAGTTGTTAGCCAAAGAATTACAAAGGTTTTAGGATTTAAATATATGAGAAAGACATTATTATCAATGAGAGATAGATTAACACTTATTAGGCTTGCAATTTAATCCTTATTCATACATTAATGACTATGCTCTCCCTAGTATAGGTTGCAACAATACTTAAGAAGATTATGAATACTTTCCTATGGGTTAACTATGATGGTACTTACAAACATCATTGGATCAGTTGGGAGAGGCTCAGTGAACTATGTGAGGAAAATTGAATTGTTTAAGCAATTTAAATGACTTGACTTTGGCATATTCTACTAAACTAAATTGATGACTTCTTTTAGCCAACTCACTTTAAATGGAGTTTATAAATGCTAATTATATAAATGTTAAAGAAATAATACATGCATCTGAGATACGGAGAAGAATAAAAAAAAATAAGGGAACTAGTATAGTCAATGGTGTTTAAATCTCCTATTAGAAGCAAAATATTTTGGACCCTAAATAATGATGGTTTATTCACTCTGAACTTGTCTTAGAATGTCATTAGAAGTAAAAACTTTTAAAAAACTTCAAAGTTAAGAATATAGAATGAAAAACTTCCTATCAAAATCTCTTTGGTAAATATTTAGCCGTACTATTCCCTTTTCAAATTAGTTGAGAAGACTACAAGTTTGTTATGTCTCTAAATGACCACAATGTTATCATAAAGATACTCTTGTTCAAGATTTCACTGATTATAGCATTGCTCAAAGGGTTTGAAAATTCTATGGTATGGTCTTAGAAAATAAAATTAAGATTCATCAACCAATTTCTTCACTCTTAAATCAATGTTGACAAGGGGAAAAGGGCAACTAAGCTAATAAAGAAGTTATACCCATTATTCCTATGTTAGTCTATTGATAAATTTGGAAAGTAAGGAATTTAAGATTGTATGAAGAGAAAATCATAACAAAAGGATAGATGATTAATAATTTTAATAGGTTATGCTTCATTATTTTAAGAATTATCTATTGACTCAAACACATCCAATTGATCAGACCCTGGTGCAATTAGGATTACTTCCTCCTTTTCAATTTAGGAAGGTTAATTACTATCAACATGTCATGGTTTCCACCTCCACATTTTATAAAAGTGAATGTTCATGGGCAGTTTAAACAATGTAAAGTGAAAGTGGCTATACTCATTTAGAATGTAAACTCAATTGCATTCCAATCCTTTGCTAGACTAGTTCATCTAATTTAGAGTTAGAAGCTAATGTCCATTGTGTTTTAATGAGTCTACAATGTTGTTTTGCATAGTTTACTTAGGTAATAATTGATCTTGAATGTTCAAGCTTAATTAATATGATTTTAGGTTCTAAAGCTTCATGTTGGACAATTGTGGAGATGCTACAACAAATCAAGATGCTATGAAAATGTATTTACATTACATGGAATTATATTACTAAGTGGGAAAACAAAGTTTTAAGGGTCCTTGCTAATATGGTTAATCACAAAGTTTGTGAAGATGATAATAGAATGGATAACCATAAAGCTATCATTGTAATAGATAAAGCAGAAATACTCTATATTCAAAGATCATATAAGATACTCAAACTTGCAGTACATGAAGACCTAAAAGATGACATTCAAAATCGATATCACAACCCAGAACAAAATGCTTTCATCAATTATGTTGATAAGCATTGCATCATTCATTATTTCAATTTAGAATACATCACGAGTAACTACTAATTTTATTGTTCCTGGATGACCATGTTTGTACCAAAATGGTAACACTTTTGTTAGATATTATTTATTCTTAGAAATCATTGGAGATATATGACCTCATAATATTTATATGCTCACTAGTTGATACAATTCTCTTCATGCATCCAACAAAACAGATGTTTCTCCCATGATCATTCAATCAAAAGGATGATGTTATGAAAACCATTACTATTCACTTTTTACATTATCACACTTGGATGACTCCCACAACATTCTTTAACAATACATTCAATGCTCTCATAAGATATTATTAATTATTACAAATCATCACATACTTATGACCACACAATTGGCCTATTATGCTCACTGGAAGATACCATTACTTTTGCACATCCAAAATAACATAGATGCTTGCATGTGCATTGAATTAGAAAGACAAAGCTAAGAAAACATTTTTTGTTCATGCATGTGGGTACTTTTTAATTCTTGCTTTTGTAGAATGTTCATAGGTCAAGATATTTATGGAACTACTTTGCTTTGAAACTTGGTATTAGACACATGCAACATAACACCATTCTTCAAACACTTTTGTAATGATAGAATTGTAGACTCACAAATTCCATAGCCATTAAGATATCAAGGGCCCTTCCATCTATCATATGCTAAAATATCTAGAAATTGATAAATTTCAAACTATATGATGAGAAAATAATCCTATAAGTACCTTAAAAAATAGAGTTTGACATAATAAATATGCCATTTTAAAATATAATCCAATCATGTAGAAAAGCTCAGTAGAGCATCAACTTGTTAAATACGAGTTGGTTTCTTTATTTTCTAAAATAAAATGCATAATCACAAAAGTAGTTTAATGTACTCCATCACCAGTTGAATTTGCCAAACTAAACATAAATAGATCACCTTGGCGCTAAAGGTTTTGGTGGCAATGTCAAATTAAACATGTTTGCATATGGCTACCAAAATAGATCATCTTAAGAAAATGTTGGTCACTCATTCTCAACATAATGAACGACCATTTAATTAGTATTATGATGATGTAATGAATAATTGTACACTTTAAACAAAATACAAATGATATGTCTTCTTATAAAGAGATGTGTTGCGTAAGAAAAACACAACACAAACTAATCCTCAGCATACTAATTTTGAATATACACATGCTGATGCACTAAAAACATTACAAAGCATTGATAATCTACTACAAGGTGATTTCATAGCGATGGAAAACTTTATTGAGGCTTATCTAGATAAGCAAACTGTATTTAGGGTTTAAAGAGACGAAAGTTAAAAATTTTGATAAAAACACGATGTTAAGTGTCATGATAAGAAGAAAAACAATAATATATGGGATTAAAAATTTTATATATAATAATGTCTATATCCTTTTTTGAAAACTAAACACACAACTAACGTTAGTAATATGAAGAAAATCAGCTTTTAAGTAGGTTGTTCTAACTCAAGATAGCAGTCCCTGCCACATCAATTCTTCTCCTTGTATATTTCAATTGCAAATGCAAAATAAGACAAACTCGAATAGTTCCTGAAACCCTTTGCTCCACCAAACGACATGCTAAGTTTGCCACAAGTCATCACTCTATTTCCCTCTTCCTCTCCTGTAGAGGCGCAAAAACGCATCGCCAAAACCATCGTCGGCCAACATCTCCCTTCCCCGTACTGCGTTAGCTTAGGAGATGACGCACAAGCACTGAGGATGTTCTTGGTTTTTGAGGAGGAACTCAAGGACCGCTTCCTTTGTGGGCAATGCAGGAATTGCGCCTCTCTCGGTTACTGTGATTGCACCACAGGCATTAGCAAATGCAAGAGCCTGCTTAAGCTTCTTCTCATCCTGTCACCAATTTTTGTCAATTGATAAATAATTTTGGTGATTATGAGTAGGTAGCCATGAATTTAAAGTAAACGCAAAATGAACTCTTTTGTACCATGGATTCCTTTTTACGCATATAATTTACTGAGATCAGGTAGGTTACCTTGTAGAGATTTGGGTTAGAGGCCAGGTTGTTTAGCAATCCGCTCACAAAAGAATCACCAGCTCCAGTAGTGTCCACTGCCTTAACACTAAAGCCATTAACTCTGCCATGGAAGGTCTGCGTTCATAAAAGATTGTAGTCATACTCAAGTACACTAGAAAGACATTCTCGACATCAATGGAGAAGGAAGAAGGCATTGCCTTTCCTTTTCCATCAACAGTAAGTGTTCCTTCTGCGAATACCTTGGTGTAATATCTGCATCCATCTTGCCCTTCTGTGACAACAAGGAGCTTGAGGTTCGGATGGAAAAGTCTATTGTACACAACCTCATCACTGTATGGATCTTCGCCTCCCGTCAAAAACGAGATTTCCTCCTCGCTCACCTATGCTTTTGGAAAAAGGAAAAATATTTGTTTGGCTAACTCATAATTAAAATCTTTTTTCGAGATAAAAGCGAGACCTTGATGATATCTGCATACTCCCAGATGCTCTTGATGCCCTCCCGAGCAGCTTCTGCTGAAGGCCATAGGTGCAGTCTCAGATTAGGATCATAGGAGAGGATGCAACCTGCTCCTTTGGCGAACTTCAGTGCGGCGACATGAGTCGACCTGCATGGTTCCTCAATTAGGCTGATGGAGCCATAATGAAAGATGGATCCCTGCACTTCATACAATACCTCGTCGTTAGCTCTATTGTTGAATTCATGGATAATTTGGGAACTAATTTTACCTTCTTGATGAGGTTGACGTCAAGCTCATCCTCTTTGAGGAGCATATCGGCGCTTGGGTTGCGGTAGAACATGAACTGTCGTTCTCCATCTGCTCTAAGCGTGACGAAGGCCAATGCGGTTCTTGCACCGACGTCGAAGCGGACGCCAGAGTTGTCCACGTGGTTGTCCTTCAACATGTTGGCAAGCATATGCCCGAATTCATCATCTCCAACCTGTTCGACGAAATGCCTAAACTCTATTACGCATGTAATGCAGAGATATGGGCGAAAATGGATAACGGTATAATTAGGCTAGAGAGAAAAACCTTGCCAATGAAAGCAGAGAAGCCTCCGAGACGCGCAATGCCGACGGCAACATTGGCAGGTGCACCGCCGGGGGCTTTCTTGAATGCGGGTGCGTCCGCAAGGGAAACGCCAGAAACGGTGGGGACAAAATCGATTAGCATTTCACCAAAGCAAATGATAAGAGGCTTGTTCTCTCCCGGCGCCACTCTTTCTGCATCACCGCTACGGGTTCGGAATGAACGTGACTCGGGCTTGGCCATTACGACAAACCCGTGGCGGTGAGGAAGAGACTACACAAGAGAAGAAGAGGCAACAAGACAGCGAGCTTAGGAGACACGGGTGGAGAAGGTAATGCAAATGTACATATAAGCAGTTGGAGAATGGGGCAACCATCGGAAGCCCGTGCAGTTCGCGCAAACAGCGCTTACGCCTGGCACTGTCGCTGAGCTGTTCTCAGCACGCCAATTGCTCGGCGATAATCCGCAGAGAACGTTTTCCGCCAAATCAAAGCGCCTCTTTTGCTTTCTTTAGTCTTTGGGCCCCGGAATAGTATTGACGAGGCATGAGGGCATTGCTGTTTCCTTGTTGGAACGCCGGAGCTTGAACTAGGATTTTGTGGCCGATACTTGCGGCGGTAAAGAAGGAAGAGGAGATCGACGTGATGGGCGATCGAACCGCATGGCAGCCTGGATCAGCGAGACAACTTCCATGGCAACCTGCTTCGTGAACACGATCCTTTTCCTCGAGGAGGTTTATGTGAGATTTTCGTAGTTGAATATTCATTTTCTTTTTCACAAACATTTTTTATCAAATTTGTTTTGTCAATTACATTTTTAACAAGTTCGAATTCTTTTAACTTTGAATGTTTTAGTTTTCGTGATTTCGTTTGTGTTTCGTGTTTCATTAACTTTTTTTTTTAATTTTTATTTAATATTTCGAAGGGTTAAATCTAATTCTAAATTCAAATATATAAATTGAATATATATTGTTAATGGAATACAAATAATTTGTAATTAATAAGAATTGAAAATATAAAAATATGTTTTTATTGTTTTGTATTGTATATGAAAGAGTTTTGTTTGGATGTTGAATGTCACTTTAAGTTCAAAACTAAATTTAGCTTGACTTCAATTGAAACATTTTCTATGTTATAGTAAAAAAAAAAAATGGTTTAAATTATACTGCGAGATGATCCAAAGTTATTGTGAAATCAACTCAACGTGACTCGAAAACAAACTATTTATTTGCATGTATATGTGTTGTGCATATATTTAATCAAATTTTTGATTAATTAAAACATCACTAATTCATGAATGTTCATTTTAAATATGTAAATATATACAAAATATTAAGTGTCAAAAATTAAATCACAAGGATTTTTTAGTGATTCAAGCACAACTCTTGCCTATCTGAAAAACATAATATTTTGATAAAATTTGTTTGATAGAAATAAAATTTGAGAATGGAATTATTTAAAAAAAGTTTGGAAATTACATTACAAATAGAACCTTAATATAATAGAATTTGCAAATCAATTATCTTTGCATGTTACATATAAAGATGTATTAGAAGAATGACCCTAGTTTAATGACTTGATTTTGTGATTGTTTTGGTTTATGTTATCTTTTTACAATGATGATTATTTAATAATATGTCTATGATGATTATTTAATAATATGTTTCTATTATAAACAAAACTTTTCTCATTTATCTTCAAAAGAATAAAAAATAATTGTGGGTAGTTTGCTCACTTCAAAATAAAATGTTAACTTAAACTTAGTTGATTAATTTTAAAATCAATTGGCCAAATTTGAAAAAGCTAGTCAATTTTTTTGATTTGATGGGCTAGACTAATTTTAATTCGCTTCATGCAAGTGGACAAAAAAATTCAATTTTGACTAAACTCAAAGACTAGTGAAAACTCTTTTTATTAGTTTTGGATAAATGTTGACAAACCGAATTAAATTATCACCATGATGTTGACAGAATTGGTGGTTCAATTTAAAAAAACAACTCTAAGAAGTTAAGTGCAAGAGATGAAAAGTACATTTATGTTACTTTTGGTGATTCATTCATAATTCTTGACCTATGTCCACTTCTCATGCTCCAGCTTGAATCTAACATAGCTATAATAATTTGTTTACACATTTTGAGTAAATAGGATTTGATGTTATTAGAAATAGAGTTTTTTGTGAAAAAACATATTTGATAGAAATAGTATTCAAAAGGAATCTTTTGGAAAACAAAGTTGGAGTATCAATTTATATAAAGAGCCTTTGTTGGATTAGATTTATTAGACACATCATAGCATATTAACTTGAACTTGGAAACCAACCCTATTGTACTTACTTGCCTTTGTGATGATTTTATTTTTTTGTTATTTTCTTATGATGATTATGAAATGAATTTTTGTTACTATAAGTGAAAACCTTCCAATTTTCCCTCAAAAGAACCCAAGAAGTAGTATGGCTAGTTGTTTAATTCCAAAATAGAAGGTGAACTTAAGCTTGGTTAATCTCAAAAAGTGCTCCCTTTCTCCAACTTCTTTGAAGAAATAATTTTCTAAGGTCTTTATGAGGAGAATAAAGGTTCTTAAGATGTTTATGATGACTAAGTTTGGCCAATAAGAATGAGAGAAATAGTGTATAATTAAGTTTGAAGAAGCAAAATTTTTAAATCACCTCGTAAGTTGGCTTCTCCACATTCAGTTTGAAGCAAACATTCTATGCAATTGAACTTCTACAATATGCAGATAGAATAAATTACTCTATGAATTTAATATTTTTTATGTATGGTTCAACAAAAAGAGGGTAAATTGTTGGGAATAAATTTTTTTATTTCTTAAAAATGCATTTAAAAAATATTATAAAGTAATTGATCTATTAAACTCAAGAAAATCATTATAAGTGATTTTGTGTAAATTTTAACTTTACTTTAAAACAAAAATTTTCTTTTTAATAATTTTCTTTATAAATTATGACATAAAATTAACAAATGATTACAAAGTATACTAATAATTTTTAAGCTGTTTGGCTTAAATTTAAGCCATATGTCCACCATCTATAAAAATCAAGAAAAAATAATACTAATTAATATAAACTTTTCATCAAAGGATGAAGACTAAATCCTTACAATAATAAAATAAATGAGATATACTATAATAATTTTATAATGAAATAAAATAGATAATAAAAGAAAAGAATTTGACAATACAAAATAGTACTCAAGGTAAATAATAATCCTATGTTTGAAGTAATATTTAACAAGAGAAGTGTGTACTATTCTTTTACTTGAATTAATTTAAAAAAATAAGAACTTAACTAATTGAAGAAGAATGAAGAGTTTGGAGCGAACAAATGAGGGATGTAACAAATAGAAGTAACGATAAGCACTGGTTGTTAAGGTTTGAATGTTGTAAATTAAACTTTTCCTTCAAATGTTATCAAATTTTTATCAAACAATTACATTAGAAAAATTATCATTTTTATAAACATTTTTCAAAGACTAAAAGCAGTTATCAAACACCTCAATTAACGGTTACTGCTTAATTTAATTAAATCTAGGTAGATGTAAGTTTTATTTTATAACTTAAGTTTTAATTAATAATGAACCCATAATAATGGGTTTGTTATTTTGATTTTATAATGACTATTTACAAATATACTTTACACAAAATAATAATCTTTGTTCTATTACATTTTGTTGGGGTTAATTAGGACTATTAAATCATAAAATATTTGTGATCTAATAGCTTGAATTGAATGCAGCCTTAATAGAATGACAAAAAAGGTTTTGACTTTTAGATCATGAAAATTTCATAATCAGATGACTGGGTTTAAATTGACATTACTTAGGGAGACGAATATGATATGCTCCATTAGATCTCAGCACAATTGGGTAGCTAGATTTAGATTTGTGTTGATTAAAAAGTAGATTAGATTTGGAACATTTGATTGTAAAATGTGTGATGAAATGATCAATCAAATTAATGTATTTTAAAAAGTGGATGAGATGATAATCATTTGATGGCAAAATTGCATAGTTGGATAATGCACATTACTCCCACAATTCTGAAGTCAGCTTACTAAAAGAAAACTAATTTTAGTCCTAGATCGCCTGAATGAGAGTAAAATATTTTTTTATAATGTTTTTCCTATTCCTTAATTATCAGCATAATATTAGGGTTGGTTGCCCCTAGGTTCACTTGGGAGATTAATACCCTTGTTAGTATGCACTTAATGGGTTCAAGAATCATGCCTAGATCTTATATATTTCATACATGTTTGAGAGTGATGCCTCAATTCAATACTTAAGCTTTAGTTGAATCTAAAAGTAGAAAGGCTTAAGTTTTTTTCTTTTATTTTAATTATTAATAATAACATTATTATGTTTACTAATTAATTTTGATTTATTATAATAATTTATTTTTTTTATAATAAGTCATCAAAAGAGAGTTTCAAAGATATGATCAAGATAAGAAGATTCTTAAGATGGTCAAGATATGATGATCAAGGTATATTTAAAAAAATGATCGAAGTTTTGAAATTCTAATATTTTTTCTAAGATGATTAATTTGAATCAAAATTTTGTGATGATGAAATTTAATTTTTATATCTTGTAAAAATGATTTCAATCAAACTTAATATTCTAATCAAAATAAAAGTGATATATCTAAAATTGAATCAAAATATATCTCTTGATGGTCTGTCACTTTGTCTAAGATGATCTTATAGTATTTGATATTTACTTATTTGTTTTTTTAAGTTTTCCTATGAACATGCATATTGATAATTTAAAAATTAAAAATTACTCAACTAAATTTATTAGAAATACAAGTTTATTATTATCAAACAAAATACCATAGCATGAGGTCAACACTATGATACTTTTGACTTAAGTAGTTAATTTAAATCATCGTGATCTATCAAGGATACTTTGAGTTTGGGGCACTAGTATAAAACTCTTTTAAGTTTTGTGTTATGTAATTGCTTGGGAACAATGCTCAAAGCTTTTGAGGTTCCTTTGTTAGTATCTTTTGAAGATCCTGTAATTGCCTCATCCACATGCTTTTACAAAATATGTGATTTAGTGATGCCCAATCACTTGGTTGGGGTTGGACATATGATGGTTAGCTTAATGACTTAAAATCATTCAATCATTTTTCATTCAAATGTTATTTATTTCCATTATGATTTACTTTCTAGTATAACATCACAACTCAACCCCCTCTTATAGTGCCACATCACTCAACAATAGATATCAAAATTGACCTTTGCAAGATTTAGAGTAGATCTTTAATGAAATTTCACATGGCACTGAGAGTCGATGTAGTCACATTAGGACAATCCACTAAGCTTATTCCATTGTTCAAAGGAGAAAATTATCATTGAAAATTTGGATGGAATGTTTCATTGAATGTATTAATTAGAAATACAAGAAATATATATAACCCTCCATGCTCTTTAGTGAAACCTCCCTTATTGTATGATTATATGCTAAGTGTATGCTATTTTAGTTCTCAAATTAATTTTTTAAATTAAGTTCTTACATTCATTAGAATCAAATCAAAAGATTAAAACAAAAATAAAAGAGAGCTCGTCATTTAAAACCTTGTTGAATGTTAGATCATTGAAGTTATTAAGAAGCATATTAAGATTAGAAAAGATTTGTCTCTTCAAACTAATTAGAAACCCTTAAATGGATGGTAGCTAAAGCCATTTCATTGATGCACACAAAACATAAGTGCAAATAGTAGTATGTCACAAATCTTGCAAATTAAATAACTAACCACAATTGACCTTTCATCAAACTCATAGGAAAATATAAGGAGAGGAAGTAATGTATAGAAGAAAGAATAATCCCCAAAGGTCTAAAGAATCACTCAATTTAGCTTCAAGGAAACCTCCTCATGTACCTATTAGTGATTGCCTTAAATGGTTATAAGATCACACAAGGTAGTCAATAAGGAAATGCCTTAAGTAGTCTTAGTCCACCTTAAGATAGTTAAGGATGAATTATTCATAAGAATAAATATGGGTTTGAAAAGTCTAAAAACTCAATAATAAATAAAAAATTAAGAGATGTAGATGGATATTACACTCAAAGAGAGGAGCAAGCCAAGATGTGCATGTGGTGGAGACTAGTTTTCTCTTTTCATGTGTCATCATCCACCATTCTAGGAACTATCAGTGTGCACTAGTTAGATTTCACTCAAGTAAGGGAAACTCATACAAGAGAATGTTATAGACAAAATATCAACTAACATATGAAATAAGTCATAAATTTTGTAGAGCCTCATTAAATTGAGAAATCATTTTTAAAAGATATGTGACAAATGTTCAAAGAGCCATGACACTGCAAAACACAATTCCCTTTATGGAGTTAATCCACAAGTTGGGTGCTCCTCTAAAGCATGTGGAACTAAAAGTAAAAAAACTATCTAAAGGAAAAAACATGCAAACATGAACAAGGGAGGCCTAAATAAAGTAATTGGATATTCTAAATGCAAAATACCAGGAATAATGACCCAAATGTAGCCATGATTCATTGTGCAAGGGTATGCTTTACTATAGTCAACTACCATTGACTCCAATACAATTGGATGGCTACAAGGATGCATACATGCTATACTCAACTTATAGTAGATGATCGCTTGAATCAGCTAATGTTGTGGTCAGCCTAGTAACCCATACAAACATGAGAAGTTAATCATATTGAATAGAGATTAATCAGGCTCAACCTTGAATCTTGATTGAGTTATAATAGAAGTAGTGGTCTTTCAAAGATTAGGATGATCCTACACTAACTTACCTAAGGTGGGTGGAACTTAAATCCATAGAAAATGGACCCATACTATGATATCTCTCCAAATAATCAAGATCAAATTGTTTTATCTCTTCACTTGAGATCTACATGGAGGCTAAGGAACATTTCTAATGTGGTTGACACCTCTATCAATCTTAACTTTGAGTGTTTGTAGTTTGATCATCTAATATTTTCTTAATCTTATCTCTCAACTTTTCCAATTAAAGCTACAAGGGAATCCATGACTGGGGTTTCCATAGCAAAGGAAAAGAAGGCCAAAATAGATCACTAGGAATCGTAGAAGCTTTTTATGTGGGATTAAATTAGAAACATTAAAATAGTGCTTTTTGTATAATCTTTAAGTAGTTTCTAAACATATGCATTTGGCCTTATTAATTCAAGATCTTAAATAGTTTAATTGATGTTATACAAGCTTTAATAATGATTCATATAAGCTAGAACCTATCCCAAATATACAAATTGAGATCATTATTCAAATAATTAGAGAGTACACAAATAACATGTTGTGAATATACTAATTACTAGAGCTTAGATCAGGGAGCTACAATAAAAGAAATAGAAAAGTTAAGATGCCTATTTTGGGCTAGATTTTTTGTCTTCATTTATTTATTTTATTTTTATGCCTTTAGGTCTTGTAATAACTTAACAAAATAATATAACTATTGATAGTTTTTACTCTTTTTTGTGTTAGTTGTTGTGGCTAAATTCAATATTGATTAGGAGACCATTTTCAAACTCATTAAATCCAAAATTATTAAAAATAATTAAAGGAGACAAATGATGTAAAACATTGACATAGAATGAAGCAATAAGAGTTACATGTGTTGGCTTGCTACAGACATGTTATAGTCTGTATTACAGTTCACTAGCCAAGAACCATGTGAGGAGGCATGGGCATGTAAATGAAAAGGCATGGCATGCTAGATGCTCGTGCAAGGGACAAGTACATGCGTGCTTCATGTGCACCCTGTTTACTACTTATTGTGTCATTGTGATCAACATGTGCACTTAGGGATGTTCATGCACAAGAATAGTTCTCATGCACATGAATGATCCCCATGACATGATCATATGCTTGAAGGAAAGTAAGAATGCATTCAGATAAGCATGAGATAAAGCTAACTATATTTTTTTAAAATTATAAAATTTGAGAAATTTTTATATTTCCTACTAAAATCACAAGTTTTTTATTTTATAATTAAAAATTATATCTAAATCTCTATATAAAAGGGTGAGAAGGATGTATGAAGTAATTAAAAACTTCAAAAATTAGAGAATTCTAAGAATCAAAATTTTGTAAATTCAGAACACCTTGAAGAAAAACTTCTTGAGGAATTCAATCTTCTTGTGACAAAACCCTCTTCTCCTTCTCTTTCTTTTTTATTCTTTTCTATTATCACACTTCCACTTCAATTATTATTACTTTAAAAGATGATTTGTTGATGAGTGCTTGGGGTGACCAAATAAACAAATAATATTATTTTTGGTATTAGGGCACTTCAATTCAACATCAATGGTAGATACAAAGAAGAATATTATTGAAGAGTAAGACATAAAAGAGAATCAATAGAATAAAGAGGCTTTAATCAAAGTGACTGTGTTGACCATTTTATCATCAAGCTTGGAGGTATAGATAGCTCTATTAATCTAACAAATATAAGTGTTACTAGAGATAGTGCTAAAATTCTAATCCCTTTATATGATGGATCCAAATGATAATCTATTAAAAATAATACTCTTAATTAGAAAAATTCTAGATTAAGTAATAATATCAAGATAATCAGATATAAAGATGAGGATGATACCAATTTTATCTTTTTAATGCATAGGAATTGGTAATGTTCTACATTTGATTTGCTTATTATGGTGGTATAATAGATGTAGTGATCTATTTACGAGGTGTTCTCCCCTAGCCCTTATCAATAAACCTTCGTGAAAGTAGAAGCATGATAAATGGGTATAAGCAAAAGAAGAAGGAGAAGAAGAAGAGTATTTTTTCTAAAGAGGAGATTAAATTCTCGAAGATAATTTTCTTCAAGGGATTCTAAATTCACAAAATTTTAATTCTTAGATTACTCTAAATTCTTCTAAATTCACTCCAAATTCAATTAAACTATTTCATGCATCCTTCTAAACCTTTGATATAGTGGTTGGGATATAATTATTTTTAATAAAAAAGAGTAAAATATATAATTTTGATTAAGAAATTAAAATTCTAAAAAATTTTACAAATATTGCACATAACTGTGCTAGTCTATACACTTGCGATTTGCATCGCTTCTTAACTGTACGGTCATACAAGGGGTTCTCTGTGCACATGGGTACTATTCTTATGTTTAGATAGTCTACCATGCACATTTTGATTGTTGTAGTACAATATGTGTACTTACTGCACACATGGAATATGTCTACAGTAGGTGGCCAACTAATGCACATGTGCTGCATACGTGCCTATTTTGCCTAAACACGCATGCTAGTGCACACAGGCACTTAGCATGTACACAATAGAGTGTGCTCCATCACATCTATAGCATCTCTCTGGCTACAACACAGAGCACAGTCTTGTTGCTTCATATTGCATTATCGATTTTTGTTATTTTTTGTTTTGTCTCCTCCCCTATTTTTCTTTCATTTATTTTAGAGTCGATGAGTTTATAAGTAATCATTTGATCATAAATCCCTTCTTTTCAAGATTGAAATCTCATCAAATCTTATTTACTGAACTAATATTTATTTGTCTTCTTCTGAAGGTTAAGACTTTCATTGGTCCCATCAAATGGTTTTTTAGATTTCATTAATATCACATATCTTTGACTAGTATTTGCTAGCTTCTTCAATTGTTTAGTACCAACAATGTCTTTTGTCAATGCTTCTTTGTCTCATTTTAGAAGAAAGTGTTATCCATCCTTTATGAACTAATATCATTGTACATAGTGATTGTAGATAGCATCTTGATCCCATGATTAGGGATTCCTCAATATAATTTTATAGATGTCTAAAGGTATCACTTCGTAGATAATCTCATTGATGTAGTTTTTTGTGATTGCAAAATTCATGTTGTGCTATTTTTGTAATACTTACCTTAGAGTCTGTATAAAATTATCTTAAAAAATAAGATCTTGGATGTGTTATAGTCTCTAACTTTAGTCTTTTTTCATTAGTATTTTGACAATGAAGAGTTCTTCTCTTTATTTTGCTTCGTAGAGTTTCTTGTTTTGAGTCACCATAAAAAAATAAGTTTTTATCAACTTGTAAAAGGTTTTTAAGTTTCTTTTTAGTTTCAAGTGTAATAAAAATGTACTCTTTCTAGAATTTTTTTAAAAAAGTTTTTAATATAATTTCTAATATTTTTCTTGTAAGGGTCACATCTTCTTGCAATGATCCTAATATTTCTAATATTTGCTGGAAGGGTGCTTTTAGTTGCGACCATAATAAACTTATTTGGAGAAAATTCTTCTTTTTGTCATCAATTATTAGACTTATACTCATATCTCCTGATATTTTATCACTCTTTTATCCATTTACATTCATTCTTCTTTTTTATAAACATAACAAATATACTAACTTGCTTCAAAGATTGAATAGAAAAAATGGTTAATTAGGTAACATTAGAATAATATAGACTTAAGATATATTTTGATAATGTCTATATCTGTTTAATAGGTATTCCTAAATTCATGGCTTGGCATCAAAATTTTGTGATATATTCTTACACCTTTTGTCCTTGTTGATTTCATAAACTGTTCCACCTTCTCCATCTTTTCTCTATGTAACACGTGAGGTAAAATTTTTCTCAAATTAATTACTTAAATTATCTCCATACCACTTTTATAATTGTGCAATTTTTTAGTTCTACCATTTTAACACATGGCTCATCATTTTCAATCGAGCATATGCTAGTTTATCAATTGATGAATAGTTGAATAAAAAGAAATATGTCTAGTTGCATAACCAAGTATCTAATTTATTATCTACATCAATTGTATCATCATAAATTAGCAAATCAAGTGTAGTATCTATATTGAGAGAATACTACCATTTTTTATGTATTGAAAAAATGAGATTAATGTTCTCATCTTTATCATTAATTATCTTAAGATTACTACTTAATCCAAAATTCTTTTGATTAAGAGTATTTTTTGGTAGGTTTTTTGATCCATCATAAGAAAGGATTGGGATTTTAGCACAATCTCTATTGACACTTATATTTGTTAAGTTAATAGAGTAACCTATGCTTCTAAGCTTGATGTTAAAATAGTCAGTGTAGTTATCTTGACTAAAACCTCTTCAATCTCTAGTTCCCTTTTGTTATTTGCTCTTTAGTTATCTTCTTCTTTTCACCTATCATCAACATCAAATTAAAATTCTCTGACACCAAAAATAATATGATATATTTGTAAGGTGTTGTCCCTTCAAGCCTTCGTTGATTGATCTTCTTTTTAAAGTATTAGTGAAAGTAAAAGTATGATAAATGGCTAAGAGCAAAGAAAGAAAGAGAAGTAGAAGAGTATTTTTGTTACAAAGGAGATCGAGTTTCCCAAAAAGAGTTTCTTCATGAGATTCTGAATTCACAAAATTTTGATTCCTAGATTTCTTTTAATTTTTTTAAATTTAATTGAATTATTTCAAATATACTTCACATCCTTATAAAATGTTTGTGAAATAATTTTTTAATAATAAAAAAGAGAACATATGATTTTGACAAAGAATTTAAAATTTTCAATAATTCTCTAAATTTTACACCCAACTATACCAGTCTACATATGCACACCCTACATTGCATAGCTATATTATCGTGCCAAGGGGGACTATCAGTGCACAGGTACTACTCCCATATGTAGAAAGCTTACTATAAGCATGTTGATCACGATGGCATGGTAGGTGGCCAACCGGCTCTCCAGCAAGTTTGTAGGATCCTCCACTCATGGCTTAGCTGCATTCTTGTCACTTCTCACTACATCATCAATTTTAATCTTTTTGTCTTCTCCTTTGATTTTTCTTTCATCCATTCTGAATTCAATGAATTTAGAAGTTATCTCTTGATCAAGTAGAGAAATTAAGTATCTAATTAGAATAACTAGTGATATATTTCTCGATATATAATTATTCATCAACTAATAAAATGGTGTATGCTTGATTGAAAATGACAAGTCATAAAATAGCTTGATAGAATGATCACCTAAGAACTGACATGGTCACAGAGATGAGCTAAAGCTAATTTAAGCAATTAATGGGTTATATGGAGGAAAGATGAAGAAAGTGACATAATCTATGACTCTAACAAGGTTAAAAAGTGCAAGAATATACCACAAACTTCCAATGATAAGATATGGATTTGGGAATACTTATTAAAGAGATGTAGATTTGATCAAAATATATAATATATTTATATTATCTTATTACCACTAAATTATCTCTTTTCATTATTTAATCTTTAAAATAAGCCAATACTTTCATAATGGCTATAAAAAAGAATAATGAATACAAATAAATAAAACTACAAAATACCATAGGATTTGAGTATAAGTTAAAAAATTGATAAAAGAAGAGTAATATCTAACAAAAAAATATTATGATCACAACTAACAATATTATTTTTTTAATAGAAATCAAAAGTATTGTGATCACTATAAAAAGATAAAACACATAAAAAATATAAAAAGTTACATCTAGAACTAATTATAGAAAAGTTCAAAAAAAGACTGTACTTATTATAATAGAAGTATAAAAGTTATTTGAAACTTCTCTCAAAATTGATGAGAGCTTATCTCTTATGGTGAGTATAAAAGTTATCTCTCATACCACAAAATAAAGAGAAAAACTCTTCATTATTATAATACAAGTGAAGAAAGAACTTATTAGTGTGATTATTAACACTAGAAGGAAATACATCTTATTTTAGAAAGTTTTGCAAAAATGCTAAAATAAGAGACTTTGTCCATATCCAAGACCCTACTTTTTGGGGTGGTTTCATAAAGACCTTGAGGTGAGAGTTGAAAAATAATGAAAAGTAAAGTTTACCTTAACCAAAGACTACATTGATAAGATTAACTGTGAAGTGATATTGCTAAATATCAACCAAATTATAGTAAAGAATACATACTTATGGGATTAAAACATTGTCTATTATCGATGAGCACATTGATATTGGTTCATAAATGATGAACAACACTTTCATGTGACTCAAGTCAAAAATGCATTAATAAAAAGAATTTTTGGTGCTAACCAAATAAGGAGAATATTGAACACTTGCCAAAGATATATGATATTAATAACAAAACAAAAGAAATCACTTAATGAGATCAGTGGAAGTCTTAACCTCCCAAAGAAAATAATTCAATTAGATATGTTAAAAAATTAGCTCAAAAAAGAAGATTTGATGGGATTCAAATCTTAAAAAGAAGAGACATATGATTATAAGATCACTTCCAAGATCATTAGATCAAAAATTGTGAAAAACAAATTAAGGGAAAAGACAAAACATTGAGAAAAAGTCAATGCAGCATGAAGTAGCTGGAGCTATGTGTGGAGGCATAGTTGCACTTGTAGAGGCATGGGTACACACACTGAGGGGCATGACATGCCCATTTCCTACACGTGTAGGAAGGATGCGTGTATTGCACGTGCACCCCATCAGTCACTTATTACGTGCGCATTCCATGCATGTACTTTAGGCACACCTATCATGTTGCCATGATCGACATGCACATTGAGGGATTTTTGTGTTTGGGACTAGTACTTATGCTCATGAGTAGTCTGCTTGGCATGGTTGTATACATGTAGGGGTGCAGGAATCCATGGACGAATAGGCATAAGATTAAGATAGATTTTGTAAAATTACAAAATTTGGGAAATTTTTATATTTTTGATCAAGATCACATATTTTTATTTTATAATTAAATATTATTTCCAAACTTTTATATAAAAAGATGACAAGGATGTTCAAAATGATTCAAAATTTTAAAAATTAGAAAATTCTAGAAACTAAATCTTTGTATATTTAGAACCCCTTGAAGAAACTTTTTTAGAGAATTAAATATCCTTGTGAAAAATCCTTCTTCCTTTATTTCTTTCTATTATCACACTTTCACTTCTATTATGATTACTCTAAAAAGAAATTTTGTTGATAAGGGCACAGGGTGAGACTATCTCATAAATCAATTATGATAGTTCGCATATTAGAACTTTAGATTTTAAGTGAATTTTCATCATAAAGTATTAATTGTATCTTTTTCATCTTTTTATGTTGAGTCTATAAATAGCTTAACATTTTTGTTATCGATGAGACTTTTGGATGAATTTAAAATAATGTGTTGTAGAGCTTTGGATCCTAAGAGAGCTTGTTCTATGCTTTGAAGAGTACAAACTTGGCTATAAGAGTAAGCTTTATCTCTGTTATCTACCTTTCCCATCCTCATCTCATTGCAAAGGATTTTCTATCCTAGTCCCCCATCATCAATGCCTATAGTGTGCTATTCCCACAAGCTTTTTAGTGGAAACCTTTTGGACTTAACATAGATCATGACTTGATCTCCTTATTGAATTCCCTATTGAAGCTATGATCATCAAGTAGCATTTTGTAGAGTTCAATACTTGTATTAATGTTTTTATATATGCTTATTAATAGAAAAAACATATAAAGAGAAAAAAATAAGCCAAATTAAAAATGTGTCAACCAATTGATAAAGGAATCAAATTAATAAGACTTTGAATTGAAAGCCCACACATATTTCAAATGGAAGCAATTTCATCGAACATCTAAATAACTGTTATATGCATATTTAGTATGTGAAAAAAACATATTCAAATTTTTGGTATTCCCTTCTATAAGATTACTTAGGGTTCCTAAAACTTTGATTGAACACATCAATTTAGAAAAAAATATACTTATGATTTGCTAAAGAAAACTTTAATTTAGCCCTTAAACATGCAAAAAGGTTTGTAAAAATAGTTTGTAAAACAAAAATTTGCACTTGATACAATTTTTTTGGGTAATCTATGGTTTCCAATGACATCACTCAAAAATAAAGGCAATGTGCAAAGCATACAAAGTTTGTAAAAGAGAATAAAGTAAGCTATTTTGAAAAATCGATTAGTTACAATGAGAATAACATTGTGATAACATGATATCTTAGGTAGTCTTAGAAAAAATTCTATACTAATGTCCTCTAAAGGATGACTTGGGATAAGAAAGCATGCATAATAATCTTAGCAATAGTGCACGTACAATAGCTTGTTATAATATGGGAAATATGTCTTTGGAAAGCAATCCTTAACTTATTAGGTGGTTTTTCCATGAAACTAATGGTTGGCTAAACTAGCCATGGACTTCTTAAAAGAGAAAATGTCAAAGTGAAGTGTGTGGGATACAATGATTTTTTTTAAATGATATTCATCATTAATGTTGTAATTGTTTACACCATTAGCAATTCTTCACACACTTCTATGTAGACTCTACTAAATTTAGGGTAATCTATGTAAAGTTGGCATCAAATTTTGATATAGATATGATTACATTCAAAGCAAAGATGATCTTCTACTTGCAACATCTACATCATATTTTTTACTCTTAGCTTTTTCCTAAGAACAAAGGATAAGTCTTGGTGTGTAGATGGTCTAAGGATCATTAGGGATAAAATTTTCATATTCTAAGAAGAGGACAAATTCATATGGGAGGAGATAATGCCTCTAATGCCTTAAAGTTTGAATGATTATTTATAGTTCCTTCCCATAGGAGGAGTATTTAATATGCTAGTTGTTAAACCTTTTTCTTAAAAAATCAATCAAGAGTCCTCTTCAACTTAATACTTCCAATATTGCATTGCTTAAGGTGCCACATGCTAATTTGAAGATGGTATTAAAATTGAGTAACCTTAAGATTGATGCGTTATCCATACTTCTTTCAATTTTTTTGAAGCTTAATCTATGACTTTGCCCCATTCAAACCCTCTCTTTCTAATGTTAACCATAACAAGAGTGTCTAATGAGCTAAACACCTTCATATGTCAATACTAAAGGGTAGATAAGCCATGAAAGATTCAAACCTTATGGATGTTCTTAGGATTAAGTCATTCCATCATGGCTTTCATCTTGTTGGGTTTGATAAATAACCCATCTTATAGGGGAAAAGAAAATTCGTATGTGATGAATGCACATTCCTTAAGGTTATAAACATGTGTTTTTGCATAGAGTGGTATAAATCTTCCAAATATTGTTTAGGTTCTCCTAGAGAAACCAACATTAGACTTAGATATCATCAAAATAGACAATGAAAAAAATGTCACAATCAGGTTTAAAAACTTGCATCATGAGACAATAAACATGCTAGGAGCATTGATTAGACCAAAGTGAATCACTAATTATTCATAAGATATGTGCTTCGTTTTGAAGGTGTCCTTTTATTCAACTCTTGGATTAATGTGGACTTAAGAATGATTACTCTCTTGATGTTGATGTGTAAGGATGCTCAATTATGAGATCATGATGGCATTAAGCAATGATGTTTAGGAAGCTAGGGTTAGTGATGAGGTAGGCCCAACCTTGGGAGCATTTGAGGTAGATGATGAAGATGTGATAAGGTTAGCATTGTCTTAGAACAAGCAAAACCTTGGTCATTGTCAAGTAACTATAGATGGTTTTGACACAAGCGAGTATAGACAAAAGATGACATGATTGTGTTGGTTGGAATTATGATCAAAATTTAAGTCGGAAAAGGCCTAGTTCATGGTAATGGTTTTTGGTGTTAGAGAAAATTCATAGTCATGCATTGTCATGAAGGCCAAAAGCCAAAGTGGAGTTGCAATTGGTTGTACAAATGTTGACAGTGATTGTTGCTAGTGATGGCATATAGGATTTAGAAAATGAGGAGACTAATGTCAAGGGGTTTGCGGAGGCAAGTGAGTGGAATTATGATGAGGCCATGAATAAGCCAAAGGTGACACAATGTTGTCGGGCCATGACTCAATTAGAATTGGTCATAGAAATGAATAAGGTAGATCAAGAGTGAAGGAAATGGAGTAAGAAACACATGTTAGGTGATTAAAGGTGTGACGATTGTGATGGCCTAACGTAACTACAAAGAACAAGGATGGCAATGGGCAAAGTGGTTGAGCAGCACTTGGGAGTAAGGGTTATAGTGGTGCATGTGAATGGTTGAGATGGAGGTGATGTTGAATAGTAATGTAAAGAGAAGGCCATATTATGCCTTCTTGGGAGAGTTCTTCTTTACATGCATGGATCAAAAAAACCTTAGCAGTCTCTAATCTCATAGAAACCAAAAATCGCATTTCATTCCACGCAATGAAACTTTAAATAGATTATAGATTAAAAACATTGTTCTTATTAAAAGGATAAATAAACAATAACCCTAAAAACTAATAAAAAATAAGAAAAGAAGTTAGAAAAAAATTACACAAATCTAGTGCTTAAAGTATAATGAGAAATAACTTCAAGTCATATAAATGGCCCATTTTACCCAATAACCAAAGTAAATACAATAAGGTGTTTTTACCCTTTGGAGGTCTTATTTGAGATTTGAACCATAGTCAATGATAAACTTGGGCTTGTGAAACAATTAAAAAAAGTAGTAAAAGAGGAATATTAGAGCCATCAAGTATGTAAATTAAATAACCATGATATATGTAGATTAAACTGTTAATTATCTTTAAATAATATTATGAAATGTAATGTGATTTTACCATATTACTGACATGTGTTCATTTGCAAATGTTTTAATCTATGAGATAGTATTTTATTATTATTATTATATCTATATATACATGGATTAGCTATAAGTATCAAAACATAAATAAGAAATGAAATGAATGAAATTAAAGATAAAGAAAGAAAGGTGAAACAAGCTTGATGATCTATAAGATCATGTGAAAGAAGAAATAAGAATGTGAAAGGATTTCTTTATGACCTATCGCACAACTGATAGATACAAGAAAATTCACATTACTATTATTGAGACCCAGATTGGGGCAATGGCAAGATAAAGACCCTATCATAGTACAAATGGTAGATGAGCTAGAAATGATGTTTTTAGATGATCTTCATGTTGTAATTAGGTTAATAAAGAGAATTGCCTCGTACATTGATGGCTCCATAGAGCATGGAATATTTTAGACTTTTAATGAGTGTGTTCAAATTTTACCTTAACTTTCAGCTAGATTTGAAACCCACTCTAGAATCATTTAAGTTTCATTAGAGTACCTTCTAATCCATTTCTTCAATAAAGCAATGCTATAATCTTTGTCTTCAAGAATAAAAACCACTGCTATGAGCAACCTAACTTAATCTAATGTTCCAAGCTACATTGAGGTGGAATTAGTGAAGCACTTACCTATAGAATAAGGATTACAAAAAAATGGAGGGAACAATAATGGCTTTGGAAAAGACTCTAGCACAACAATCTTCCTATCTACTATCAAGTTTATTGTAAACAAGGTCATCACATTTTGCATTACAAGAACAACAACAGATTGCTGAACAAATCTCCCAATCTAGTGTTGAGTGATAAGCTAATAATGAATAAAAAGCTACTACTTTCAGATAAACTACTTTAGAAAGAACCCCTTCTCACAAAGTAGTTAAGCCTTAAATTCAATTCTCATATCCTTGTAGGAGTTAGAGGAAAATATTAATAAAAGAGGTAGAATCAAATGAGGCTTTAAATAGTACATAAAGGACCATGACACATGACACAGAACAAAACATGTTTTTCAATCAAATAGCATATAGCTATATCATAAAAAAGAAATCCTAAAGGAAAAGCAAACAAGAAGCTTTGGTCTTTGTTGTAGAAGGATCACATGATAAAGTACACAATCAACATGATTTCAATTTCTAAAGAAATTAAGTGTGAACTTTACAAAAGAGCTATGAACTAAGCTTATTGCAACATATCAAGGAAGAATTCACCTAGTATTGAGCAAAGGGTAAAAAAAACAAAGGAACAAGGAAAGCAAAGCAGTCTAAAAGGAATTCACAGAAGCTCTTGGTCCACCCAAATTATAAAAAATCTGAATCCCAATGACTAAAATCCTTATTTGGCATATAAGGGGAGTAGCAAATAAAAAGTTAGTTACCCAACTCAAAATTTAATTAGAACAAAAAAACTTTCTTAGTTGTACTAATGGAACCATTTGGCTCACAAAATTAGAATCTTTCAATTAGCAAAAAAGCTAGAATTTGAGCATTATGTAGGCAACAAATCCAACAAAATTTGAATCCTATGGAAGAAATAACTCTTTTCCAAGCATGTTGGCAATAGTTAATTAATTTCTTGATCTATAATCAAGATTGGAATAAATCTATTAGTCAGACATTCATTTATTCTAAGAACTCAATCACTAAAACAAGGTCTCTTTGGCACAATCTCATTCATGCTAAGAATTCAACAAGCTATCTCTAACAGTAAGAGAATTTAATGTAAAAGCATCATTGAATGAGTACAAGGGATACCCTACTCTTAATCTAGTAGTAGTGATGTGTCTTTTTAATGCATTAATTAATGTAGTCTAATAGAACTCCATTCTTTAGCCCTCCTTCTACTTAGTCTAGTAAAATGAAAGGTTGATGGATCTAAAAAAGATTGAATAGAGTGTTAATGAATTAATCTTGATCTTATCAAATTCTTGTTGTCACAATTCAACTTTATAGAATAAGCTCTAATAATGCTTCACTGCATTTGTATTTTATTAAAGACTACCCATTAGCTCCAAAATAATTTGGGCTTTAAAACATGTGGATGAAGCATCAATCCTTCCTACAAATAGTTAAAAGAAATTTGATATGACTTATTAATTGTTTTTAAATGAAGGCTCTTGCCATCAAATAAAAATTGTTGAAAGACTATTTGAAAGAATGGAATAAAACAAAGTTTGGCAATATTTTTAACACAATTAAGTTTACTAAATAAGTGGTCAAAATCAAAGAACATCACTTCTGAACTAGTCAAAATAAAGAGACAAGAAATGAACAAATCAAGGCTAATGAAACTCTACTAAATGTGATTGCAAAGGTAGAGGACTTTTGGTAACATAAGACTAGCATTAAATAGCTTAAAGAAGGAGAAAGAAACATGAAATTCTTCCATTCCACGGTTAAACGTTAGAATAGTTAAATTGAATATTAGAAGCATAAAAGACCAATGATAATTGAATTCATCAAGAAGACAAAATTATAGAAGCAATAATTCAACTCTTCTAGAAGTTGTTATCAACTTCTAATCTAAAGGACAATGAGAATTTGCTTAGTTGCATTCCATCCTCTATTATAGATGAAGAAAATAATATTAATGAAGTGTCATTGAAAGAAGTTAAAGAGACAACATTTCAAATGGATTTAATGATTAACAAATGTCATATTGTAGTTTAACAAATTTCTTATATGATATAGATATGCTTTAAAATGAGTTTGTAGACTCATCCTCAGTTCACATCAAAGTCTCAACCTTTTCAAAGGTAAGCCATAAGTTATTTTTGAAGAAGAGAAAATCTCCAAAATGGTAGCTTTATTCAAACTATTGCTAATCAAAACATTCTCACATGGTTGACTGTACATGGAAATAATCTGCTTTACCTTTAAAAAAATTAGTTTTTGAGCACGTTCATTATGAGATTCCTAAAAAAGTTCAAGAAAATCAAGTAGTCCAAAACGAAATAACAAAAGTATTCATGCCACTAAAATTGTAGAACATGTGATTAAAAATGAATAACAAACTCATCTAGAATATTAGGGGAGCAACAAATAAAAGCTAGATTAGTTGTCTTAAATATCTAGTTAAAACAAAAAAAAAATCTTTCTTATTGTATTAATGTATTTAATGTCTCATAGAAATAAAATGCCTCAATTGGCAAAAAAATATTGGACTTTGAGCATTGCATCTGCAACAAACAAAATTTTGGTTTTATTAGAAAAAAGATTTTGCTTATCAAGTACTATTTTTCAGTAAGAAATTTATTCATCTTCTAATAGACAACACGTAATGGAACAACTCAACAATTCCACCTTCATTTATGCCAAGAGTTCTAGCATAGAAGAAGGCCACTCTTGTTTAATCTCACCAACATTGCTAAAAGCTTTAATAGCCCATAACTTGTAAGTGGTGATTTTAATATAATAGTATCACTTGATAAGTACAAGGAATACACTTCTCCTAGGCTAGAAGCAATGTATGAATTCACCAAATACATCAACTAGCATAGTCTAAAGAAATTCTCATTCTCAAGCCCTCTATTTACCTGGGCTAATAAAAGGAAAAACAATGGATTTGGAAAACGTTGGATAGAATGCATATGAATAAAGCTTGCTCTGATGTAATTTCTATGGCCTAAGTGTAATGTCTATGTTGAAAGATCTTATCACACTTATTAACAACTCTTCACAACACCTAATCAGTTCAAGTTTCAAAACATGTGACTAAAACACCAATCATTCTTACAAAAAATATAAAATAATTGAAACTTATTAGTAAATTACTTTGGTATGAAGTACCTTACAATTAAATTACAAGGGCTTAAAGAATGCCTCAAAATGAAATAAAGAAAAGTTTGATAATAATTTCGATACAATCAAATTAGTGGAAGAACTAGTCAAAGTGAAAGAAGCACAATTTCAATCCTTTTAAAATTGAGAGAAAAGAAATGAGCTAGCCAAGGCTTTTTTAAAAGTAAATTCATTTATTATGAGAAAATTACAACCTGGATCAGTTCGTTACATGACTACTTCATCCAAAAACCTAATCTGACCTAGCCATCATACAAAGATGGTTCTAGAGCCTAAAATGATTGTAAATTATTGATGCACCTTTGATTATTTGCTTTTCATATTAGTCCAATTCCATTTGGTACTTTCAATCATTCAAAGCACTTTTAATGAATTTAACTATTGTATTGATTTGATCCTTACCAAAATATACGATGTTGTGCCTAGATGTGAAGTACTTACTTTAAAGGTCAAATGAGTCTACTATGCAAAGATGCATCATCGCAATATTACAACTTCATAAAGTATGTTATTTGTGAACATACTTGGCTAATCTTCGTCTCAGATGGATTAAAGCAATAAATGGTTCTTGAAGTGAACAGTATCGACTCTTGCACCATTTCTGAGTGAAGAGGGTATCATCTAGATATAATATGGCACCTTGGAGAATAGTGGCCCAATGCTTGGATCCTAATAGCATCATTTTCCTTTTGTAGTTCTCATAGTTAAATGTTGAGACCATTGGGCATATAATGTAACTTTAGTAATCGAGTAGGTACCACATTATAATGAGTGGTAAAATATTTCTTCGAGGTGACAGGTCACCAATATGTTCAAGGATGGGAAAGCTATGATTTTGGAGATTGAATTTTCATATGGTAAAAGTGACAAGCATATACTATACATAATTTTCATGACTATGTTCCCCAATTTTTTGCATGTATCAAGGATGACAAATAACTACAATGCTTCATACCTTGGAGATGATCAAACATATGGAATTTAAATTATGTCGACATTCACCAAAGCTCTATAGTGCTTTGAAATGTCATCTGAGTCCCAGTTATGTGGATTGGCTACTTTAGCTACAATTTTAGAAAGTATTCTTGCCACTTTGTTTGCTTGTTTATAAATGTAATTCTAGTCCACTTTGATTAAGTCCATCTCTTGATTGATTTCTTGAATAGTGTTAGACATTTTCAATGAAAGTTTTTGATGCCCATGAATCATATTTAGAAGAGTACTACAATTCAATCTAAACCACCCTTCTAATGTTTCTATTCTTGAAAATCTTCAAACCTTTAATGAAAGCTAAAGTTGTTGCTTCCCTTGTAAATCCTTTACCAATAAAAAAATCATAAGCTTAATTTATTTTTTCATTACAATTAGGATGATTCCACCATAATTTATAAACTCACTCTTAAGGGTTACATGATTATGAAAATTTAGCTTCATCATATTAGTAGGTGGTAAGTTGCATGTCACCAATTGATAGATTATGTATCTCATCAACTTAAATGGAGGGACTAAACCAAGTTGAACCATAATCAGGTCCTCATAAGATGATTGTATAAGGGAGAAGCATTTAAAGATATTGTAGCAACTATCAAGTTTTTTAACAAAATTCATGACTAATTGATTTACTTATTTAAATATTCTCATGTTTTTGTCTTTCCAGATGTTCTAGCATATTAGTAAAAAAGAATGCTTGTCACTTCTCCATTTGCTAAGTTTCATGCAACCTATTTCCACCAATTATGTAATAAATCATGCAAATTGGATGATTTCCTTTATTGGATTTCTAAAGTGTTGGCAAAATTAGCCATACCTTACCTGCTTTATCACGATAAAGGAAGGCATGACTCAATGAATCCTCACTTAGATAATATGGACACTTAGAAGCCAGCTAAATTTTTTTCTTCCTTAATTGGTTAATGAAAGGAAGTGATTTTTTTCAAAATTCTCCATAACAAGATTGAAGCTTTGATTGGGTATCTTGAGTCACATATCCTCTATCTTGACTTTAGAATGACTTATTTGTTTCAAATAGCATTTCAAGTAGATTGTAAACTAAAATTATCATCCATACTAAGGGAATACATGAATATGCTTAAGCTATTACAAAACATAGAATTATTAGCAACAAGATTCATTGTCCCTTCCATGCATTTCTATATATCTAATTTGTGGCATTTTTGTGTTTAAATATTTAAATTTCATTTATTTTGATCAAAGTGGTTTGTCAAGTAGTTGTTTTCAATTCAACTTTGCAAAAATAAGTTATCCATATATGTTTTATATCCTTTAGACCTAAAATATTTTCCTCAATTGGATCATAGATCTCCCAAGAAGCTCAGTGATGTTTTTATACTTTATCAATGTCTACCTATAAGATGTTATTCATGGTCTTCTCTGCTCCATTTAAAATCTATAAAGAAGGATTTGTCATCATTAGTGTAAAAATTGGTGTTGAGGAAAAAAAAATATCTAACAAAAATTAGTTTCTCTACTATTGAGAGAAGCATTTTTTTCCATCCGGCCATTTTGTCCAAAATGTGTTAGAAGTATACAACTTTTTTCATGCATGTATATGAAGGACATTCCAAATTGTTGATTGTAAAGTTACCACATTGGAATTTTCTTGTTGATCTTGATTGCATTTTATAGCTGGTAAAAAATTTACTTTTTTCTAATTGATTTAAAGGCAAGAGGATTCTTGAAATATCATCAACTTTTCATAGATATTAAGAACTATTCTTAGGACTCCTCTGTAGAAAATTATGATGTCATCAATGTAGCCTAAGTGAAAAATCATTAGGAAGCTTTTTGGTTGAGCATAATAGAGGGTTTTCCCACTAAAAATAAGATTGTTTACTATCCAACAAAATACCTCCAAAACTAGAAATTATAAAGTAGATATGGGGTTACTTTACTTGAGGCCTTTGGATGGTTGGAAGAAACTATTTGGGATGCCATTTACAATGATGGATATCCAAGAACTACCCAAAATGTTCATGATAAGCTTGATAAACACCTCAGTAAAATAGAATTTAGCTAGAACTTTGCTTAAAAACTCTCACGAGAGACTGTCAAAGGCATTTTTTTAAGTCCAACATGACCACACAATTCCTACTCTAACATTTCATTTCAAAGAACTGATCATATCTTATGTTATCAAGATCTTATTGATAATATCTCCTCCTTTATGAATCAAACCTACTCAAATGAGATGAATTTAGGTAGCACTACTTGAAATTTATGCTCCAACAACTTTGCAAAATGCTTTTTAGTGAAATTACATAAAAATATATTGGTTTAGAATCTTTGAATAATTTAAGATCATTCTTTGGGATCAAGATCAGATTTGCACTAAATATGCCTTTGAGGATAGAACTCTTAGATATAAAATCCCTAACTACATCTAACACATCGTCAGCAATAATATCCCAACATTGGGTGAAGAAATGCCAATTGTATCCATTAAAACTAGGGGCATTGTCATTATCCATTTCAAAGACATCTTCTTGAAACCCCTCCATTGTGATATTTTTCATCAACCAACTATTGTCATCATTCAAAACTAAAGGTGGTATGTAGTCATGCAAATCTTTATTAATAGATAATTTGATAGAAGAATGTAGCATTTGATAATAATGGATAGTTGCTTTTTGAATTTTCTCACCTTGAAAAAGTCATGGAAACTATAGTATTTAATGCAACTGATATTTAGACTTGATCTTTTAACCTTTACGATAACATGAAAATATTTTCTACTCTTATCACTTTCTTTAAACCACTTGTTACCAATCTTTTGTTGCTAATAAATTTCCTCTTTAATTATTTCTTCTATTAAGTGATCGTTGGCCTTAATAAGCTATTGTCTTGCCTCCTTGCTTTGAATGTGTTGAAATTGAGCATCTTTAACCCTTACCATTTACTCAACCTTTTATATAGAGTGGAAAATATTACCAAAAGTAGTCATATTCCACTATCTAAGGTAATATTTTAATCTTCTTAGTTTAAATATCATGGCATTCCTACCAGAGTAGTGAGTCATGATAGGCCAATTACTTTTCCCAATTTAAGAGAATGTTGCATGCTTTAGTTACATGTTTTGAAATTTGAACTACTAAAGTCCAGAGATAGTATCCTTAGTTGATTAAAGTAGAGTGATCTGATCCAATTCTAGGTACATGTTGCAAAACAGTTGAAGAAAATTGATCATACCAAGCTTGATTCATTAAATAGCTATCCAACCTTTTTCAGACCCATCTATCTTTTCTTTTTCCTTCCCATGTAAATAAAGGTCGTATGAATGGTACATCTCTTAAATCACATCGATTGATGCAATCCTTAAATTCATACATAATTTTTAGTCTAGGATTGGAGGGACCTTGTATTCAATGATGCAAGCCATGAACCTTTAATTTCCTTTATAATTTGAGTTAAATTGTTCCAAAGTGCCTTATGTTTAGCCCTTGAACCTTTAGCATAGATGAATCTATAATAAGAAATTTTTTTATTCCCCTAGATTATCAATGAGCATCCTAAATCTATGTTTGATAGTGCATGTTACCCTTCCATAGTACTTAAAACTAATTGGATGGGTTCTTAACATAATGATTAAAATCAAGCCTCTTAACTGGGGCAAGCAATTTGCTATTATGAGCCATAGGTTCCATGAGAGTAATTAGAGCTATTTTTTAGTTTTGATTAGATGATCAAGTCAGCTTACCAAGCTTTTATTTGTTGCGCCCCTTATATTCCAAACAAGAATGTTATCCATTAAGAGGCATATGATCTACATTTTGATAAGATCAAACACTTTTATGAATCCTTTTTAGGTTTTATTATTTTCCTTTACATTTTTTAACCTTCCTCTTTGAGTGCATGTTATAAACTAGGATGAATCCTTTCTCTTCAAATGCCATTAGATTAGAGTTTGCAACTCTTTCAAGAAAGTCATTATTGAATTATTTAAATGATTATAAGTCATATTGTAGTTGAGAACTATCTTGCGAAGCTTTCGAATCAGAAATTGAACATAGTTGTTTATCCTTCCTTTGAGCCCTTTTAAGAGTAACATAATCATTTATAATCTAGTTCAAGACTACCTATTATTCATTTAGATTGGTTTATGTTCTCTTTTTTCCTTGGGTGAGTGATTATTTGACTAACAAACCATGTTAGCCAAACCATTTGAGAATCCTTTGTATACCTATCATAGGGTGGACTAATGTGGGTAAGCCTCACATACTTTGCATACAGCATCCCTATTTGACATGGGGGGCATTATGCTACAATGATTTACCACCCATTATATTAGTTCCTCTCTAAAAGAATGGGTTACTAAAATTTTGAGCTTTAAAATTTTCCAATGCTTTAATTGCCTTAGTTGAAGCTTACTCCTTAGATGTCATTTTATTATGTTTATATTAAAGAGAATTGTGACCTTACTTGCAATAGTCCATGTTGTAACTAAGTTATCATACAAAATGCATTGCTATAATCCATTTGAATTTCCACCCTTTTTGTTATCTTAATATGACTATGCAGTTCCTTTATTAGATCACTTCAAAACACACCCTAATTATTCTCAATCTAATTAGATTTATACATTCAACTTGAGAGGATAACCAATTGTTGAAGCTAAGAAGTATAAAGTAATCTTATTGAAAAAATGTATTAATAGATGATCAAAAAAACCCTTTTCAAGAATAATGATGGTTCAACATTTATATGAAACTTAGGATGCCACTTAAAGATTCTTATGTAGAAGTTTAAAATGTTCCATGCATGATGAAGCCATCATTACAAGTAATCCTCTTTCTTATTGAATCTACTTAGCACACACATTTTATGTAAGAAAAGGCTAGCATCATATGGTTTAAGGATGGTGACAGAAATATGAAATCCTTCTATTCCATGGTGAAGGATAAAAGAGCTAAATTGAGTATTAGTAGCATAAAGAACTTTACAACTATTTGGATACATCAAGAAGAAAAAATTCAAGAAGCCATAGTTTGACACTTATTATCACTTATCAATGTTAAGGACAATGAGAAGTTGCTCAATAGTAATCCTTCTTTGGTTTCAGATGAAGCTAATAATGGTATGTTCCAAAAAGTATCAATAGAGGAGGTCAAGAGCTAGCTTTTCAAATAGATCAACAGAGTGCTTCTAGACTTGATGGGCATAGCAAAAAATTCTTTACATATTGCTATGATATTAAAGTAGATGTATTAGAAACTACTAGAGATTTCTTAGCTAGAACTCTAATACTTAAAGGCATATCAAGCACAAACCTGATTCTCATTCCAAAAATTGAGAACCCTAAAATATTTAATGATTTTAGATTGATTTTCTTATCCAACTTCATATAATTTGTTTTCCAACATGCTAGAGGATAGGCTCAAGATCATACTTCTTAAGCTCATCTTGCTTGAACAAGTAGGCTTTGTTAAAGGAAGAAAAAATGTTAATAATATATTACTAGTTCAAGAACTGGTTGAGTCTCTAAATAGAAAAGTGAGAAGGAATAATTGTGTAATAAAGTTGGATCTTAAGAATGTCTTCAATTACCTCTCATGGAAATTCTGATGCGAGGTGCTTACAAAATTCAATTTTGCAAAATAATTCACCAAGGAGATCAAAAATATACTTAGTAACACCTAGATTTCAATCATTATAAGTGGCAAGACAAATGGTTTTTCCAAGTTTTTACGGGCTTAAGCAAGGGAATTCAATCTCACCCTTGTTATTCAGTCTTGCAATGGAATTCTTTGGCTGAGCATCAAACAAACATATTAATAATGGAAAAGCATTCATTAAGCCCAACCCAAAGGTTGCCATAGATAACTCATTTAGAATATGTAGATGATATCACAATTTTCCACAAAGGTAATTTAAAATCCATACCCAACATTCACAAATTCCTTACTACATTTCAAATTTTATTAGGCCTTCATATAAATCAGCATAAAAGCAAGTTCTTCACTAGCAACAAGATGCTTTAATACATCTACTTGAGATGCTCTATTTCTTTGGTTGTTCTCTCTTTGTTTGTAAGAAAAAAATTCTTATTTTCTTCATTTGCTAGACAAAATTAATATGAAAATGGTATGGTGGAAGAAGAAATTACTTACAATAGAAGGTAAGCTCACTCTTATAAAGAATGTCCTTACCATAGTTCCCATTTTCTCACAAATAATAGTTAATCGACCTCTAAATATTCTAAATAAAGTTAAAATAATCATGAATGGTTTCCTCTAGGGAGACTCTAATATTAACCATAAGCATCATTAAGCTAACTGGGAAAAATAAGCCTTCAAATCAAATAAAATCGATTGGGCCAAAAAACTTGAATAACTGATTGTCTATATTTTGTACAAAATTAAATTGGAATTGCATTCTAAGAATTCACTATGGTCCAACTACATGAAAGAAAAATATCTAAAATCAAGAACAAAAGGGAACATATCTGATACTTGGAAAAGTATAAGTATAAAAATGTTGATATTAAAGAATACTGAGTTCAACTTGACAGCAAATAACTATTGGACACTATTGATGGAATCTTTAGCATATAATCAACCTGGGAAGCAACTCAACATGAGCAAATGCAATGTCTTATGCATAAATTCTTACATTATACATAAATGTTTACATAATTTAATGTGAACATGTGCCAATGGGGATTGTCTAATAGTCTAAATCCATATAGCTCCAAAAGGTATGAAGCTCCTCTACCAATTTGGCGATAGTAAGAGTTTGATGAATTTGATTAAGGTGACATATCAGTGTGGTCATGCCAAATCTATTATAAGTGAACATATTTTTCTAATATATGGGATGGGGGTAGTTCATCAAGTGATGATGAGCACAATGAGAACATAATTGACCCCGCTTCATTGTTGAACGAATCGATAGTTGGCCTAGTCTAATGACACATGTTGAATAGTACCTCTACAGGCTATGTTGTTAAGAAGCAATCATAGATCATATCAATTGAATATGGTCTACTATCCAACTTGTTATTGTGGGCATATTTGTCAAATCAATGCAATTAATAGATTGTCTAGTGATGATGGACAAAATCTGATTAGTGTTGACCCTACTTTGTAAAAGAACAAAAAGATGGTTGTTCAAGTTCAAGTATGTGTAATTGTGAATAGTAACAATTTGAGCTCAGTCATTGTGAAATGATTTAAGACTTTATTAGTCCAATGCGATCAACAATTCAACCTTTTCTTTGGCAAGACGTGAGAGATTGAAATTTTTTTGGGTGCAATTTAATATGTCATTTTGTCACTTTCATGGCAACACCAAATCTATTGAAATTTAGCATTGTATTAATGTTGACTTAAAAAGATTAGACTTTGCACCTTGCACAATGTATAAATGTAAGATGAGCAAGCTTTAAACAAATTCATTAAGGCCTCACACTTAAATCGAATACTATAATAGTCTTGTGTCTATGTATTATCCATTTGATCAGCCACTTTTTTTATAAGTTTTCTGGCTATTTTGTTGCCCTCTTCATAAATGAACTGCCAATCCACTAACATTGCTTCAAATTCATGCTTGAACTACTGAATGCTTATAGCAAGTTTTCAATGAGGTTTTAGGAGCCCTTGGATCATTTTAAGTAATGTGATGTTAATCAACAACCATATTAATATTATTACTATTGCACACATCCAAACCTTTAGTGATAATAATCACAATTGCTTCCATAGCAGAGCATTGACCAGCTAAAAAGGTAAAAGATTTTATTATATTACCTTTATAATCTTGAATAATTCCTCTAATTGTGAATCTCTCCTTCTTGTAGCTTCCATGAATATTAAGCTTCATTTTGTTTGCAAATGGCAATCTCTAGTTGACTAGTTCACATGTTCTAAATCTTATTTGTCAACATGTTGGAACCAGACCTAATTGCATTAGGTCTTATTTTGAAATCAAGGCAAAACATATGGAATAATAAATGTCGTTTAAAAATTTCAATTTGATTATGGAGAATATTCGATAAACTCTTATCATTCCTTAATAAGCTAAGGAAGTTCAACCTTTAGATAGCTTCAAAGTGCCCTCACTACTCTACTAAAGACTCAATGAATCATGCCTTCATGAGCTATAAAAAAAGCAAGCAAAGTGTGGTCTACCTTTGCATGCAGTCCACACATTCAACAAGCAGATACAACTAGCATAATTGATATAGAGTTTAGTTGGTATAAACTAACGAAAAATCACATAACTAAAGAAGATGACATTCTAATTCTTCCATTGATTTGAAATTTACAAAAGGTTAGGTGCCTCAAAATTTATGAAGTTAACCAATTAGCTATTACAATCATTAACAATGTTATTCTCAATAGCTACAACATTTTTAACTTCTTTCCTCCCACACAAACATCTCAAGAAGATCTTCTCTTGGTCCAACTCAACTTAGTCCTTCCAAATTCACTTTTGAGATACAAAAGTTATGAAGCAACGAAATGGTGCCTTACTCTATAGAATGTGCAAAAACTAAATGTTGATGATTATATGAATGACAACAACGGACAAGCAAGTTGTGGTTGAATTATTTGCAACCATACAAGTCAAAGTGTGGAAGCATGTTCTCACTTCATTGACATCAAATCACCATTAAAAGTATAAGTTTTTTCTCCACTACTTGGTTTGAAAATGTGCAAAAATAAACAAATTCAAAAGCTGGTGATTGAATTGGATTGTCAAGAAATCCTTGAAATGATACAAGGTCATATGAATAACCTATGGAAGCTGTCAAACATTGTTCAACAAATTAAGCTCGAATTAAGTTCCTTAATAATGCAGTAGAGTTACATTCACAAAGAAAGCAATGGAATGGCAAAATTCCTTATGAAAATAGTAGCTAAATCAGGAAAAGTAGGCAACTAGGATTCACAAAACATTCCAAAGTTTTGTAAGGCTTTTGTCAAACTAAATGAAGTTTAATTCTCATATATTCAAAGTCAATATAAGGTACAATGCATCCTTCTAGAAGATCAATCCTAGTACCATGTACAAATATTGGTGTTTTTATACTAGTGTGAAGTTTTCAAACATTACAATTATCACTATCATACTATGCAAAACATCCACTTCTTACATAATCTCAACCTCATCCTAAGACATATTGCTATGTCTATGCATTGACCAATTATGGTTCAAATTTAGATCTCATAGTATGATATGAAACTCACAAAAAAACCATTAGACTATTATGACTAGCCATCATCTATACTACTCATCAATGGCCATCATTGTATCAACATGTCACTTCAAACTTGTACTTTTTTGGTACACTAAAAAATATGTTTAAACCAACATACCATGGCAACAATGTGATTTTTGCAATGGACATATATGCTTACCAAAATATGCATTGTTCACTCCAGAATCCTTTATAATTTGACAGATCTTAAGATAACCCCAAACTACTACGACTATTAAATTGAAGATAGCGCAATCATACCTCCAAAATGGTGCACCATAATGCATTAGACTAATACATCATCTAAACATTTTGATGGCATTTTGTCTTCATACGCTACTTTGAAAAACTATTATTAGATTAGTACATTGGATGTGACTCTAGCACTTTGTCACCATGTTGAGATGAAATATTGATATCACTCAATTGGACAAAGTTAGGTTCAACAATACCATTACTATATAGCTATATCACACTAATACACATCAATTACCAACAAAGTTTCCAAGCTAGGTCTAAACTATATGGTTGCTCGAGACCAAACCAAACTGAGCCTTATATAGGTTTAATATCTTTCTATGTAATAAAATGCCCATATTTCAAAAACAAATAGCCATATTATATATCAAAAATGACCAACTATATGTAATCCTCAAGTTGCAAGCACACAAGGAAGAGAAATGCACATTTAGGGCAAGCTATTCAAGCACACATACAGGTAGCTCAAAGTCTATCACAATAACTGCTATAGTAATTTTATAATTTTTAAGAGTTGAAATGATGCATTTTATTCTCGTATATAACTTTAAACTTTTGTATGTGATTAATCAAGATGAACTTTTTAAATGTTATATGTTAAGCTAATTTAAGCCAAAGTTTTATCCTATGATTCATAAAATTTTATAATCAAAATCTTCTCTATTATTTTCTAATATTTATTTAATTATAATGTAAAGTCATGAATTAAAAAAAAGTAATCAATAAGTTTCATATACTTCTCATGACTTGCATGATCAACTAGATTTGTTTAGTCATGTTATATGCCATTTATTATAAGATCAAATTCTAAATGTGACATCATGAATGCAAATGTGTGTGTTCAAGATCTTGATAATTAATTTAAATATTAAACCAATTATTTATTTAAGTCCTTAAAAAATTAGAAAGCTTTTCATAGAAAGTTTTGAACTTTTATGCACCAAAGGAGTTGCTCCTTTGTCCTTAATGTCCTTGAAGCTTTGTGGTAATTAGACAAGTGGAATACATCTTAAGCCACTCCATGGTAGGTGATACTTAAGTTTTCCTATCTTAGATGTAACTTATAAAACATGTTAAGTAGACATATCAGATCATCATAACAAGCACTTCAAGAGTCTATTATGATTAAAATTGAATATTGTCTTTAGGCTTATAAGATCCAACAATCACCTTTATTTGGATGATTTCAAACTTTTTAAGTGTAGAGGAATAAACAGCTAAAGAAAACTCTCTCATAATATATGCATAATAAAAAGACATTACTATGTAATCAAATCAAATGGAAGCATATATGCCACTCGCATAATAAAAAACATTTTAGCAATAAAAGCATTTCATATGTGCTAACATTAAACTATCTTCTTTGTCATAACAAATATTTTAAACTTTTTCTTCATCATTTCTACTTTATCTCACAAAATTATTTCTCCACCTATCATTATCAATGTGAGGAATACAAGAAATTTCTCATAAATATTTCTTCTCCCCTAATGTGAAGGGGTTGTGCAAAACTCATGAGATAGGCTAATATTTATATCAACTCTTCCCAATTTGAGCTAACTATGCCAATAACCTAATATTAATTGTCATTTTATAAATCCTTAGCAATTCACACCAAATAATAATGATGGAAGGTTATCAAAAGTTCCTTACTCCATCATTAAGTAAAAAAAAGAGAGACATACTTCCCTTAGATGTATGCATCATCAAAAAATTAACATTAATAATATACCACTTATAAGAAAATAACACTTAATATGCCTCAAAATAATAGTTTATTAATATTAATATTTAATCTAATCCTTCAATAATTAATAAATAAAACAAATCAACTTCATGTAAGAGAACTTTTAACACAATCTATATCGTAAGATTTCTCAAAGTAATCCTTAAATATACAAGACCTTTGAATTGAGGAATCAAAAATAAGCAAGCTAAAATTGATGCCAACAAAATTAAATTTTAGGATTCCAACCATTAAATGCAAGAGGATTTATACTATTGCTAACAAGTTAGCCATCATTGAAGTTTTTGATACAACTATTTATATCTTTATTGTTTAATACCATTTCAAAATGTTTTGGACTCATGGGTGTTACTCATTTAAATTAAATCATACCCTTAGTTCAACTTTTTTATTGTAAGTTAGTTTTTAATATAGAAGATTTAAATCACTTCCCTAGATAAAAATCAATTGTTTAACTAAGCCCAATGAGGAGATATGCTAGGTTACAAACTATAAATTTTAGAACCACTAGCATACAAAGTCACCTCAATATAACCTTTAACTCAATAATATTCTAATTTGTAATTTGTGTGTGCAATGTTAAGACTTCAGGTTTCTACTATGGTTGAGTATGTGATTAATAATCACAAAGCAAGAAACTTTGTAAAATAAAGCATGCAAGTCTAACAACCATAAAGTTGATTGTATTTAGATAACCATAATTAGCTAATTAGAGACACAATTGTCAAGCATGCCCATATGACAACTGGATACTAATACACACACAACATGAAGCGTATTAGCTAAACAAAGAAACATCATTGAATTTAAAGCTCATCATAATGTTTAATGTTCTTATATGATTCAATAACACCACTCAAGTTTAATGTTATCCCTTTGCACAAGAAAAAAAAGGTCTTTCCACTTTTTAATGATTTGACATAAGGGATCAATCTTAGTCAATTTATTATGATCATAACTAGAAAAGCTTTTAATATTGACAACCACAAGGTTTAATTAACCATATCAAATTTGTTCAACTTTTTCGTAAGATAGAATTCTAATGCTTAAATAAAATGGCTATTACAAAACAACAAATATTTAATCAATTATATGTTGGATCTAAATAAGTTCATTCAACATGATTTATAATAAGTGTAAAATTCTAAATATGGAAATTGAATTCCAATAGCACTCTTCATTAAAGCTTAAAGGTTGTATTATAGTGTTTGTCATTCTTTAATGATCACAAACATTGGCATTACTCAAGAAAACTTTTCAGCCATTGATAGTATTCAAAAGTCAATGTTAAATAATCAATCATTTTAATTATAAATTTTAATTAAATATTGCTAAGAATACATGTATAATCTCCATATCATACATGTATATAACTTATTTTCAAGAGAGATATTAGAAGTCATATAGAGATGATGTGCTTTATGCAGTATGACGATACTTATCATATGTGTATAATCATATATGTCAAAGAGGTTAGATTTAGAACTTAAGTAAAAAAGGGAGCTAATTTAATATACTACCCTTTTCCAAAGAAGCATAGTTCAGGACTTAGGCATTTAATAAATTTAATTTGCATCACATATGTACAATCCACATATCATGCAAATATGTTCCTTTATGTACACAGAGGGCATTAATTAAGAAAATCTTTCTTTTGTTGTGTTTCTATATCAAACAAAAAATATAGGAGCTAAGAAAAAAATTAAACCTAAAAGAATTATATTATTTGTACATATATGATATACTCATTGTATAGATATTATCACTTGTGAGTTGTAAAATAAAATAATAGAACTTTTCTGGTATGACAGATATTTTGCCTATAGTCTCATCATACTTGTACAATCCATTGGATCAGACAATATAATCAATTCAAAATAGTAATGACTAGTTTGACTAATATTTAGGGAAGAAGAAGAAGACGACTTGTGATGAAGTCTAATTGATTAAAAAGGTAAGTAACCTTATGTCTTGTAATAAAATTTAGATACATAAATAGGCTTAAAACCATTTATTTTATTATACACGCATGCTTATAAGTCGTAGATCTTTCTTAAGGGGATTAAATCACACATTATATATATATATATATATATATTATTTTCTTCTCCTCAAAAAGCGACTTGATCCATATTAAAAAAATTCCAACATGAATGAAACCCTAGAATTATTAAAGGATGATAAGAAATTGAATTGTTATCACCTTATATTATATTATATATATATATATATATTCTACTTGTTAAAATCATAAATGATTAAGGTATAACTTGACTTTCATCATATTGAATATTATAAGATATTTGGAAGTTACATAAATGAAAATAGTAGCCTTAAAAAAAGGCTTTAAGGTGAAAAGAGCTAATTGGTTAGGTTTGGCAAGATGATGACAATTCGAGCTCAAAAACTTTGTGATACATTATGAGGTGATCCTTGAAACAACACCAATAGCATATAACATTGCCTATATAAAACTCAGACCTTAGATGTGACTTTTTTTACCTAAGAGAGGTTGGATTCCTCAGTTAGACCATGAGGGCTAAGTGATAATGCCTTGGCCAATGGCTTAAATTACAAGAAAAGACTATGAAAAGGACCTTCGATGGCTTCCAAGGCATGTATAACTCTTAGGTTCCTTATAGGGAGACTCAAGAGGATTAAAGAAGGATAAAGTTGAACATAAGTCTCAATTAAGCTTAGCAAAAAAGATTGTGTTCGATCAAGAATGGATTAAAAATTAAAGAAAAAAATAAAAATGCTAACTAGTAAGTTCAGTTAGCTTAAATTAGGACTAAATGCTTATTGGAATTAATCAAGAAAACCTAAAATTTGAAATTTGAATATTGAGAATTTAAAATTCAAATGACATATTTAAAATTCGAATATCTAGAATTTAAAATTTAAATATATAAAATTTAAAATTTAAATAGCTAAGGTTTAAATTTTGAACCTTAGATAAGATTAAGTACTCAAATAACCTTAGTCAATATCAAAAGTAAGTTATGACTTGAATGGGCCTTGGATAAGATTAAGAATAGCTTAAGAACTAAGCATATACTAAGATAAATAATTCCAAAAGCTTATAGCTTTTGCATAAGGAAACACTAAAGGTAAAAATTATGATTATACTGAGGACATCAAGCACTTGAAAAAACGTTGAGCACATTGGCAATAAGGCTATGAGTTGATAAGGCTCTTGATTAGACCTTAGATGAGGGTTGGTTGAGATAGAGAGCTTGATCTTGGCTGTAAGAGTGGCGATAGGTTTGGCCAAGGGGCTAAATATTCTTTTAGATTTTACCTAAACCTTGATCTAGCTTGGTTTTATGGGTAAGATTGAAGTAATTCTAAATTAAGCTCTTAAGTCATGGATCAACATGCCAAATGATAGTTTGGGATATGATATATGTGACAAAGAGAGGTTTTTTGGAAATGTGGAGTAAGCCACGTTGGTCAGTGAGCTAAGAGGGAGTCACTAGTGAACTCATGTGAACCCAAGTTAAAAATATAATCTATGACTATAAAGGTTTGAGTTAAGAATTTGAAACTTGAGTGAGTTCTTAGGTGATGGCTTAAATAGGGTAAAAGATTCTAGTAAAGATCTTAGTTAAAGATTTTGTAAAAATTATATATAGATATAAAATTCTAGATAAGGGGGATTTTTTTAGTTAAACTAATTAAGGTTTAATGAAAACCCTAGATTAGTTAGATAGCTTTTAGGGTTTTAAAAAAATACTAAATGATCAAAATAATTGATTAAGGTTTGGAGAAAACCCTAAGCTTATCCTAGATGACAAGTTAAGATTAATTATCTAAATAAACTTAGACCATGGATGATGAAACCATATGGATTAATACTATAAGATAAGCAAAGTATATATTAAAGATGGCATGCATTAGGATGTAATGAACCCTAATAATTGAACCTCTCCATTAGAGTATGATGAGTCAGATATACCAGATGATGGGTCTCCCACCAGGTATGGAAGTTTCATACTTCATTATTTGGGACATTGTGGGAGGATCGTTAGTATGACCAAGCATATGGTAGTAGATTGCCACAGGTTGTTTAAGAGTCCTTGAGCTTTGTAAGATGATCCATATGATTGGTAGAGCCCTAGTGTGTATATTATCAGGTCATGTGTGGAAGATTCTAAGATGGCTAAGAGTCATTATAAGATATTACGAGAGACCATAGATGTAACAGAACATTTGTTAGAGTGGCACATGGTTAATAATGACTCTTGTTGCCTACAAGGTGACTTCATGTTACTAGACTCTCCTGTTATTGAGTGTCATTTATGTGATGAGATAAGAGTGTCAAATCTTATGTTGAGAACCTCATGGGCCTAGAAGGATTGAAATATCTATTATGAAGTATCATTTATGCGATAAGATAAGAGTGCCAAATCTTATGTCGATGACCTCATGAGCCTAAAAAAATTAGCATATTGCTAGTGGGTCATTGAGCATCTGCTTGGTTAGACTTTTGATCATGATGACATGGAGACTTGTAAGGCTTTGATGGGTATTGGATAAGGTTGATAATTATAGTTTCATGTTTTAGATCAGCTTAATAGGCTGAGATATTTCATGTGATACCATTAAGAATGGTTATACTCTAATGGATAATTATTATCACAAGATCATTTTTACTTAGCATAGCTTGAAGATTATATATGGAGCTTGGCTCAACCCCCTCCCCCCCCCCCCCCCCCCCCGCCCTTTCATATCATATCCATTCATGAACAACATTGTTCTTTATACTTGTTGTACTTTGACTATATGGGATATTTTATATTTGACTTGATATCTATAATTTATGTCATTTACATATGATAAACTTGTCTTCTAGATGGCATATGGATTATATGATGACACATATATTTAATGATGTGGATATGCTTTATCACAAGTTACCAGGTTTACTTTAATGCCAAGTACTTGTTAGTATATATTGGTAGGTTACTTAACCTAGTGTGAACCATTTCTAAAGTCAACTAAGTGACCAATTAATGCAAGGACATGGTTTATTTTGTGCAATGCATCGTGAGCATGATGATCATATTAGGGGATCATGACTCTCAATTTAAATATTAAGTATAAAAGTAAAAAGTGGCCAGTCAATTATATTGATTGGTGCATTAATCTGATTACACCTGAAGATTAAAAAAAAGAAAGCTCGTAACAAGGTTGGGTGTGACACAAAGAAATCTCTTAAGCTTCTCACCTAGAAATCAAAAACTCTAAGCACCTTAGAAGCCATTTAGATCCTCTTAAGATCTAAATCGAGCCTCACATGGCCTAACTAAGCCATGCAACAAGCTTACCAAGCATAATTAAGTTAAAGCAATGCTTGGTCATAAGGGGTTTGGTAAGCATTTTAATTTCTAACTTAAGGTCCATGTCCCAACTTTAAGGTAAAATCATTTTTTCTTTATCATTCTTGGTTTTATAATGGAAAAAATCATCATTTTATGATACTCATCTTTAGCAACACATAATGCATCCTAAGATTAACTAAATTATCTCATAAAATCATAGTAAAGTTCTTAAACATTTTAGTATTTCAACACATACAAGAATTAAATCTAAAACATTTAATTAGCATGAATTTCTTGATAATATAAGTATGAATTGAAATATGCCATCCTTACAAATCTTGATTTATAGGGTTTTCCTTATTAAATGTAGCATAAAACTATAATATCATCTGTTTCTCTTATGCATAATTTATTCTTTAATTTCATGTATTTCATCTCAATTAAAACTATCAAAATGGCATGATAGCAATTATGCTAAGAAAACTATAAGTCATGATCACGAGATCATGCTAACAATAATTAAGCTAAACCATAATTTTATGTAAAATCATGAGATCACATGGAAGCTTGACTTAAGCATGCAATCAATCATCAAAACCTTAACATAATATTATGAACATGGTAGCATGACTATCTTCTATATTTCTAAATTAAATCTTCATGTAAAGAACATAAAGATAACATTACAAGCATGCTTCTAACAAGGATTATCATCATTATATCTTGGTTTTGATATTAGTTCTCCTAATGTTAAGTTTTACGAGAATAAATCTAAACATAATATCTCATTATCATAATTACATATGTTTTCAAATGTATGTTTAACAAAATATCAAATTTTTATCCTACATATATCTAAATTTAATGAATAATCTTAAGGTTCATGTTACATTATAGCTACGAAGTTGACTACTTCAAGATAGACTTCTTCAAACTTGTGATTTTTCTCCTTTTGCTCACAACTTGATATCATTGCATTGGCTCCTTTTGGATATGTTCCTCCTTGCCATGCCACTTGGCTAAGGTTTCTAAACCCTAGCCAAAACCATCCCATAAGATCCTAAATACATGGCAAATTAAGAATATATAATTAAGGTATCCCAAAGAATTTGTTTAGGATTCACTTCCCAACAAAAACACACAGCTATCCTTAATCCTTAGATAGCCATCTCAAATCCTTCTTGACTTTGCCAATTATCAAAGACTTAATTCAATACAGCAAAGGGATAGAAACAACTAAGGATTAAGTGCATGTACTCATTTCCCATTTCCTTACATATGAGAGAATTTAAATTTCAAGACTCTTAAGCCAAACTACCACCTTCACCTAAATTTTAAGGATTTCATGCAAATTACAATGTCATCTCATGATTTGGATAAGATTAAGATTATGCAAGGTAAAAATAAGCATCCTATGACTCATCTTATATATAACAAATAATTTAAACTTAAATTAAAAATTCTTAGTTTATAAATTCAAGAGGAAAAAAAACTCACTTTGGTCAACTAAGGTCCTATGTGAGCTAGCAAAATTGAGGAGAGTAATAAAAAGACCTCCTCTTGAAGAGTTATACACTATTTGCATATTGAACAATGATGTCACTTATCGATTTAAACAAATCTATAATTAAAGTTTGATGACCTTTTAATGAGTGGCTATAAAAAGCTACACTATTGATGTAAAAAAAAGCAACATTATGCATATAAAAAAATAAATACAATAATTAAAATTTGTCGCTCTTGTATTTACTAAACAAGCTTGTAATGTAACTTTAAACGCACACTACCAAGATGAATTTCCCTTAATTTAATAGAATTTTTAAAATAAATTGTGTTCCATTCTTCTTCTTCAACTCCTTAGGTTATGTTTGATAATAATGCTAATTACCTATAAAAAAAATTGAAAAACAATATTTAAAAAAACTATTTTATGAAATTAAAAAAAGGTAAAAAAAATTATGATAAATTTTTATAGTTTTGAAATTAAAAACAAATAAACCACATAAGCAATCAAAAGAGATAGCCACACTCTTTTTTGTTCTTACATCAAAATCACATTGAATGAGCTGTTAAATCAACATCCACTTATATAAATCTTCTCTTATATAAAAAATTATGAATTATTATTTACTATTGATTATTTTAAATTCAACTGTTTCTTGTTCCCTTCGCCACTCTTTTTAAACAATTGGGTTAGCCCTCACCAACATTGATGTTCGACAGTCATCCATGAGATTAACCTCAAAAAAAAATAGGCCCCAAGTTGGGTTAACTTTTTTATGCGCGGTATACGATAGGTCTTGTTGAGAACTTAAAACCCTAGTTTAGATAATGCCCAAAAAATTTCTAAACACATGAAAGGCAACGGCCTCTTTATGATTGCATACAAATTAAGGTTCAAATTTCACTTCACAGGTTTTTTGTTCTCCATTCAAACCAATAAAAGGGTAGACAAATCCGCAAAGAAATCAGAAAGACTTAGAAAGAATCTATTGATCTATCACCTGTTTATATTCACTTTGGAGGGTAATCATAGTAACCAGGTGGGGGGTAAGCACCAGCTGGAGGAGGATAAGCAGTGGGTGGGTAGCCTGAAGGCTGGACCGGAGGCGGAGGAGGATAGCCATAACCCGGTGGAAGTGGCTGCCCATAACCAGGTTGGGGTTGATAACCTGCAACATAAGGTGGAAGAGGCTGATCAATTCTAGACATCTGCTGAACTTGGGGAACAGCCATCACTGGTTGCGGCCCAAACTTTCCATCTCTCTTGTCCATTTCAACTTTGTGCTGCGTCTGCAGTTGTGCAGATGTTAAACATATCAATAAGAATGGAGAAGTTGAACCAATTGCAGACATAAAAGTTTTATTGTTACTCCACCTGCATGCATGCGCAAACCCTACAAAATAAGAGAGTATTAGTTTGATCAAGCAGTGGCGAAAGGTTCAATGTGGTTGAGATGATGGTTGGTTTCCTTACGTGCAGTACACCAAGTCGGACAGGCAGTTAAGTATTTGAGAAGCTTCTTGTAACTCCTCACTTCCAACGATCATGGCTATGCAGGAAACAATGCATGCCAACTGTTGAAGGCAGAACATGAACCCCTGCAGATTGAAGGACAGAAAGGAAGGGAAATCATCTCTGTGTTGAAGTTTAAGTAATGGAACTGAAGCATTGGGTAATAAAACAGACATACAATGATGCAATTATCACATTGAGTGGTCTGTATGTTAAATTCGTCTTGTAGAAGGAAGCGAGTGGAAGCAACAGAGTTGCCAAAGCAGCAGAAGACCTGCACGAAGACGTCGATTGATTTGAGTTACACGGTAAAATTTTAGATGTTTAATGAAAAGATAAGAGTATCCATATGCTTCTTCTAATTAAAAATTCACATCAGTTTAAAAGTGCTAGCTGAGGCTGATTTATCATAACCACTGCCAAGGATTAACCATTAAAAGCTCATTGTTGTAAGTTGATTAAGAAGCATGTGAATAATTTTGCATGATTGATCGAATTTTTCTAAGAGAAATTGAAGCATTAGCTTTTATTTTGAGCAAAAATTTTCCAATATATCCACAAAGGCATAAAAGTTCTAACAAAAAATTTGACTTCTGAAAGAATATCTTACTTTGCCAAACAGTCTCATATATAACCTTTATATCACTCAATGTTCTACCATGTGAAGCTAAGCATCAGTCTATCAAGTAATAGACAAAACATACCAGGGACAAAGATCATAAAAAAACAAGAATCTTTTACCTCAGTGCAAAGGCACAGCTCGGGACATTTACTTTCGCCACACTTACCACTGCATGGCAGATAACCAGCACAGCAGACATACCTAAAGTACAAATATATATATATATATATAGAGAGAGAGAGAGAGAGAGATCAATAGCAAATAAAAATCAAACTTGAGAGAGAAACTAGAAGAAAAGTAGTCCAATTACCTTGACATGTCGTTGTAGAGAGCCCGCTTGCGGAGCATGTAGGATACACATGGTGCACTACAAAAATCAAATTATGAAAGAGAAAGTGAGATGTACACTAATAAGAACATCAATCCCGAAAAGTATAAGAATCTGGGAAAGGGGACATGGTGATGAGCAGAGGTAGAGACAGTGACATAGCCAAGTGAAATGGAGAGGTTACACTTATCAATCAATCTAAATATGATGCTCTGAAGATAACCCAGCTGAAAACACAACCACAAAGATGGTAGACATAAATCAAGCCATCAAAGCTATAAAACAAGTTTACCACAACATAATTCATGTAGGAAAGTTCATTGAAGGGTGTGCGCGGAACACATGTATTCCATAAAAAAGATAGGCATGAAACTCCGTATAGAAAACCTGATTTTGTTTTCTCAAAACTATTCACAAGAAGGAACATTGGTTTAGGAAGAGACGGTTCCTCCAATTGCTGGGGGAAAGCAACTGTTTCTTCACCAATTGCATCGTCACCATCGCATAGAGGCTAACTACAACTATGAATACAAACATGGCACATTACATGAAGACCAATGACAAGAATAAAGAACAGATATAGCTAATAACTAGTTTTCTCAGCTAAACCAGGGAAAGAAAATCGATGCACAAAAGAGTATAGCTTTGTTAATAAAGAGAAACGCACCACCACAGCGCCAAACAGCAAACTGCAAAAGAAAGCAAACAATGCCTTCCGATCAGCGAAATTGCGAAAAAAGTGAGTCAGAATAGAAAGCATAAAGGGGAAAAACAAATGGAGAAGTGATTCAGTCAAAGAAATCGCTGCGCACATGGGCAGTCGGCCTTTATGGTGCTCAGCAGATCAGTATGCCATAGATTCCGATAGTTCTTCCGAAGTTCCATCTTCTCGAGGGATGCCTGCGACGCCATGGCCGAGCTCCGATCTCAGGCTTGGCAACCGATGAACAATCAAAGCCTGAGCCGTAGAAAGATCGAGATCTGGCGAGCAGGAGCCAATCTCTTCTCCCACGCCCGACCGGTTGACAAAGTAATAAGGTTTCTACAGAAGAGAAACGGTAAGAGATTTTCTTAAGAGATTCCAATAAGAAAAACAACGGAAAGAACGAATAAAGAAGAGAAGACGTCCGCGTAAAAATGGAAATGGTACCGCCGGCGTATTTCAATTTTTTTTTTTTTTTTTTTTTTTTTTTTGGTGAAGGAAATTATTCCAACGAAAAAAAATAAAAAAATGGTTTCACAATATATATAAATTCAGCACTAATCGAAAAAAAATACCAAGTGGATCACCAACCTAAAGTGATTCGAACGGTGGAAAAGGTCAAATTAAAGAGCATGAAGTGGAAAGCACATGCATTATAAGTGAGTATTAAACTTTATAATTCACTTTTAAGGATATTAAAATATCTACGCGATAAAGAATTAAAAAACGTTTTCTATAATGATATCATTTGTAATATTAGAAAAAATGACATGTTATGCTCACGATGTGACAAAGTTGCCACACATTTAGTGGTGAGATATTCATGAAATCTAAAACATGTGAGGTAAGAGTAAGAGGTTGAGAAGGATCAACGAAATGCTTAGATGCTTTCAACTTTAGTTTAGATAAAGAAGAATTGTGGTTTATCATTATCAAAAGCTTGTATGGCAATGGATTTAAGTAAAAAGTATTGTATTATCTTTTAGAGATATATTTTATTTTATGCTAGAAAATTTTAAAATATAATTTATCTCTTTATTTAGATAGAGATAATAAAAATAATAGATTTAATATTTGGTTATTAAGTGGAATTAGTCTTAAGTTTATATTTAGTTAGGAAGTAAAAAGGTTTAAGATTGATCAATATTAGATATTTTTGTGTAGATAATTCAAATAAATACTAGAATGTTAAAAAGATGTATAATCATATCTCAAAATAATATTAATAACACATGTTAATAGCAGGATAAGCATCAAAAGAATACATCTGATTAGTAGGGACAAAGGCAGATGTATTCTGATAAATCCAAATTAAATAAGTAATTTACTATTAATCACAAATTATCATTTATGTTATTGTGTAACATAAAAGTTAAGTCAATAAGCATAGTTTACTTAATCATTTGAATGATTTATTTAAAGAAAGAATCTTATAAAACACAAATACTTTTGCAAAACTTAATTGCCTTCATGTCTATGCACAAAATCAACATCATTAATGAGATATAATCACTCTAGCATGGTTCATAGATCCATGGGTGTAAAGTCTTAATAGGTTTACAGATTTTAGTATATAGCTATGTGATTAATATTTTAAAAGGTTACAAAGGACATTTTGTAATAAAATTATTTTTAATATAAAAATTAAATCAAAATCCAAAACAATAAGAAAGGTGATGCCTTTCTTTTGCATGTATGTACTGATCAAATGCCTTCAAAATGCTATTAGAGATGTTTTCCTAAACCCTAAAGTTATTATTGAATGTATAAGCCTTGGGTTGTAGTATAGCTAATTCCAACAATATTCCTTTTCTAAACAATAAGCTTAAGGGACAAAGAATGTTAGAAAGAATCATCAAAAGAGGAAATTCAATCCCCATTTTAGACATATTTTAAGAGAATCAAAAGTTTCATAAGTTCTTTGAATTAAAGAAGTGATAAGCATGAAAGACTGAGTGTTATAAAGGTATATAATCCCTTAAAAATTTTCTATTTATCACTTATGATTTTGAACTCCAAATTAAAGGTTTAATTATTTGAACCAAAGACTATAGAAATCTTTATTTTACTTTTTATGAGAATACTATTTTATGAATCCCATCTTAGAACATTATATTATTTTAATTTTTGAGACTAATTCCCTTTTAGAGCATCAATATAATATATAACTTCTAAAAATCCTTCTTTCTCCTTGAGTTTGTTTATCCTTCTTGTTATCTAGATTTAGGATTGATTTCAATAGTTGAACTATTATCTTCCTCCTAATCTTCATTACCCTTTTTCTTAGCTTCTATCAATGCCACCTCTAATGATGTTAACTAATCCCTCATCATGATTGAGCCTGTTTAGGTGTGGGATAGCTGCACGTGTGCACGCATTGGTCACCTAACGCGGGATGTGCTCCGTGCATATCATAGGTGAACCTACAGTGTCGATGCAATCAATATGCAAGCAGCAAGGCCTATATATGCTTGGGAACAGTACTCTATTCGTGAACATTGCTCTTGCATGGGCACCCACACAAGTGCAATATTTATAGAATTTATGAAATTGTATATTCTAGTAAAAAATCACATATTTCTTATAAAAATTAATATATTAATAAAATATATATCTAAATCTCTATATAAAAGAATAAAAATTACAAATGAAATAATTTAGAACTCTATGATTTCAAAATTTTATCAATTCAAAAGTTGAAGAATTTCATTCCTTTGTGAAAAAAGCACTCTACACCTCTTTTTTGTAGATTTTCATCATTATCATGTTTCAACTTTTATTATTATGATTCTAAAAAGGTCTATCATTAAAGGCTCAGTGTGAGAATTACATATGACTTAACTTTTAAGCTCACATTATAAGAATATTAAATTAATATGAAACCCAATACAAATAAGTTGTGTAATATAGAAGAGTAAGTTAAGGAATGTATGAATAAAGTAAGAATGAGAAAAACCATGAAACACTTATGATGGTTTGGTTCTCAATTTTACTTCACATTATTACTTACCTTTTTAATGGATTCCAATTTAAACCTTGTTCATTAAGATAATCTTTAAGTTATAAAAGTTAGAATCATACAACAAGTCATTTTTGGACCTCAAGACTTTTACAACTTATGCAAGCTCTAATCAAGAGAGAAAATATGTAAGTTAGTTTCTAGCTAAAAGATTTGTACAACCTAAGATATTTTATACAAGAGAGCAAAACAAAGGTATATGTTTAGCTAAATATTCTATTATTAGGTCATTCTTGTATTTGTTGAGTCAAGTCATAAATATTTAGTATTTTATTTTAATAAGTTTATTTATATAAATCATATTTAGTTATGAATGACAACTTATGCACTTCTGAAGAATATGAATAGTAGTCTTCAAAGTATCTTAGAGTTTTCAGTAAGCTTTAATAATTAAAGATATATATATATATATATATATATATATATATATATATATATATATATATATATATATATCAACTTAGTAAAATATTAACTTGTTGATTATTAATCATAAGACATATTTTTACATTCATAGTATTTTCAAGTCCACCTTAAGAATCTGATTTGTTCATTCCTTTACTTGATTTAGGAAACATCTAGGATTCAAGTTTTACTCAATTAATAAACTCTAATAATCTCTTTTAATCACCATAGCTTAATTAAATCATGCTTATGCATCTTTACTAAATTTTATGATAAGTCTACTATTAATTTTGGTTGAATTAAGAAAATAAAATCTAACAAAAAATAAGTTTGTTAAATTTGCATTATTAAAAAAGGAAAAATATATTCTAAGCTACATCCTTAAGCATGGCTCAAGTGCAAAGCATTCAGGTTGACCAAGCTCAAGTGGTTCTAAGAAGCCTCGCGTCAAGAGACCAATTGAAACCAAGTCAGTTAGGGCCAAACTTGGTTAATTTGTAGTCCTGAACTTAATTGGGGTTGGGAAAAGGAAGAATTAAATTGTGTAAGACTCGTATGAATTTTGCAATGGGTCGAGTAGGACCCAAAATGATAACTTATAATCCTATAAGCATACAAGTAGCCCAGGTGATGAAATGTTAAGCACAAAAAGGGTGAGTTAACTAGCTTAACCTATAAGCATGCAAAAAGTTTTATAAACAATAAATCATTGAACACTTGTATCATGTCAAACTAAAATGTTTTCCCATATACCATATCGTAATGTCTAGTAGTTATTTCTCATCATCTGATCATCAATTGGATGGCTTTGATTAATTCCACTTTTTCAAATAATTTATCCTTAACATTGATAGCTCTGGTCTCTCCATTTTGAAGCATACGGTTGAGATCATTCCCATCTTTACCATTATTGAACCAAAAGATCCAAATCTTAGTGACATGATCAAATGTCCTAGATAAAATCTCTTTGATCCAACTATCCATAACTCATTCGATTTTACATTCGTCAATCTAACAATCCAAATATTCTTTGATCAGATTCAAAAAACTATGGCTAATCCTACCTAACTACTATTTTCCTAGTCATTATTTAAGCTATTTGTAGAAGCTGTTCGAAAAAGATTTTTTAAGCTTTTGATTGCAGCTTATGAAAGTGTTTTTTTTGGATTTTGTAATGGTTATTATCAAAATTTTCTATGAAAATATAACCGTTATGGATGAAATAGCTAATGAATGTGAACAAAATTTTGAGATCCCGATGAAGTAATACATGATATTCCACTGGTGTAAATTTTTTCGATAACACATTACAGCTTAGTACTTCTTAAAATATCAAACTCTTTAGCTAATCTTAACACTTTTAAGTTTTTATTTTCTTACTTCCCTTTATAATTTTGAGATCTTTATGCCTTATTTTATTTATCAACAAGCATAGAAAGTTTGTTACACCCCAGTTTTTTTTTTTTTTTTTTTTTTTTTTTACATATAGACAGCTCAGATCGTCCCATACCAACCTGAGTAGCCTACGAAAAACATAGGATATAACACATCATTACACACCTACTTTCCTTAACTATGTGGATCCCATCTCCCGGGCACACCGTCAAATCAGGTTCATGACTCCTGAATTAACTGATGAACTCGCGCAATGTTACTCCTACTAGACCCAATACTCCTAACCCATACCGGTAGGAGAACCGATCTAATAGAAGTCTGAACCCCCAAGGTTAAGTTCCATAGTCATGTAATGACCTCACCATCAACAAAAAAATATATATATATAACATCCACCGATATGAAATAGCGCTCCACACACCATACCGTCAAGATAGAAAATAAGATAGTGTATAAAAATATAACTCATATGAAAAGTCACAGTCCATCAAATACCACATCATCCATCCGAGTACATGAGTCAGAATCACCCTCACATAATACAAGACATAAGAATAACAGTCTCACTGAATACATCCAACAGCAACAATCAACTAACCAGAATGTCTCAGAAAATCACAGATCAGATCTCCTCCACTAGCCTACTGATCACGATCCCACCTAAAGCTGGGTGGCGTCAAGTCTGCCGAGCCACTGGAAAAATATAGATAATAAAGGAATGAGCTACGCCCAGTAGGAAAGACAGCTAGTAAAAAAAAACTCTCATGCAAGAGAAGGATAATAGTAAGAGTATAGAAATACAGCATAACAATGTAGGGTGGAAAGGCACTCTCAGTCCCAGACTCTGACCAACCACAGTCACCCCCAGTCACACCAGAGTAGCTCTCCTCTGTGCTCCCAGGCAGCATGCCAGCGGGACACGCCCATCTCTGCGCACGCATGGCGCCTAGGCAAAGCATGCCAGCGGGACACGCCCATCTCTATGCACGCATCACAACGCCTAGCACCCGACACCGCAGCGTCTCTCGTCAATCAATCTTCTGGAGACTATAGACAGAACCAGTCACATAGATCTCTAGCCAATGTGAGACACCCCTGCCACCCTCAGGCATGCAGGCCTACACACTTGACTAGCCACGGCGAGTCACCCCTGCCACTGCCACTCTCAGGCGCGCAGGCCTACACTCATGGACCAGAAGAGATCGACTCAGCCACCGTCCCAAGAAGTCCTCTCCCAATAATTTCCATAGAAGCTCACGCCCCTACAGTCATTGCCAAGCTCTAACTCCAAGATTCGGCAACATGTGTCCAGATACAACAAGGCGCATACCAGTCCACATGTATACTGTGAAAGCTAAGTCTGTACCGCACAGTTACCTACCACAACTACCCTAAAACATCATATAAGGCCTATAGTAGTCCGGTCCAATATGCCAATCCATGAAATATGCCAACACTGAGTAAACTGACTCAATCCATGTCATTGCTATCCAAGCAACACAAACTGTACCAAAATTCTGACTATTCCGGTAGCACCCAAGTGTCACACTTCCTTCCAACTAATCCAGCTGCACTGAATTTATGGGTAATTTCCAACAGTCAATTTCAACTTGGCTACGTGATTTCCAAAAATCACCTCTTCCTCACTTCAGGAAATTTTAATTTCCAAAATAAATTTCTGCCCTTTATCCATTTTCCGAAATTCGGAATAAATTTCCGAATTTAAAATCCGCATATCCTTTTTCCGAAAATTCGGATTAATTTCCGAATTAAATTTTTTTTTCTTCCGCTTCTCTCTCATCCGCGCCGCACTTCCCCTGAACCGGTTCTCGTCGCCGGTTCGGAACCCTTACGCGCTGAGCCGAGAACCCCGCCGGCCGAAGTTAATAATCCGAATTCGGGCCGACGCTTAACATATAAATATTAATAATTAAAATAATTATTCACTTAATAATCAGACTAATCCCTAATTAGCCCTAATTCATCCCCTTCCTTCGCCCGTCGCCCGCGAAATTCTAACCGTCGACTTTCCGGAAGTCTCCGTTTTCCCCGTCGATTTCCGGCGACCGAACGCAAGGAAACGCTAGCCTAAAGCTCGTACTAGCCTAAAAATTCCATATAATCAAGTCGCGAAGCTAAATGTCCATGCAAAAATTTTCGCCGAAGTGTTGTCCGATCCAACTATGCCAATTCATGAAATTAAAATCATTCTAGCATTCAGATAACCTGAATAATGGCAATATGATAATATCAAAACCTAAGGCATGCTTCTATGCACAGAAATTCCAATTCGGCGGAAATTTTATATATTCTTCTTCATAAAAAAAAGAAACCCTAAAATGCTAAAATCAATAAATTGCATTAATCAATTCCAAAAACCTTTATCCGCATGCTCAAGTAGCTATTTGCAAAATAATCCATATTTTTAATTTGCTAAATAACTAATTTAATCTGAATTTCCTACCTTTGCTCGCCGGCGACGGTGAAGTTCGCACGCGGTCAACCGCAGCTCCTCGCCGAACGAAACCGGTACCAAAATGCTCGCCTCTGTCCCGCGAACCTCCGGTTACCAAAAGCCCCTTGGAAGGCTGCCGGAAAGTACCGCCGTTCGCCGCGAACACTTCGCCTCTAGCCGCCGTTCCAAACCCTAACAGCCGAACAGTTTAGGTTAAATACCCAGCTTAAACCGGTAATAACCCGTTAAGACCCATTAAGCCCCGGTTGACCTTCCAAAAACGCCGCTTAACACCCGATCAGCCGGTTAATCTCCACCGCTGATCTCGCCCGTTCGATCCGCTTATCCGCGGCTTATCCAAACGCACGCGCAAAAGCACCTCGGCGAACCGCCCCGCCTTCGCTGAACCGCTCCGGTCCGGTTCACGCGCGGTAAAAGAAAAAAAATCCAAATTCCGGTTTTTAAAAAAAATCTCGGTGCTCCGAAAAATCCTCAGAAAATTTCAGAAATTCCAATAGCCTCCAATTGAGCTCCTGGCTCATCCTACTGTCGATCTGAAATCATCCAAGCCACAATTGAATTATTGAAGATTAAACCTATAATATTTTACCGGGTATAACAAAGTTATTCTTTGAATAAACAATTTTCTTATTATATTTTTCTTTTTCTCCTAGTTGGGTAGCCTAATATTAATAAAAACCTAAGTTTGATTTGATCTTGTAAAAATTTGAGTTATGTTTGAGCTTGCAAAAACTTGAGTTATAGTTAAACCTGCAAAAGCTACTAAGTTGGAGGTGAATTGTAAAGAAAAAAATCTCAAGTTGTAATGGATATAGGTTCTAATTTGAATCGAATCATCTACAACTTTTGATATAGTTTTTTAATTTTTATTTTGATTTTATTAATCATAAAAATTAATATATATATTTTAATATCAAGATCTTTTATAAAAAAATTATTTTTATAAAAAGTTTTTGAAAAAGTAATCTAAAATAATAAAAATATTTCAAAACTCACAATTTATAGTCTTTGATAAAATTTGCACACACTCGTATTTCTTCACCTACAAGTATAATTTAAGAAAAGATTTATGTTATAATTATAATATGCAAGGTATAATTTCAAAAGCAATATTTTTTTTAAATCTTTTGTTTTTTGAAATAATGACTTATGAAGCTTTGCAAAAAGGAGTAAGAGGAGCTCATACTTCACTTGAATATGTCATACTGATAAAAGAGCACATATAATGCCAGAGTGAAAGCTTTTCACATTATCACTATAGATGTTAGGGAAAATTTGTGTAGGGTGGATAAAAAAAATAGAAACAAGAGAGATTTGCTTACATATAAGCATTGAAAAAATATCTAGAATCCAAATAATTGGCTTAGGTGATCCAATTTTAATTCGACCAACTATTAGTCATCTATGGCACAATGGCCCAATGAAACAAATGTGTATATGAAATACAAACCTTTTAGTTTTATGATTATCAAACTTAAGTCTAGATGCATGTATACTACAAGAACAAGATTTAAAACAAAATAAATGTCTAAGATTAAAAATGAACATTTTTATAACCAATGAACCTTTAACATATAAAGGGTTTAAAAGAGCTCTATTTAGGCTCCACATGGTATATTATTTTCAAATTTTGGTCTTTAAAAAATATTTTTGAAGAACAATCAATTATTTGCTTAATTATATTCGTAAAGTTATTTTTTTAATCCAAAAATACAAAATAATAAAAGAAAGGAAAAAGACAATTTATACATCTAATATAATAACAGAGAAATTATTTTATGTTTTTAAAAAAATAAAGGCTGTTTTAATCATTTTATAATACTAATTATTTTATGAAATTTTTATCGATAACATATTTATTAAAATATATAATTATTTAATAGTACTTAAAAATAACACATTTCAAGCCTACAATTTATTAACCAAATTAATATTTAATAACTATTATAGATATAATTTCAATGTGATAAACAACCATTAAAATTAATACAATTCAAAGTGATTGTCATCATCATAGGACAATGAACTCTATTGAAAGACATATGAATATCAGTTTACTTGACAAGGCAATTGACATAATAATTGAAATGGTCAAAGCAAAATCACATCCTTTTATTGTGCTAGTGAAAACACTTATAAATTTTTTTTAAGATGATCAAATTTGAATTATCTTTTACTAAATTTGATAAAAAAATAGAGAACACAATCGAAGATTGGAATCTATTATATACTTAACTACCTTGTGAAATAGCTTTTTATTGTGCTTGTAACATCACAATGGTATGTCAGAAAAATAAAGCTAAGAAATTTTACTTCTTATTTTGACATAAGTAGAAATTTTCTTTTTTCAAATAAATATTTTATAAAAGGTTTTACTAAAGATTGTATATAATGATTCTTAAAATAAAATAAGCAAATATCAAACACAAAATAATAAAATATAAAAGTTCTAATGGAAGTAATTTTGTTTGAATTTTGCCTAGTTTGTTCTTGAAACAAAAGATTGAGATATATTATAGGAATAAAAATAATATAGTCATCATATTATTGTATAAAAAATTACTAAAAATATCAAATAAAATAAAAAAAAAGTATATGGAATTTTCATAGAAATAATGAATTCAAGGTGTAACTAATTTTAAAAGTTTTTTAACGAACTTTTTAGGACCTATGAAATAAAAAATGCAAGTCCTTATAAATTTTTTTAAGAATAAATCAATTCTAATTTATCCTTTAATAATAGTTTCCTCAATTAATCCCTAAAAATTACTCATCAGATAAAGGGGAGAAACTAGCAAGGTGAGTAAGAAAGCATGACTATAGGCTTACCTATTGATAGAAATTGAAAGAGAGAATCCTTTTAAAAACACAGAGAGGGGAAAAAGGAGTGATTTTGCAAGAGGATTCGAGAGGAATTAATTAGGAAAGGAATGTAAGTTTCAATGACAATTTTAATTTAGTATTAAAGTAATTTGACATAATTTCATGAGAAGGAGCATGCAAGGGTTTCAAGAGGGGTTTGGGAAAATGTTTATATTCTTTATGGTGAATGATGGGAACTCTAAAAGAGAAATTGTGATAGATTGGAACCTACAAGAAAGGGGAACCATATTTCCAACGATACATTAGATGGCCTAATTGATGAAGTGGAAAATCTAATAAGAATATATAAAGAGACAAGTGTCTCTATCAAATTATAGATACTTGTCTAATATGGATTAAAAGGTTTGATGTGGCTATAAAACAATTTGATAATGTTCATTAAATTTGCCTTAAGCCTTTGTTGGATGTTTAGTAGATGAATAGAAGATTGTTTAATAACTACTGAATAGTTTTATAGAAAAAAATGGAAAGTCTGATGAGGACCTGGAGAGGAAATGAACAATAGTTTAATTAGATGCTATAGGTTCCTAAAACCTATATGAATATACATAAGTTGGCTTCATGGATAGATAGATGATCCAATCTATAGTTAAGACCTTTTGTCCTAAAGGTCAATGATGGTTCAAATAATACAATGAAAGCTTGGTAAACACTAAGGAAAGAGTGAGAATAAATTTAGGCATTGTAGAACATCATCATATCATGTAGTACATGCATGAAAGAAAAACTAATAAATGACAAATGTGTAAAATTTAAAGGGATAGAGGAAAGGATCTAAATGGCAAAGGCATTAAAATAATTGTAATAGCCATATTATGCAATTGGATTATACATTTGTTTGATAATTGATGCTATATAAATGCCATTTGCATATGATATGATATGACTTTAAACTCATTGGTCTAGTTATAGTATGTGTAATTGAATGATTGATCATCTATTAGTTATTTCTTATCATCTTATTACTTGCATGTTCTATGGTTATTAATTTATAGCTTATGAGAAAACATGAATTGCAAGGCATCATGTTATTGGAATAAATAAAATAAATTGGTAAAGAAAAAGGGTGAAGGATGATACATGTGAAATGACTAGAAACAAAATGATCATGGTTTCTCTTACTAAGGTAAAAAGGTCATCAAAAGAAAAGGAAAACCCAATAAAAGGGTATTTGGTATACTATCCTTAAAAGTATAAACTAATATGTGAATGAGTCCAATAAAGTATACTTTAATATAAGAATAATATGGTGTTCTAGCTTAATGAATTTGTAATGAAAAAAACTAAATCATGGAAAAAGTAAATAATCATAAGGAAATTAAATGATCACATAGATAAATAAGCATGATTCAAAAATGATAATGACATTGCAATGTTTAGCTTTTTTATGATCTTTTATTATTGCAATGTAGCATGTTATCTTGAATGAATGTGTTCAAGACTTGGCATGAGGCATCACCTAGATTTGTATTAGCTTACATGATTTGATTATATTAGATTTTTCCTATTGAACTTGTGTTGAATGCTTAGCCTATTTTTTATTAATATTTTTGTTAATATGGATACACATCATGGGACATTAAGGGAGCAATGATTTGAGATAGCACCTCATAAAAAAGATAAGCTAACAAACTACCATATCAAGAAAACTATAGTCTTTTGTTATGTTTGGTCTTTTAGAAAGATGTATTACTTTATTGTCATGGGTACAACAATGTAAATAATGAACTAAGCCTTAATGGTTTATATTTTGTCTTGTGACATCTTTCAAAGGAATTTCTTTCTTATTTACATTTATTGATATTTAACTCTAACTAATTAAACAAATATTTTGGTTATCTTGTACTATAATGATAGTGATTTTTTGAAAATTTCTTATTTAACATAAAAATTAATTTGATGCAATTGGATAGTTAAAAAATAATTGGATCGTTGACAATACATTCATCACAAAGTGGTATCAAAGAACAAATTAATTAAGCTTGATACCTTAATAATTGGGGATATATTTCATTGATTATCATGGGTGCTCCAAGATAATGTCAAAGTATGCTAGAAACCTATTATTAGGAATGGAGTTAATAAATGGTGATACCATAGATAATAGAACATGTTAAATACCTTTCATAAAAAAATAATTGACTATGTGAACTGAGTAAACTACCTTAGTGGGGAGAGACCCACACACTTATTTTATGTTGTTGATGACTGTTATTACTTCTTATTTTTATGCATGTTTTATATGCAATCAAATGTGTGTTTGTTAAACTTGCTATGTAGCAAAATAGATTCAGGGAATACAAATCTATGAAATGAAGAAGAAGCTAGAGCAAACAATGAACTACAATAAGATGATCCATCATGAGAGGAAAGGAATACAACTCAAGATGGTGTTTACATCCCTTCCCTTTGTTTTGAATCAATATCAAAGATTTCGTGTTCAAGAACAACTTCAGCCCAAGTTGTGGGATTGCTCTGGTGGAAGCGAATGACGTGACAGTCTGAATTCGATGAAGGATAAGAACGCAATTTGCATCTTCACAGAGTGCTTCTCAGGCTATCTGTTCTTGCCATTCTAAGGATGCTTTTTCTTGGTCTTTAATCACTTTGGCATTGTGGAATCACAACTTCTACCAAATGACATAGCCACGATCTATTTTATTGAATGAATACTGGCTGGCCTCAAAGAAGCTAAGATAGTTCCTCAATTGGTTTATATACATGTTTGAGAATGCAGAGAACTTGACATATAAGTGTTGCTTCAGCAACAAAAGAGGCAAGAAGTTGTTTAACCTCTTACTGCGCTTTGTTGGCTGTAGTTATGTGTTCGTTGGATTGCCATAGAGATGTTAGATGGTTCGAAAGATGTTGAGGCAGAGAATTTTAGACGTTCTTGCGTTTTCCATTAAGGATAAAATACTGTTGACTGAGCTTGTTAAACAGATCCAAGATGCAATGGCGATGATGGAATTCTATTCTACCAGTGTCAAACTTTGCAGGGTGGCAGCTGTCATACTCACGGAAGAAGTACCAAGCCAAGAATAAAAGAGGTAGGACTTGGTTGAAGGAAAGATTGTTGATTCCTTTATTTTAGAATAATTCATTGTTATATTAGTTTATGAGATGACTGCTTTATTATTTTCCATGGATTAGAATTAACTTATCATGAGAATTGTCTACAACGTAGAATTTTCTTTGTTCCCATTCTGTTACTCATGAGTAATAGATTTCAGATTGAGGATATTCTTGGTAATGTACCTTTTATGGATAATATTATTGATCATGCTTTTTTTCTGTCTCATCGAGGATGCTATTGCTCTTGCTGATATTGTCACCGCTTCTATTCCTATTGCTGTAGACATAATGTTTGTAGATTTGAGGACACCTAAGCAAATTCCTTGATAAGAAGTGGATATCTATTGCAGATGGTGTTACTAGCAATACTCTTGCTTGAGTACCTTGTATACCACTCACCAGAGTTGGGTGATAGGTAAAGTTGATGGTGATTAGATTGACAAGAAGAGTCACAAAAGCAAGACCACAATAAATGGAACCTTCGATAATTCATGAAGCCTGACTTCTGCAAGATGTTTTGATATGTTTCCATCTTTTTCACTGCTTTTTCTTGTTTTATTTTGCTAAATTCAAAATATGTTGTTATTCTTCCTATTTTTGTGCATTGGTTGAATTTAACATCTGTCTGGATCCAGAATTTACTAAAAGGCCAAAGCGGTCAAGCTTGTGAACTTGATTGTGACTCCAATTTATCAGCCCAATTCTAACTTTGGTTGAATCATAGATTAATTGAAGAATAGAATTGATGGAGGATCCAAAAGGATAGTCACAGGATTTTCAGATTTGCATGAAGGTCATAGGGTTTTCAAATTTTCCAATTCTTTTGAATTTTAGGAATTCTATCAGATTACTTCTGAATTTAGAGGTGCATGGTTTGTTGGTGTTAATTCTTATCTACACCAACTACACAAATCTCCTAGGCTCGATGAGTTTACTGTGGAATTTGTTATTATTTGCTAGGATGTGCTAAACAATGACTTTTGTGGAGCCATTAATTATGCCTTCTCTACTAGAAATCACCCTTATCTCAAAGGCAAAAAATGCAAATTCAGTCAAGGATTATAGTCTCATCATACAAAGGAATTGTATTTAAGAGGGGTTTAGGCTTTGCTCTTGCAATGGTAAATTTGAATGAAATTGATTAAGAGTTGGGGTTGATGAGTTATCTTCACCTTTCCTTTCAAGTCTCACTTCTTAGTGAAGGGAAAAATTGTATCATTTTTTTGTTCCTGTGTGGTATTCTGTGGGGATGTAGAAGTGTGCTGATTATCATATACTTTCTTTTTCTTTAATGGTTTTGAGTTAGCTTGTGTCGTTCACTTCTTTTTTCTAAGTTCTTTTGTGCTTTGGTTACAACAAAACACAAAAAACTTAGAATCAATCGGTTGCAGGACTTAGATGGAAAGTCTTTGCTAGATGAGGAAGACATTGAAGCATGGCGATATCCAATTTCTGAAATTTATGTCATAAAGAATCAATTAAGGACTTCAGAAATCTGATAAACAAAATTCTCTTTATCCTCACTACGGAAGATAATGCCCGTTTATTGAGAGAAGTGAGAATTGAGGAGCTTAAAACGATTGTGTTTATCATTGACAAAAATAGTGCTCCTAGACCAGATGGACACACATGATTACTTTTTACACATTGTTGGGAAATTGCTACACAAGACGTCTTTATTGTCGTAAGAGATTTTATAGTAGACACACCTATTCCAGAAGGTCTGGCTAGTGCCAATATTATTTTGATACCCAAATCAAAGAACCCATTTCAATGATTTTCAACTGATTGTCTTTTTTCATGTCTTAAAAGATTTTTTGATACTACTGTAGCATTGTTTGTAGGGAATCTTGCTCTAGTTGACATCTCTAGAACAAACTTGTTTTGTAAAGGGCAGAGACATTGAGGATAACTTTTAGCATAAGAATTCATTGGTTCAATAAACAAAAAAATGAGTGGTCAAAATTTTATAATTAAACTTGACAAGAGGAATGTGCACCCACTTTTAGTGATGAATCCTACCAAGCAATTTTTCATGAAACATGAGTGACCCCTAAATGGTTTTCTATGAGGTGATGCTGATTTTGGTTATAAAAGAAGATGATTAAGTTAGAATAAGGTATGCTACCAACTGAAGATGATGGAATTAGACTAAAAAGACTGGAAGATATCCATGAGATTTTAGTTACAAACTTTATTGGAAACTGAGGAATGACAATTCTCTATAGGCAAGATTCATGCAAGCTAAATATGCTTGAAAGGAATGGAAATCGAGTTTTTTGGGTATATGGAAACGAATTCTTTGAGTCAGGTATAAAGTGGAGCATCAAACAAAGAGCTCAAGAACTCAACATTGCAATTATTGGACTCACTTTCAATGAACTATTCTATATCAATTTAGCTTGGAATCAGATCAAAAAAGGGATCATTCTGCACTCTTGCAAATAGATTTGGGACTTTCAAATATCCTAAAAAATTTCCTTTTTTATTTAGAGATTGTTCAAAAGACTTCTTCCTTTTCTAGATATTTTCAAAAAATTGGGCTTTCATCTTTCAAATGTTCATACTGTTAAAATGTTGATACATTGAATCATGCCTTTGCTGGATGTGAACATGCTTGTGAAGTATAGAGTCACTATTCCGAACTACTATATATTCCATATTAATAAGTTCAAATTATAAAACATTCTCTATGTCATTGGTAGAACTACAACACCCGATCTGACCAGTAAAGTGACCGCAGGAGTTCCTTTATGGTGAGGATAATTGATCTCACTGATTCCTCATCTTATATGTTAGGAGATATGGAAATTGAAAAACTTGGCATTTTTTGAAAGAAGATATATTATAGGAAATAGAATTTGTACAAATTTGAAGTTATAAATCCACAACTTGACAGAAAGATTCCTCTTCATTAAAAAAATATTTTGAGGATCTACAATTTTTTGTCTAATGGACTAATTAGAAGATACACAAAAATTAGGTAGTTACAATTATTGAAGTCCACTGGATAGTCCCACCCTTATATCATTAAAAACTTAATGTGGACGGATCAGCTGTGGGTAACCTAGATTATGTAGGTTGTTGATAGAGTTCTCCGAGATAACAAAGATAAGGCTCTTTGGGCTTTTTCTGTCTTCTATAATAATAAAACTTAAATGGAAGCCAAAGCACTTGCACTCTACAATTGTTTGTAGCACTGTCTTGACATGTACATAGAAAAATTTCAAAAGAATTGGACTCAAATGAGCTAACTAACATGTTTAAGAGGTGTTCAACCAGTTCATGGCATCTTAAGTCTCTCATCAACACATGCAAAACATCCTGCACACTTAGTTTTACTAGATACAACACATTGATGGAAAGGAAATGATGTGGCTAATGCTTTAGCAAAATTAGCTAGCATTACTTCATAGAGTAAGCTTCTGGAAAGCCAGTAGCTTCCGCAATACATAAGAGGCATCGTGCGATCGACCAGGAAAGTTTTCGATGTCTTTGGAATGAACATAAGATCAAAAACAGCACATTCAAAGTTTAAAATTGGTTACGCGATCTTCCTCAAAGCGCTAGGATGGGTTTGATAGGTTGTAGTCATTTCATCTTCTTTTTTGACGCTCTGTATGATGTAGTACCTTTTATCATATATTAAAAGTTATTTTACCAAATAAAGGGGAAAGGGCAAGACTTTGTTCTTGAGGTCAAGGAAAAGTTTTTAGAGGGGTGGTATGTTTTGTGCCCTATTGTGCATTTTCACACTCCCCACTTAAAGTTTGGTTGGTTTGTTCTAATTGAGGGAAAAGTCGAATTTCACTTGTTGAAATACAATTCATGAAATCACTCCTTACAATGCTATTTGTTTATTTATTGAAAAGTTTCACTTTTGTTAATGTTGTTTGGCTGATTTGATAGAAAAACATATGGGTAACATAAGTGGACGATGACATAGGGCAGCAGTCAAAGATAGTTGATAGAAGTGGAGAACGACGATTGATGAGAGTTGGTGGTGGGAGGTGGCTAACTACTTGGTGTGAGGCAGTGTTGTGATGTGTGTACATTGTTAGGCTAATGTATAGCGTGCAATGATTTGTTGGTGATAGTGGATAATGCATAAGGATAGTAGACAACAATAAGTAGGTCTTTAACGTTCAAAGGATGTGAATGTTGGAATTTGACAGTTTTATTACCAAAGTAGAAATAAAAAAATGTTACCTCTTGTGGGTTTAATTGGCTTCCATCTTTTATGATGAACAAAACAACAACTTGGAAAGTCATCCCACTTTTCTCTTCTTCTTTTTACCTATGTCAATATTGACAAACCTTAATTTTATGTTTCTCCTCTACTTATATTCAACTCATTTGGCATGCTTCATGCTTCTTATTTAGTTGAATGGTAGGAAGTGGACACCTTAAGTAATGTGCTATAGTATGTTCTTATTGTATTGTTAATGGGTTGTTGAATGTGTATGCCAATATCAAGTGAGTGAATGGTTTTAAAATGTATCCATTTCTTAAGTAATCAATTACTTCCATCATTTATGATAAACCAAACAAGAAGTCATTCCACTTTTCTTTCTTCTTTTTGCTTAAGTCAATGTAGACAAACCCTAATCTTATGTTTCTCCCTTATTTCTGTACCCCTCATTTGACATGTTTTCCATTTAGTTGAATGGTAAGAAATGGACACCTTAAGTAATGTGTTTTATCTTGTTCTTATTGTTGAGTTAGTGGGTTATTGAATGTGTATGCCAATATCAAGTGAGGGAATGGTTTTAACATGTATCCATTTCTTACGTAATAAATTGATGCTTTTGCAGGTCATCAAATTGCATCTGGAGTTGTGTGTTGCCCATATTGTTCACATCATGATTGATAACGGTCATGTGCTCCTTTAGCATGTGTATTTTTCATTTTATTGATGTTGTGTTTCTTTCCTATCTACAAAACATGGATTAAACAAGAAATTATAGAATAGGAGATTATTTTGCCAGAAATATTGTGGGAGTTGCTTGCATTGATATAGCTTATCAAAAAAATTAGATTGCTGTTACGTGCATTTTAGAAGAAAAGCTACTCCAATTGGATGGAAAGTTGGTATTTATGGAAAGTAGCAACTGGGAAGACTTCAATGGATGTCTTAACTAAATTAGCCGTTCATGTTTTGTTGAAGAAATGAGGATCTATAAAGCCCAGTAGAAACAGTTGGGACTATCCTAATGCTGATGAGGGTGGGATGGATATTACTTGTGTTCATGTATTTGATTAACTAATTCATTTTTTAACTTATTTCAATTGAAACTTTCAATGTTAACTCATTAGTTTTTTGGATATAACTGAGTTGAACCTGTATAATTGTGTTATGAAACTGGCTTCATTTAAGCAGTTTATATGCTTCTTAAATATGTTTTAACTTGGGTTGCATGTATCTTTTGTCACCATGTCCTTTTTTTTTCCAATCTGTTGTTTTCCCAAATAAAAGATATGTTTGCTCTGAAGCAGTAACATGAATTTGCCAACTTATGATAAGAAGCAGGATTTCTTTTGTCCCATTAACTTGCTTATGTGAGTTCTAATATTATCTCAAATCTTCAATTCTTTGATACAAAGTTTGCTTTAATTCTTTGAGACGAAGTGCACAGTGAGGATTTAGCATGCAGCGCTAATTTTCTTGGAATCACTAGTTTGATCAAATTCATGCCTTTATTATATATCTCATGAACTCTATGGAAAGATTGGAACAATGTGTAAACGATCAAATGAATAAATGATTTTTCCTTCTATTAATGAAATGGAGCCGAACTGTTGAACTTCAGCAACTTGTTAAAGTTCTCCCACACATGATTACAACAAAACACTAAGCTGTATTCCACAAGGGGCAATTGGGCTGTTTGCTTCATCAATAGATTAATTCCATTATATTTCATATCATAGAGGCTGGTTTGTTAGTGTAGTTTAGCTTGCATTTGTGCTATCTTTTTCCAGCGCTATTTTGTTTATTTAATATTCTTGTTTCTTTGTAAATATGTTGTCTCTGGTTTCATGGAGCAAGCTTTGCAAGGATCAGTAGCTTCTAGTCCATAACATATGATATTAAATACAGTTTCTGCTTCTGCAATTGAGAGACCCAGCTTCTGCTTGATGGATGAAGGAAAATCAATCCTTGTTCCTTCTCCTTACGACCCTAGGTAATTTTTGTCAAACTTGCATCTTTTTCATCCTTGTTCTTGATCTCTAAAATTGTTTTCACAATCAAAATTGATTTGTAATGTTGGATAAAACTCACCCATACAAATATCTGTCATCAATTTCTCAATACTTTCCCAAAAAACCCATCACGATACAGCCTGAATAATGTGACGAGTATATATTTCTGCTGCAGTTGTGAAGGTTTTATGTGTTAGATTTCCTGCCTTTTATTTGTAACTCTTAACTGTCTGAAGCTGGCTTCATTTTTGTCTTTGATACTTAATGAATTTTTATTACATGCGTGGACATGACAAGAGTTCTGTAATTGAAGTTTTGTGTGCCTACATTGAACTTTGATCAAGCATGTAAGAGCTTATAATCAAGTGAAGAAGCTAGGGAATGAGTTCTGTGCTGTACTCGTGTCGAACCTCTCAAATCCAGTGCGAAATCTGTTGACACGATAAGCACCCAATAACCTTATTGGAATGTAATAAAACCTTTCTTTCTTGTAAATTAAGAACAAGTTACAAAAAGTTTCTTCCAAGAAAAGATTAAAACAAGGAAAGGTTTGAAAAAACTTTGAGAAAAGATATGAAATGGAGAGCATAAAAACACTTAGAAGAATTTTGAAGTAATATTTGAGCCAAAAAACAGAAAAACATTAATGTATGAATATGATAAGACACTCATTCTAGTTATATCAAGAATAAGTTTTATTAAAATATTCTTTCAACAACAGTATAATATGTTCTTAGACAGAACAAATTTACTCAAAGAGAGCATTTTTCCCCAAGTAATAAAAAAAATCATTGAAGTCCATTCTCTCTTGAAATAAATGACTAAACATTCTTTCTCGAAAAATTGAGCAATTGATTCTCTTACTTTACACAAGAATGTGGGGTAAAAAATCTATTATGTTTTTACAAAATAATTAGAGATATTTAAGCTTATTAGAATTGGAAAATAATTTGTATAAAAATTTTAAATGAAAAGTACTAAGATTAAATCATTACCAAAAGGGTTTAAGAGATCATGCACTGTTGACTTATTAGAGAATTATGTTAACATATGAATGTTTTTTTGGTTTGTTCCTTTTCTATCATATGATAATCTTTGTAATTTGAGCTTGAGATTAAATCATTAACCACGTATTGGACTAGTCTAAATATAAGGTTCTAAACAATGAAATTTAGTTAAAAGCAATGTGTAATTTATTTAATTTCATTGAGACTATTTCCTCAAAATTAGCATGGAATTAGAATCTCTCCCATTATAATGATTATAGTATTATTAAAAATTATGGGACTATGAAGTTAAATATGCTCACCTTTAAATTTTTTATTTTAAAAATTGAGATGAACAATTATATTTATAAAAAAACATAAAATACGAGCTAGGTAATATTAACAATGTATAAGTTACAGATAACATCTTATGGAAAAGAACTAATAACTTAAATAAATGCATCAAACTCTTCTCCATTGGCATCATAAAAAGGAGTCACAAATATATTTAGAAAACATAATGTCTTTTTTTGTACATTTACTTAAATAATTTCTTTGTTCGGCTCATTGATCATGTGGAAGTGGTAGGAAATGGTCTAGAATAGCATTAGGTGCCCCAAATTGCATTGACATCATTGGATGTGGATGATAAAAAAAAGTCAATGGTGTAGAAATAAAGGACCTATAGATTTAAGAGTCTCTTAGGTAATAACTCACATATTATGAACAAGGAGGAGGATCTCTTCACAATCATCATTTGACTATCACAAGATAGTTCTATTAAGCATGCTTTAGAAAATGCATAATTTTTGTTCCTTGTTCCTCTATTTTCCATTCTAAACCCCTTGAGATTTTCAAAAATACCACATATGATATGTCCATGATGTAAAATAGTTAGGCACTTTATATGAGGATTGTAGAATTCAAAGTTGTTTTGAAACAAAATAGTAACACCTTTCCTTATATTAACTAGTTTGAAGATACTTTTCCTCATTTTTTTCCATTCATCAATGAGATTTTGCTGCAACCAATTGACCATATAAATTGTACATACCTTTCTAGCAATTGTAATCTTACAAACATTCCTATTAATTACTTTAACAAATCTACATATAGAGGTAGATCAATATTCCTTTATTAATTTGTTAAGCTCAGTAATACAAAAGAATAATAGTGAGCTCCTTCATCAATGTGGCTCAAAAGATTGTTGACATCCTTCAATATTTCTAAGGTTAATGTAGGAGCTTTGACAACTCATTATTCATTTTGGTTCTACTATAAGAGAGGCATTAGGTGTATGCTTACCCAAGTCTTCATTCCAATGAAGCGCATTTGTAGTGTCATTCATCTCCACTAATAGCTTTAAGGGTGGTGTGGCTTCTTTGTTATGTGGATAATGAATTTTAGGAAGACCACTCACTTCTTCCTTTATTGGAAGATATGAGTAGAAATTATTGGTATGAAAGAACACAAGAAATTATTGTTTATCAATTATAGTAACTAACAATGGTATTTCTTGAGTTTCACTTAAATTTATACATACTTTGAATGCCTCGCTCACTTCAATTTTTTTTATCATTTTCACACAAATTTAGAAATTATCATTAAACATTAAATAGTTTTGGATCATCACAACATTACCCCATAACCCAACATATGATTTATTACAAGAAACACTACTAATTACCATCAATTAGTGCTCCTTAGGTGTAACACTCTAATTTGAAGAGGGTAGAGAGTGATCATCAGGTGATATCTTGAAAGAAGAAATATTAGACAAATAATGACTTTTGATAGGTTTCTAAGTCGAGAAGTATATGGATAAATTATATTATATTAGCTACTAAGGGATTGATCAATGTGTTTATATGAGATGACATGGTCTTAATATTTTGAGATATTTTTTAGGGTAAAACTCACTTGGGTCAATATGAGACGACCAAATGAGATAATACTTTAATATAGTGAGATTAGTATATCAAATTTGATATCAGAATAATAATCCTTACCAGTCCAATATGGTTTGAGGATAAACTAAGAATAAATTTGTGAGCTTATAACACCCAAGAATAAAAAGAGCGAGTGATTGTCAGGTGATGCCTTAAGAGAGAGGAATAATTAAATAAGGAATGAATCTTAGTAAGATTTTAAATGAAAGGGTATAGTGATGAATTATTTTATATTGGTTGTAGAGGATTAATCTTATTTGTATGAGTTGTCATGGTCTTAAGTCATTGAGATATCTTTTAAGAAAAAACTTACTTGGGTCGATATAGGATGATATAAGGGGATAATACCTTAATGTAATAAGACTAAGATATTATATTAGGTTTGATTATAAATAAATAAATGGGTTATTGAATGAAAACTTTTGACCTAATTTTTGTCTAAAGGCATTTTGGGTTCATATTATTCTGTTGGCTTTAGGAAATATAATATGTACATGATCTATGTGGATGATAAATTCAAAATCTAGATAAGCTTTGCTAGTTGAAGAATTAGTTCTAATTTTTCACTTTTATCATCTCCTCACATGCATTGCATGATATCAGAGGTGGCCATTCCATTTGAATTTCTTGCCAAGAAGGATCCCAACTTTTTCATGGAAGCACAATTGTCTTAGAAAAAAAAGGTAGGCTTGATTGTGAATATGCATTGGGACTTTCCACATCAATTGGAGAAAGCAAAACTACCATGCTAAAATTTAAGTATAGGAGGTCATCCTCAATGGAAGCCATGGCATCACTTCATCAACAATCTCAACACCTTGGAACAACTATAGACCCCTCATGGTAGCCCTTGGAAGCTCATCTTATCCACTTCCTAAGTGCTAATTTTCTTATTTCTCATTTCATGAGCTACAAAAGCTAATAAAGGAGGAGGGATGAGGGAAGAACTCAAATTGACATTTGAGATAAGGAAAAGATAAACCTAAGTTTTTCTCTTATCTTCTAGTGCACATATGCACCAAAATCTTCATAGAGAAATCAAATATCTAAATAATTCTTTTAAAATTTTATACCCTATTAAGATTTAAATATAGTTAATAAAAGGATTAATTGCATCTACAAAATAAGAAATTTAATGTCTTATTTGCAAAATTACATTAAAATTCAAATTATTTTCCTAGAAAATAGATGATAAAAGTTTTGGGAGGAGATATCATGAATGCAAAGATCAAGTGATGAAAACAAAAATGATAGAATTTAAATGGGTAAATCTAAGGAGAAATGCATGCAATTAAGAAAGCAAACAAATATTTTTATAAAATGATTTAATTCAAAAATAATTTATAGAATTTTGGAATATGCTCTTAAAATATTTTAAAAATTTTAAATTATTATAATTTATTCCAAACATTTGTTCAAAGTTATTATTGAAATTCTTTTATGACACATACTTATTTTTTACCCATATTTTTTCTTACAATTATCCAAATATTATAAAACATTTTTGACTAAAAATTAGACTTCGTTGTCATGATTGGAAATATAATTTTATAATTTTCGAAAAATAGAACTATTTATTATATATTTTAAAATAAGATCATCTAGATTTTCATTATTTTTTATATAGCCTTATTATTTTGACTATATCATTTTTTCCAACAACCTAAATCCCTTAAACTTGCTATTCTAGGGAAACATTTCTTGGATTTAACTTTTTATACTATTTTAATTTTAATCTATATTTTTTTACATGGTTTCTAAATTTGATCATATTTGGATATACCTCTAGTATTATGGCCATATCTCCTTACCCAATTGTCAAAATTTAGTGAAATCTAATTTTTTTGATGTTAGACATAATTTTAATTAGTTGATATATTTTTTAAATATTTTTCAATGCTAGATCTATAAGTTCTAACTTTTTTAATGTAACCCACTAATTATGACTTGATTTAAAAACTCTGACTTAAATACAACCATTAACCTAACTAACCATGAACTATTTCATTAAAGTCCTCTTGACAAGATTAGGCCATCACACCCCTTAGTAAAAATGCACTCTTTGGTTTTATAGTAATCTTAAACTATTTCTTTAAATTCTCATTTTTGTCCTTGTGCTCAAGAGGTTCCAAGTTCATAAGTTATAGTTCTGCTTGGGAGTCATGTCATAAAGTTTGAAAGCAAAATGTCTTTGTAACTTATTTTTTTATCTAAATTTTTTTTTACCATCTTCTTTTTCTTGAATATGATGTTTCAATACTATTTTTTTTCCTTTTAAAAGGTTTGGTTTCATGAATACCTACTTAATATTTTGAAGATTCAAAAGGCTTTATTGAAGTAAAGTTTTAGGTGTGCTGTAGGTTTTTTTTTGTGAAATGTTAAGAAGCAAATTGTATTTTCTTTAGCTTTCTATTGTGAAACTTTTTCATTAGTGTGTGAGCCTAATATGTGGTTGTTTAGAGTTAGCCTTGAGCCCATGAAAATGGTGGGTTGTTTTTTAGTCTACAAAAGTCCAACGGGCACATTGTAGTTTTTTTAGCTTGGGTTATTCCATTAATTAAAATGGTATAATAAAACTTCTATAAAAAAGGACATGATTTGGGCAATTTGAAGTGGCTAAACAAGGATAACTCATGTTTGTTTTCCCTTTGTTATTACTCCTTGGAATCATTCAAGCTGTGTGCTCAGTAAAATTTCTTTTATGTGTGATTTATCGTTTCAAGCTCTTATGATTATTCACTTTTTTGAACAAATGGATTTATAGCTTTCCAACTTGCTTCAAACAGCAACTCAACTAACTTTTATTGGTTTCACGTTTCATACTTAAGATTTTATTCTCTTTTGTTTTGACCATATTGATTATTGCTTCAAACACTTATTTGATTTATTTATTTCTTATCCCAAAATTTCCTAAGATAGTGTAAACGATTGCCTCGTTGTCTCTACTAAACCATTAGTCTATTTGTGGTTTTTTGATGGTAATCATATTTTAGTTATATTAATACTTTTTAAAGTATTTTTAGATCATGTATCTTAAAAATAAATAGGTGAATATTTTGGAGAGCTTGATCCTTACTCAAAAGTGCTTATTGGTGATGTTTTGTCAGAATGTAACTGACATTAAATATGAAGTTTGAGCACACTTGGAAGAAGTTTTTGTGGAGTCTCCTTATTTAGTCTTAGAATATTAAGACCTATGATAATATAATTGAAGTATTAGGATAAACGATGAGAATTTAAGTATGCATGATGAAATCTTTTCAAACGTATTTTTCTCACAACTCATCACACTTAGATAATCTTAAGGCATGCATAAACACATGTTTCTTTACTTATAAATATGGCTTATTAAATATTAAAAATGAGAAGTTGCATTCATAACTGATGTCCAAACCACTTAGAATGAAAAATCTCTAAAATGTGTAAACTTACACGTAACATATGGTACACTGTTACTAATAATATGTTTAATTTAACTTAGTAAGTATATAGATTGAGAAAATGATATACTAAGCAAAAACTTATTTTTAGAACTTTGTGTATGGTATGTTAACCTTATTGTACAATACATTTAGTTCAAACTATTTTGGATATTGGGGGAATGGATGATTCATTGAGTCCTTAACTTGAAACTCAAAGATTACATATGATATGCTAATACTTATTGTATAATATATTTTATTCATTTAGGGTGTAGGTGTTGTAAAGTGAGCCAAACATATGGATTAAGTATGATACATTTTTATTTAATGTATAATATGGTTGGTGTAAATTGGAAACTATGTATAATGTGGTGCTTGAAATGTATAATAATTTTAATTCATTTTCTATGAGTAATGACAATGTTGACAACATTTTGAAAAATTCGAAAATAGTTATTGGAGAGCTAATAGGGGTGGTTGGAGCCATTGTAAGCCTTCCTAAAATTCTATAAAAGGTCTTAAAACTTAGAGAAAAGGGTATGAATAATAGCAATTCAATTGAAAGGTTTTACTCTTGAATATCATTATACTTATTAAAGAAATATAAAGAAAATAAAGGCTACAATGATGCTAGAAACATGATCCATCCTTCTTAGCCTACTTTCAAGATGGTTTTTCATTAAGATAAGTTACATATTATTTTTAAGTTGTTTTATATTTATTTAGAGTATCTCTTGATTTTGTTTCTATGTTATAGGGTTTTGTAATTGTGAGCTTTATTTTATTCCTTTGTCTTATTGTTGGAAATTTACCTTTGGTTTATTTATTGGTCTTTTGTTTATCTTTTTAGGGTCTTTTGGTCTAGTGTATAAGATCCTTTAAAGATTATAGCTTTACTACTTCTCTTGTATCTATTGATAGTGAATAAAATATCTTAAAAGATGGGTACACTAATTATGTCATATCATCTTTCATGGAGGAGAATAGGTGGGATTTACACAACAGCTTCTAGTCATTCATCTTGAGGGAACTTGATAACTTGAGTAATTTGTGAGGTCCTTTGTCTTGGTGTCTATAAGCTCTTTTGGGCCAGTGTGGGGTTTTTCCTACCCACTTTTGCAAAAAATATTTTTTAGTCTTGATTTGCTTCTTGGTCAAGAGTGGATGTAAATCTAATTTTAGATTAAAGCACTTAAAATTATCATGTGTTTTTGTTATTGTATTCCTTACACAGTTTTTAAAGTTAACAAGAGTTTTCTAACTATGATTATATAAGAAATTAAGTATCTCAAAAGGCTTCTTCTATGTCTCCATTATTTGTGCTTTGAGATTATAATTCTAACGATTCACCCCTCTATTGTGCAAATATCTAGCTCTTATTTTCTAACACTTTCTTCTTTTTTTATTATTTTTATAACATATTAGTTTTCACACTTTATAGTTGTTAAATTCTTTTTAAGTTGAATGTTGGCTAATATACCCCCTTAGAATGTTTTATTCTAACCCTTCACTTGTAGGTATTTGTTCTTAGCCTGCATAGGCTATAAAATTTTTTTACTTATCTTATTTATGCTATCATTTTGTTATATTGATATTGTTTTTTATTTTTAAACTTTTTTATCACTAATAATAATGAAGAACAACTTCGTATTGTAATTTTTTAAAGTAAATTTTATATTCTTTTTTCCTTTTAAGACTATGATTTGAAATGTTTAATTTAACACTCCAAAAAATCAACTTTCAAAATAAATTTTACTTTCTTTCAAAGATAAATGGTTATGTTTAAGATTTTAAACTGTATAGCGACTAACAAGTAGCATTAGAGTAGGTCCTAAGTAATCTAGGACTAATCATTTAATGAGATCCATTATGTAACTAAATCTATTTGAGGATGCGGTTCTTTATGAAGGGCAATTAATTACTTGATCGTCAATTTTTTAGAGGCCTATTATAACTATTTAGAAGGTTAAAATGATATAATATCTTAGTTGAATAATAATAGAATTATGGGAGCTGATAAAAATGGATTCAAAATTCTAACAAAAGTGGATGGTGTGAGTGAAACAAAGACATTTTTAGAGCCCTTTTTAGAGTGTATTGCTATTGAAATGAACATAATCCAACTAAATGCTATGGCTATAAAACACATCGATGATGCACCATCTTCCAAAGAATTTCGTCATATTTGCATGCTTACTATGGCAAATAAATATGGAAGAAACTATAGGTTACTTATAGAAGAGCTTTCCAAGTAAAAGAATATAGAATTAAAATATTATTTCATAACTATGACTATGAACTCTTTGAACTAAAGTCAAAAGAAATAATAAAAGAAAAAATTACTAGATTTACAAATATTATAAGTTTTTGATTTCTTTGGGAAAATCATTCATTAATGAGTAATTAGTAAGGAAAATTCTATGATGTCTAAAAAAGAATATAATGAAAACTTAACAACCATTGTATAGTCTAGAGATGTATTCCATATATGATCTTGACATTTTACTTTGGTTCTTAACTACATAAAAGAAAAAGTTAAAGAGGAGATAAAAGATATAATAGGAGCTAAAATTAAGTAAAGGAAATAATTAGCTTTTAAGCCACAATTATCTTATTTATGGATGATGAATCTTTGGATTCTCATAGAGAGAGAAGGAAATGGATCTTGAAAGAGTGATCATTGAGATTTCAAAAAAATTATACATTTTTTTTGGAAGAAGGGACAATAGTTCCATTCATCTTCGTTAAGGAAGAATAAGAAAGAGAAAGAGCTTGGATGCTTTGAATGCTCAAGGTCAGTGACATCTAACTAAATTTTTCTCTACTTATGAATGATGAATTAAAGAAGAAGAAGAAGATGAAAAAAGTAGATGGTTGATTGGTGCAACTCAAGTTATCTACCTACAATGAAGAAGAAGCAAGTGAAATGGCTTTAAGTTGCTTTGTATATCATGAACATGTCAAGTTGTCTAAAGAAGAGGTAAGTTCAAGTTTTGAGTTTTATGAATTATAAGAAATAATTTAGTGATTTGTTTTTAGAATGTAAAAAAATTAATGATAGATGCTTAAAATTTAAGAAATAATATTCCAATTATAAAGGTCTTCGCGAATAAATTAATGATAAATTAGATATTGTTCAATCATGTTTAAATATAGCTAATAAAGTGAAAGATGACCTTAAGAAAACATTTGAAGGCATAAATAAGCCTTTAAAACACTTAATTACATGTCACATATATACTCATCATGGGTTTCATATATTGTACCTTATTTTTATGAAAAACTTTTCTATAATTTACCAAAGGAGAACTATTGTATTGTTGACTCTTAATCATGGTGCTTTGTTTGATGATAATAAATCTTAAGTAATTTTAATACATTTGTTTGAGTGAATTTTTAGATTTTAGATAGTCAATGCTCATGTTCATAAAATAATATAAAAAGAAGATGAGCAAATGCCAAATCTCATAAAAATTATTTGATTGGAATGACAAACTGCTAAGAGATATATTTTAAATTTAATGTTAATTATTTTGGTTTTACATTGATTAAAATATCAAACATGATTAAAATTTATCTTACAAGACAAATTAAATTTTATTAAAATTAATCATCTTAAAAAATATTTAGATTTCTAATATTATGATAATCTTATTTTAATAATCTTAAGAAGCATTTTACCTTGATCATCTTGAGAAATGTTTCTTCAATAATTTGTTGTAAAAAGTATATTATACTAATATTAATTAATTAATAAAAAAATAATATTATTAATAACAAATAAAATAAAAATAAAAAACCTAAATGTACTTAGCTTATTGTCACTTAGAATTAAACTACAAGTCTCAGGTTAGAGTATTACAACTAAACCCATTTGTTGAGTTGCTGAATTTGGTTTTGGGGCATCATTATTGAACCTAAATGGAAGCATTATTAGATTGAGGCATTATTCCTCATATCCATAAATTATTTAATCATGCAATTAATAATGTGGATAATCAGTTCCAGAATAAACCATAGACAAGCTAACCCAAATAGGTTTATTAAAAAGTGTAAGCAAACACTTATAAACTAGTTTATCATACATTATGTCGCAATGTTGGACTAAACATCATGCTTGTGCTACATGGGTAACTTCCAAATTATGGGAGTTATATGAGCTATCTAATTATGAAATTTCATGATTAAAAGATCTTAACCTCATCCACATTTTAAAAACACCTAATAAGATCCATCATCTGATCACATAATTTTACTATTACATGATCTATGATTAATCTGCACGTAAGATATGAATCTAGTCATCTAATCACATTTTAGATCTAATGGTCCATATTAAGTCTTGATTTGTAAAATGTGTTAGTTTAATTACAGCCATTTGATCGTGCAAGTTCTATGATCGATTGGTTAAGGATAGTCCTGATTGTGAGGATCCTGCACAACCTCTATTTTAGAGCTTATTACGAGCCATTAAAATTTTTATTCAAATAATAATTTTTTAAATAAAAAAGCATAATTGATAGAATTAGTAATGATTAATTGATCAGTTTGGTAAGTACTTTTAGCCATTACAAAATATTTATAAGTAGAGGAATTATTGAACAAAAGTGAATGATGAATTTTTACACAATTTAAAGAAAACATTTCAAATCACAAATTCAAGTTGTCAACTGCCCATCATCATTGCTTCCTTACTTTGCATCCTTTAGTAATCAAACTCCTAATTTCTCTTTCCATCTTTAATCAACTAAGTTCTTAAATATTTCATCAATCATAAATTTTTTTTTTGATATTAATGTAAATTTTGTGTTGCTAAATTATTTTTTTATTACCAATTCTATTTTGTTGTAAGGTTGTAGTAGCATGTTTCTTTTATTTCATTATTGAAAGGTTTTAGGCTACCATTCTTTAAGCAAAATGCTTATATTATTTATGTTATATTTTTGTTTACTTTTTGTTAGAGGTGGACATTTAATTTTAAGTAAAACCACCAAAAAACTATATTGTACATTTTTAGTTCTTGTTGATTTTTTTATTCATAATTTTTATAAATAAAATTATTAAAATAAATAAAAGTGTTTTAAAATAAAACTAAATTTTTTTTAAAAAATCACTTTTAAAGTTTTATTCAACATTAAAAATTACTTTAAGATATTTTGTTTAAATATTGTTTAAAAAATAAAAAAAATATTCTTTGTAATTCACCTCCCTACTAATAAATGCAATTCAATTAGAATCAAAATGAGTTCCCTTTATAATGAGAAGAACTTCTTTTGGTGATCCATGGCTCAAATTAAAGCTTGAGTGAGTTTGGATGAAGGTATATTTCTAGTAAGCCACTACTTTTTTGTGTTTATTATTATCTTTATTAGATGACTAGTTATTTAAAATTAGTTGATAGAGAAATATTAAAACTAATGTAAACTCTTTTTAATTTTCCTACTAAGAAAAGCTTACAAGATATTTTTATACCTAAACTATTTAACAAAATGAATAAAAAGAAAACTATAAAATACCATTAAATGATAGAGTTATAAATATTTCACACTATGCTTTGAATGCTATTAAACTTAATCGAAATATGAATTTAGAAACTGCTTATAAAATTTGACATAAGTTAAAGATAACATATGAAGCATCGATTAGGAAGAGTGAACTAAAGAAAAGTGAGAAGAAGAAGGCATTAAATATAGGTTTGGAGTGACTAAAAAAACTAGCATGAATGAATAGGAAGAAAATAATTAAGGGCTCTTTTGTATGATGGCTAGAGGAAAAGAAGAAAAAATAAGTGAAGAGATAAATTACTCTGAAAGCAATTTGTTCAATAATTAATTTATATTTTTAATTAATATAAAATTTTGTGTAAAAAATATAAAACATTAATAGAGAAATATTGTGAATGTGTAGATCTTTTTTTATCAAATTAAAAAAATGCTAATACTTATTTAGAGAATATGAAAAAGGCCAATGATGATTTAATGCAAAAAGTTAATGACAATATATCATTAGATAAGGAGTTCAATGATTTCAAATTTTTGCACTCTACATGCTAATTTTTTAATGTAAACTAATTAGTCGATAAATTTTTGTTACAAATGTTAGAGGATCTCATATGGATAGGCATGTTTACATTTTATATGCTTATAATAACAAGCTTACATGTCATTATTGCATGCAACCCAATTATAACTCACATGTATGTAAGATTAGAGCTAATATTCTTTCTAACTTTTCTACTTTTGCATGGACAATGAAGAAACATAATAACTCAATTACATTTAATTGTGTTTGAGCTAAAATAGTTTGGATTTTAAAATCTAAAAATTAAAATAAGTAGTGTACATTTAAACTCTAATGAATCAATTTCAACTAAACAAAATAGTATAAACATAAAATATAAACGAAGAGGACTTGAGAAATTAAGTTTAGAGGTTTCAAATGAAATAAATAAGGAAAAAATAGTTAAAGATTTAATAAGTTGGTGAAATTATTATTTGTGTTAAAACTTGATCTTATTATAATCATTAAGCTTTTGTAGCAAATTTTAAGTCAACCTTAATATAATATATTTTAAATAATATGTTTTTGGTAATAATTATAACAAAAAAGAGTTAAATTAATTTGTAAGGAATTATGCGAGTTGACCTTTAGATTATTGGATAAAAGCATAATTAGAACAAATTGGTCTTAAAAAAAATAATTGATCAATTGGTTGATAAGTTTGCAAAATTTTAATATTGTGAATAATTTATAAAACTTAGACTAAGTCCTTTTGAGTGATAACAAAAAGGGAGACTTAATAAAAATTAAAAGAAAGAAATAAATATAAATTAAAGGGGAGCATTAATTTAGTCATGACATATATGTCAGGAAAGCTTATATATAACTATTTTATATACCCCATTTATAAATAATTTTTTTTATTAATTTTATTAAATGTGTTATTATCGTCAAAAGAGAGATTGTTTTATTACTGACCATTAGTTACGATATTTTTTTGATAAAAATAAAACCTAAGTCTTTTTAATTAATTTGTTTGAGTAAAATTTTAGATTTTAGATAAGCAATGCTCATAGTAATGAAAGAACTTGAAGAAGATGTACAAATAGCAAATTTTTTGAAGATCATTTTTATTGGAGTGATAAATCATCATGAGATATATTTTTAATTTAATTATAGGTATTTTAATTTTATATTGATTAGAATATTAAGCTTGATTAAAATCTATTTGATAACATATAAATTTAATTTTTATTAAAAATAATGAAATTAGAAAATATTTAGATTTATAATATTTTGATCATCTTACCTTGACCAACTTAAGAAGCATTTTACCTTAATCATCTTTAAAAATCTTCCTTCATTAATTTGTTGTAAAGAGTACATTATAGTATTATTAGTTATTTAATAATAAATTAATTATATTACTAATAACAAAATTAAAATAAAATTGCAAGTGTTAGGTTAGAGTATCACAACTAAACTTTTTTGCTATAGTTATGTATTTGGGTTAGGGTGTCACTACCAAACCCAAACATAAGTATTATCAGATTGAGGCATTATTTTTTGGATCAATAAATCATTTAATCATGTAATTAGCTATATGGGTAATTAATTCTCAAATGAACCATAGGGTATCCAACTCAAATAACTAATTAAAAAGCATAAGTAAACACTTATAAGTTATATCACACTCTATGTTGTAATGTGGGACTAAACTTCATGCTTTTGCTCACATGGCTAACTTCTGAATTGTGGGAGTTGTGTGAGCAATCCAATTATGAAATTTCATAATAGAATGATTCTAATCTCATTTACCTTTTAAAAACACCTAATTATATCCATCATCTGATTGTGTAATTTTGTGATGGCATGGTTCATGATTAATCTACGTGTAATATTAAAACAAAGTTGTTAGTTTATATTTCAGATCTTACTGCCTAGATCAAATCCTAAATTCTAAAAAGTGCTAGCTCAATTTTAGTTGGCCAATCACATAATTTTTGTGATCAAACAATCCAAGATCATCTTGATTATGTAGATTCTATGCAACACTATTTTAGCCATTATTACAAGCCTTTTAAATTTTTATTTAAATAATAAAGTTTTAATTAAAAAAACATAGTTAGTAGAATCATTAATGAATAATTGTTTAGTTTGGTAAGTGCTTTCAATTATTTTAAAAAATGTCAATTAATAGAATAATTATTGGACAAAATTGATTTATAAATTTTTTACACAATTTTTATGTCATGACATTCAAGTTGTTAAGAGCCTGTACCCATGGTCACTTCCTTATGTTTCTTTCTCCAGTCATCAAACTCCTAATTTCTCTCTTATTCTTTAATCAGCTCAGTTTTCAACTTTCTTTATTCCTAATTAATTCAATTAAAATACTTATGTCTTATTAAACATTACATTAGGCATAGGATTTGTGTTTGTATTAATTTTGATTTTGTACTGCCAAATTATTTTTTTCTATTGCCAATTTTATTTTGTTCTAAAGCCATAGTAGCATACTTCTTCTATTTAGTTATTTTGTGGGTTTAACTTACCCTTCTTTTGGCAAAAGCTTGTATTTACTATGTTATTTTTTATATTATTTTTGTAAGGGGTGGACTTAAGCTTAATTTTAAACTAAACTACTTAAAAATCATTAATGTATATTTTTAATTCTTATTGATCTTTTATTTCACAATTTTTATAAAAATATTTTATTAAAAGAAAATTAACATATTTTAAAATAAATTTAAAATTTGAAAAAATCACTTTTAGAGATTTATTCAACCATATTAAAAGTTACTTTAAGATATTTTTTTAAATATTTTTAAGAATGAAAAATTTTATTCCTCGTAATTTCCCTTTTTTTATGAATAACACTTCAATTAGTATTAAAGCATATTCTCTTTATAATGAAAAAAAATTCTTTTGGAGATCCAAGGTTTAAATTGATGTTTCAATAAATTTTGGTGAAGTTGTATCTTCTAGTAGGCTATCACTCTTTTGTGATGATTATTATTTATATTACAAGACTAGGATGACTAATTATTTATATTTAGTTGATAGAGAAATATAAGAACTAATATAAACTCTTTTTAATTTTTCTATTAAGAAAAACTTATAATAAATTTTTATATCTAAAATATTTAATAAAATAAATAAAAAAATAATAAAAATATAATTAAATGATAGAGTTATAAATATTTGATATTGTACTTTGAATTTTACTAAATTTAATAGAATTATGAATTTAAAAATAGCTTATTAAATTTTGTATTTGTTAAAGATAATCTATAAAGGATCAATTGGGAAGAGTGAACTAAAGAAAATTAAGAAGGAGAAGAAGAACAAAAAGAAGAAGGCATTAAAACCAATTAGCAGACAAGTGAAGAACAAAGCAATGAAGGCTCTTTTGCATGACGTCTATAATAAAAGAAGAAGAATGTACATCTTCAAGTGAGGAGGCAAATTATTCTATAGAAAAATTAGCTCAATAATTATATTATGCTTACAATAAATGTCAAATTTTGTTTAAAAAATAAATACAAGTAAAAGAGGAAAATTGTGAATATGGATGTCTTTTTGATCAAATAAAAATAAGGTCAATACTTTTTTAGAGAATATGAAAAATATCAATGATATTTTAATACAAAAGGTTAATGACAATGTATCATTAGTTAGGAAATTCATTGATTTTTAATCTTTGCACTCCACTTGCTAATTTTTAAATATAAAACCAATTAGCAGACAAGTTTTTGTTATAAATATTAGAAGATATCTTGTGCATAGGCATGTTGATGTTTGACATGGTTATAATAACAAGATTACATATCATTATTGCATATAACCCAATCATACTTCACATGCATGTAAGATTAAAGTTAATATTCATTCTAAATTTCTTACTTTTGCTTGAATAGTGAAGGGAAATAGTAGCTTAATTACACCTAAATGTGTTGGACCCAAAATGGTTTGGGTTCTCAAATTTAACAATTAAAATCAAATAGTGTCCATTTAAACATTGATGAATCAATTTTATCTAAACAAAATAGTGTATACATAGAAAATAAAAAAAAGTACTTAAGAAATTAGGTTTAAGGGATTCAAATGAAATAAATAAGAAAACAAAGTAGTTGAAGAAAATCCTAAAATTTCAAAATTTAATAAGTTGTGGTGAAATTATTATTTTAGTTAGATCTTGATCTATAACAATAATTAAGAATTTTTAATAAATTTTAAGTCAACTTTAATACATTATGCTCTAAATAATGTATTTTGGGTAATAGTTATAACAATAAAAAATACATTTGGAAGTAGTTGTGTAAATTGACCTCTAAAACATCAGATAAAAGTGTAATTGAAATAAAATGGTCTTTTAATAAAAAAAAACTAGTTAATCAATTGGTTGATAATTTTATAAAATCTTAATATTGTGAATAATTTACAAAACTTAGATTAAGTTTCTTTGAGTGATCACCAAAAGGGGGAGAGATTAAAAATTGAAAGAAAGAAATATGCCTAAATTAAGGAGGAGCATTAATCTAATCATGGAATATATATAAGGAGAGCTTAATTTAATTATTTTATATATTCTCTTATAAATAGTTTATGATTTTATTAAAAGTTTTGTTATCGTTAAAAAGAGGAGATTATTGTGTTGTTGATCCCTAGCTATGGTGTTTTATTTGATGATAATAAATCCTAAGTATTTATATTAACTTTGTTTGAATGAATTTTTATATTTTAGATAATTGATGTTTATTTTTGTAGAATAACTTACAGACATAGATGAGCAACAAATTCCATAAATATCATCTTAGTTTGAGTGGTAAATTATTAGGAGATGTATTTTTGATTTGATTTTAGGTAGTTTAATTTTATTTTTATTAGAATATTAAACTTGATTGAAATTTATCTTGTAACACACAAATTATGTTTTACTAAAATTAATCATCTTTGAAAATATTTATGTTTCCAATATCTTGATCATCTTATCTTAACCATCTTAAGAAGCTTATTATCTTGGTCATCTTTGGAAATCTTCCTTCATCAATTTATTGTAACAAGCAAATTATAATTATTTTAATTAATTAAATTAAAATAATAATGTTATTAATAAAAAATTCTAATTATACTTAGCTTTTCGTTATAACTTGGAATTAAATTACAAGTCTTAGGTTAGAGCATCACAACTCAATCCATTTGTTGCTTTGTTGTTTTTGGGTTGTAGCTTTTCATTATTCCTAGCAATTTACCCCCTTCTTACTGAGCTATACTTTAATTGGTGTTAGAATGAGTTCCCTTTGTAGTGAGAAGAACATATTAAAAAAATTCATGGTTCAGATTTATGCTTTAGTGTATTTGAGCATAGGTGTACTTCTAGTAAGCCACCATTTTTTGTGATGATTATTATCTTTATTGAAAGACTAGAATGACTAGTTATTTGAAATCAATTGATAGAGAAATGTAAGAACTAATGCAAACTCCTATTAATTTTTTTATGAAGAAAAACACAAGATAGTTTTGTACCTAAACTATTTAATGAAATGAATGAAAAAACATTTAGTATAATTAAATGATAAAGCTGTATATATTTTATTTATACTTTGAATGTTATTAAATCTAATAGAATTATGAATTTAGAAATAGCTTATAAAATTTGGCACGAGTTAAAGATAACATATGAAGGATCGATTGAGAAGAGTAAACTAAAGAATAGTAAGAAGAAGAAGGAGCAGAAGAAGAAGAAGGAGAAGGCTTTGAAAACATCTTGAAGTGACTAAAAAAACTAGCACAAGTGAAGAAGAGAAAAATGAAAGTCTTTTACATGATAATTAGAGAAAAAGAAGAAGAAAGTACATCTTTAAGTGTAGAGATGATAAATTACTCCAAATAAAAATTGGTAGAATAATTACTTTAAGTTTGAAATAAATATTAAATTTTGTGTAAAAATATAAACAATTAAAGAGGAACATTATGAATATATAGCTCTTTTTGATTAAATTAAAAGTAAGATTAATAATTATTTAGGGAATATGAAAAAAGCTAATGATTATTTAATATAAAATGTTAATGAGAATGTATCATTAGTTAGGGAATTCAATGATTTTAAATATTTGTACTCCACTTGCTATTTTCTAAATATAAAATCAATTAGTAGATAATTGTTTGTTATAAATGTTAAAAGATCTAATATGCATAGGTATGTTGATATTTTATATGATTATAATAATAAACTTACATACCATTATTATGTGCAACTTGGTTTTACTTCACATGCATGTAAGATTAGAGCTAATAATTTGTACTAATTATATTATATAGTAAATAATCTATTATACGAAACACTCAAGTTTTTAATCTCAATAGTACTTTAACCTTGATGAACTAGTACTACATAATAAATATTATCTCATTGTATAAAATTTTTAGGTTCAAGAAATTAACTAATCTCACAATGTGAGCCCCAACATATGAAGCCAATGAGCTAATATTATTACACAATAGATATATTATATTGTACATACTATTTTTGAAAGTTATTTTTCTTATTTGTCGCATTTAATCAACCTTACAAACTACCAATGTATAATTGATCATACTATATGATGATAATGTCATACTATACATATTATCATCTTGCACATAATGAATGTTTTACAAACTAATATTTAAATCATATCTTGATAGTGCAAACTTATGTTGCTAACTTTGTTATGTCATATTATGTAAAAAAATCCTATGTGATTGTATGCCTCAGGCTTATATAAATATGATGGAAGCATGATTCAAGAAATAATTTGCTCACTCACTCAAAAACTCATTATGTTTCTCATGTGTAATAAGAATTGTTATAGGTTTTACATTATAAAACAAGTAAAGATGACTCCAAAAATATTTTTCTTAGTTTGCATAAGCTTCATGTTTGGTGCCAGATATATTCTCAACAAACATTGCTAATTCAGTCTTTGAGTCAAGATCAAGCACTCTAGTTTAGTTCACTTATTCATTCTTGAGATTCATGATCTAAAATAGTTATGCAAAAGAATTAATAAAATAAGAGAATGATTAAGTTTGGTATGGCCCTACTTAATACAATGGCTACAATATTGTGGTAGATTATCATATTGTATGTTATGTTAGAAACCTTTCAAATTACTTTCTTTTTGAGTTATGCATATGCACTTGGGAAGCTCCTTAATCAAATCAATCTTTACATAGACTCTTGCAATTCTTGGCTAAGTCAAATTTAGAGTGGCTACATCAACTTTAGGTGGTTTCCCAATGGTAAATGCAACTAAATATAATGTTGCCTTGTTAAATAAATATACTGTTAGCTACTCAAGTGAAATGAAAACAAGAGCAAGCTATGGTTTGATGTTTAGATAAAATTTAAGGTGCCATTTAAACACCCACATGTAAAATTCTCCAACATTCCATGATCAATGCAGCCAAAACCGAAGACAATCAAATTCCATATCAAATCAAAGCAAGATGTGTTTATTATCCAGGGAGCAAATTTTGACCTTACCTTTAAAGCAATCATCAAAAATTCCTTTCTCATTGATTCCACACTTGGCTTCTTATAAGAAAGTCTCTTAATTAGAGAGAGCTTGAAATCGACTACCATTTTCCCAGCTTCATCCTCTTTAAAAATAATTTCTTGCTCCCTTTTACAAATAGTCAACATCTTAATCTTAAGTGAATGAAAGCTTGAGCCACCCAAGATCTCTATAAAATAATGATTTAAGAGATCTTCCTCCTGCCTCTTTCATGGTCCCCATTATGCAATTGATTGTATAGTTAAATAGTTAAATAGTGGTTTTAAACATACCCATGCTTTGAATATATACTGAATGTTCTAAATGTTGTCTCCAAAGAAGCTCCTTTTGCATTAGTAAATGCCTCTTCAATTAGCATCTCAAACGTCCTTATTATCATCCCAATTGTTCTGATCACTATGAAAGAAAGCTCATACCAAATCCTCTTTCTTTTCATGAAGTCATATTACTTATGATTACACAAAAAGTTTTAAAAAATAATTAAGATATTTCTAAAATTCAAAATTTACCTATAAATTACCCTCATTTTGTGGCTTATTATTCTACCAAGTGGTATCAAAGAGGGTTACATTAAAGAAAGAATTTGGAGGGAAGATCCCATTTTCATATCACCTTGGTAACTTATGTAAACTTTGGTTTATTGTCAAACTATGGATTTCCAACATTTATTTGTAAGGAAACATTTTTCACTTTGGAAAACATCATTTATAAAGTTTGTACATAAAAATGATTTTGATTTCTAGAACTTATTTGAAATTCTTATGATATTCCTATTATCATAATAAATCTCACAATATCATACAACAAAATACTAGAGGACTAAATATATTATATTGTGTGTCTCAAGAAATTTTATGGAAGTTAACTTACACATTTTTTGAAGCTATGGTTGAATTAGAAAGAAGATATGGAGAAAAAATGTAATGATGAAAAGAAAGAAAGGAGGAAGCTAAAGAAGAAGGAAGTGCTTTATATGTACCATTAGTTCAAACATTTTGAATGAAGGTACACATTTTACTTCTTGTTCAAATGATGGTATTAACTCTTTGAATGAATCAATTAATGATGAATATCTAATTTCTTTAATGATCTTGCACTTGAGCACAAGATATTGATTTAAATGCACAATACTTTGAAAAAGAAATGCACTAAGGAAAAGGATTATATATATGAATTACAAAAATAATGAATTGTTCTTAGGGAGGAAAATGTATCTTTAACAGAAAAAGGAAAACATTGCATTTCTATCTTAGGTAATTTTCTAGCATTTATTAGAGAATATGAGATTACATATGTTTTGTATGTTTCATGCATTGATTCCTTGAAAAATGAAAATGAACTACTCAACACTATAAATGTTAATTTAAAAAAAAACTGAATGCTTTTGCCTTAATAAAAAAAGAATTGAATCATCTAAATGCATGGTTTTGTTCATTTTCTTCTTATGTACAAACCCCTAAACTAGTACATATGCCAAGATTTCTTGGAATGTGGGCATTTTCGTTTGTTGATAGATTACTCACAGCAACAACCAAGAGTATATTTCTGGGTTATTGACTAGATTTTGTCAACCACTTTGCACTTATTTGGTATAAAAAGTATAATTTAATAGTCATCTAGATGAAGAACAATTCACCACCTCATGAAGCAGCCAAGATGGAAAATCTTGGAAAGAGATTGAGAGAGTGAGAAGCAAATGAGAAGAAATTGATTTGATGATAAATAAACCATGCACTAATGTATTAACCTGCACTATAAGCTTTGATAAATAGGTGCAAATTGAATGCCTAGATTGCAATGCTCATGAAAGCATGCTCAAGAAATTTGGTAGATTATGTGAGGATTAGTGGCTCAAGTTTCAATTGATCAAGCTAAATCAACATAGCCTTTAGTGGGGAATCTCTCCTTCTAAAGTTAATTATTACTTACATCACTAGTTAGAATGTTAAAGTCTATACTATGGAAACTTATGACACTTAGGACATGCATATTTCTCTTTTCTTTTTCATACTCATGCATATCTTGGTTGTTTCATAGATATTATGTTTCTTGCTTATGCATAAGTGTTTTATTCATCAGTCATGAACTGGGTTTGGAAGTAAATTTAAGCTATAAACTATGTACATTATAATAGAAACACCATAAGATATACTGTAACCAACAGTAAAATGAACTCATATAAATATCAGTGAAATGCTAAAATGAACTAATCGTACTTGTATAATTGAGTCATCATATAATATGATATGTACTAATTAAATAAGGAGTCAGACTTAACAATGTTGTAGTTTTTTTATTAGGCTATTCATATAATACGTTGTCTATATCATATATGTATGATCTTTATCTTAATAAGGAAGGTACTTAAGGGTAAGGGAATGTTTGTTATCATATAACACAATTATCATATTTTATAATTTATTTCAAGCTAAAAAGTTGTGAAGTTAAGACCTAAGCATGTAATGAGCTAAATAGCTTCAAAAATATGATACATGTTAATGTAATTATACAATTCATATGAATCCAAACAGATAAAAGTTGTGAATTAGGTATATATGGCCTAAACTACTTCATTATGTAAACATTTATTTCAAATTAGACATGTGATGGTCTGAGAGATTAGTACTTTGAGTAATATTGTATAATTTGACCTTCTAATTGAACAAGTACAAATGAAACCCAAAAATAATTGTGACTAACTAATCTCTTTAAAAATTATAAATAAACCCTTAGGCTTGCTTAAAAAGGAACATTAACCTTTGTTCTCATATAAATAGTGGCAAATGCATCTAAAACTACATCACTATCATTGTAGAAGTGAGGATTTTGATTCAATTAAACTTGATAGTGTGCAACATTTACCTAAAGAATCCATAAAAAGGAAAGGGTAATATTGAGGCTATTATTTCAGCATTCATTCATCTTTATTACATTATAATCTTCTTTGTGAAAAGAACTTAATAGTTCATAAAAGGAGGGAAGGGGAGATGAATTGTGCCTTAATGATTCTTTTTAATAAAAAGAATTAGTTTCTTCAATCTCAAAGTTAATATAAGAATACAAGATTTGTAGTAAGATTTAAGATTTAAACCTTAGTGAAACTCCTTGCTTGTTATAAAATAATTCATTTAAATAACATTGATTCTTGTAAGACTTTCATAGTTTTTAAAACACTTCATGATTTATTATTCAGGAAATAGAGATACGTAAATTGATAATAAAGCACTCTAGAATCTCAAGTGGTTTGACCACAAAAACTTAGCCGACATCGACCTTTAGTTGACTTAATCAAGATTCAACTAAAAAACACCTTTTGTGTGTAGGTTATGCCCCTCATAATACTTTGATCAAGCTAACTAACAATAGCTTTACTCAGCTCACAGTCATAGGCCACTCTTTGCCTCACCCAATCCAATTGCTTGATTCTACACTCAATAGCTAAAACAAATTATACAATACTTGAAAGCCATTTATACAACCACTTGTACTTTAATCATCAATACAAAGTTGCACAATAACAAGATGATGTGAGAGATATTACCATACCAAGTGGAACTTAATAAAATGTAATGTATATTAGAGAACAACCAAGAGTGAAATAGATGTAGAAATTGAATAGTTCTAGCTTAGATTTGGCATTACCCATATTCAAGTAAGTCATCAATTTTGATCTTTTCAAAATAATTTTGTAATCAATGTTCAACCAATTTCTTTTTTATATTCTATCATATGCACATAGAATATATAATGGCTATAATTGCATTTTTGAGATTTTTCAACTGGTTATTATAGGTTTCTATAACATATCTTATTAGTACATCAAAATAATCATATCAAGATGACAAGGATTGAAACCAAGATCATCCAGATGACCTAACAATATGACTAGCAATATTGAATCAAAAGGACTTATCATACATGTCTAAGAAGGTTCTAGTATACGATGCTCATTCATAGAAGTACTAAAGTTCTTATCTATATTATAATTTAAATAGATCATATATGTTTAATAATGTATCACCATCATATAATATCTATTCTTTCTAAGAGCTAAGCTCTTAAGAAAATATTATATGATGTGATCATATAAGAATAATCTAATGTATGATCATGTAGTAATTTTTCTTATCTAAGCTTAATAAAATTGTCATACACATTTGATAAGATTTTCATAATAGTATGATAGCTATTACACCTTCCCTTCAGTCAAACAATATATGCTATATGCTGGTAAAAGTTTAAGTAATTAAGTTTGGTTGTTACTAGTTATGTTTTGGATAAAAATCATAAAATAAAATAATTGTATACTACATGGAATGATAAATGGGAAGAAATATAAGAGTGTTCTATGTTGAATAACTTACAGTATGATATCTATTTATCATGTGGTGTGATTAAATAATAAAAACAATCAAGATGTAGGTTGTGAAAATCAGCTTTATTCATATAGTACGATATATTTATTATATGTGTATGATAATATCCAAAGTGTTAGTGTGGATGTGTCCAAAGGGATTAGTATCATATAATATGATATAAGTATATCATAAGGTATGATCTAGTGCAAGAAAGTGAGGTTGATCATATAAGGATAATTGCAACATCATATATTAAAAATAATGTAAATGGAGTGTTAGTCATTCAGATTGAAGAAATGTATATATCATACATGATTATATAGTATGATAATCGACATTATAGAAAATATAATTACTTAAGAGTGTAAAATCCTAATACAATCACATGATCATATAAAATGATATCCAAAAATTGTTATTTAGTGCAAGTGTGTCTATATGAATGCATAGTATGATGAGTCTATCATACTTTTAAGATATTGAGAATCTAAATAAGCCATGGTTTCATGATTAGCTACTCTCGATCTTAACCATTAAAATTGCAATGCCTTAAATCTAAAGGTTGAAAAGGAGATAGTTTGTTGAGATAATCTCTTAATTAAGGGAGCTTAATCGATCCCATTTATAGATAATTTGTGGTTTGACTAGGTTTTAGATAAAAAACCTAGTTGTAGAGGGTTGTAAGGAGGAAAATTGTTAGGTAACAAAGGAAAAATTGGCCTCACCATGACCAAGAAGATCTCACTCAGAGAAGGAAAAGTTTACTATTGGAGAAGTTCTCCATTTAAATTACAAGGTAAGATGACCTTTGAGATTGTATGTTAAATTTAGCTAAGATACAAGAAAAGAAAAATAGATTATCTTATTAAATCTCTTATGGAAACTTTGGAAATGAATGTGGTCCTATTTCATGAAATAGCTATGTAAAAATAGGAGAATTTCATGTACCATGACTAAGGATGACTATAATTAACATGTAATATTTGTTTGATAATATTTTATTATGAGAAATTATAGGTCCCATGCAAAAATCTACTTTAAAATTCAACACAAGAGTGCAAATTAAGTTGCATGAATTTATGCTAACATCCCTTATTTGTATTTGTGAATGTTGGACTTAAGGGAATTTTTATGAGCATATAAGAGACTTCTTTTGATATATCCTTCTACAATTTTGTAAGAAATTCATGCTAATTATATTATAGTCTTATATGAAAATAAAAAAGAAGATTTCATAATGTTATTCTTGTAATGATAACATTGCTTTAATTGATGGATGTGGATTTAATTATTTGAACTTAGAACATTGGTTATTAGTGAAAGTTCTCTCTTACCAAGATGTGTTTTGGAATTAGAAGAATGTTAGTTCATAATGCTTAATTAGTTATGCAAAACAGCCTTGTTCTTAATATGAAAATTTTTTTAAAGTCTTCAAGTCGTAAAAGGATGACTAGCTCAATTCTCTTAATGAAAATACGATAACAAGTTTTATTTAAATGTATAGCATGTTGGAATTAAGATATTTAGAGTTTTTCTTTTCAATTAAGTAATTAAAAATATTAGTGTAAATTGTTAGCATGTGTAATTACCTTAATTGATGGATGAATAACTTAAGGTTTAACCACATGTTGAATTACTAATTATGCAAAAGCAAGACTTCATCTATAAGAAAAGTAAGTCTAATGATTGTATTTAGATTTTTCTAAGCATAATTGATGTATGATAACGTAGATTTAGCTCAAGTTTACTTTTTGATTGTTGCATGATTAAACTAAGATTTTAATGGCATGATGAACCAAATAATGTGTGGAACCAAAACTTGATTCTATTTTTTCATGTAACTTTATTTGTTCGAAATGTGCATGTGATGTGGGACATTTTAAGCATGATAATACCCAAATTTTCATAGATGACATGACATGATAGATATGTGTGTCTTTATTATAAAATCATGTGTGGAAGTATGAAAAATGAATGTGGACAAATGAAACCATGTGCTTATGAGATGAACTATGAATTAAAACTTGGAAATTTAGCCACAACCCTAGGGATTATAACGGCCAAGTCTTCCTTTTCCTTGAGTATGCTTAGGAAGCATTGAACCATAACTTGGTTGAGTCATGCGATGCTATAGAATCAACCCTTAAGAGAATCTAGATGACTTCTAAGGTGTGTATGGACCTTATTTCTAGTTGGAAAGCTTTGGAGGGCTAGATTTGGGTCCTTTGAAGATGGCTAGGTTACATAAGGATATAGTTGGAAAGCAAAGAAAATGGATATGGATAAAATTGCTAAGGTTAAGGATAAACTTTAAGGTCTCATGGTTAGTAACTAATAGGGTTTAAAAAAGGGACTTAAGATGCTTAAATAAGAATATGTAAGGTAAGCTTAGCCTTAGAATATAACTTAAAAGTTAATGAACAATTCATAGGGAAGGAACCCATAATATAAAGATTGGTTGAGGTAATACCATTTATTAACCTTTATTAATATTATAAATAAAGCTTTAGATTGTTTATCTCTTAGCTAAGACCATGGGAGAAGATTGGAGATCTTGAAATAAGACTTATGTTTTAAATATTTGTTGGGATTAGCCAAGGAATTCATAAGATTAGAAATGTTAGCTAAATCCTTAGGTTAACTCGATTCTTTAGGTAAGATCACGAGTGCCCTAATTAGGCTCTTAAGCCATGTGATGATACTTTGAATGGTGATTTAGAGATGTGTGGTGGTTTAGGAAAGGCTTTAGAAGGGCTATAATGACTAAGGGATGCCTTAGAGGCATAAAGGTCACTCATAAAACTTGTGTAAACTTAGAGTTAGCTATAATGACAATTAGCTATATATTAAACCCAAGGGTAATAGCCAATACTATGTGAACACTAAGGATAACATTGATAAGAAAGGTCTTAAATAAAATTAAGACAAGACTAAATTTGCAAAAATGAGATAAGATATTCCAAATAGTTGTATTAAGGTTGGTGGAAAACCTAAGAAATCTAGATGCCCATAAACTTTGATATTCTAAATAGGTGCATTATGATTGAAACCTCATATTGTCTTAATTAAGGTATGGAGAATCCTAGATAGTGGATTTAGTGTAATATGAGATCCTTAACCTATAAGATTGTTGGTTAAGTTAAGAACTCTCTTTAAGTTAGATCTAATTAAAGAAATCTAATTATTGATAAATTTGAGTTTAAAAGATATTATAAGTCATGGATGTCATTTAATTAAGTAAAGCTTAGATGTAGTAGACCTTTGATCAAGCATGTTCACCAAACTAATAAAAAGGTTAACTACTTTACTCCCTTAGCCTTGAGGTAATAATTATATGTGGTTGATTGAGCCTATAGAAAGAGTACCAGATCGTAAGATAAGAATCTCTATGGTTGGTTTGAAATTTATTATATAAATTGTCTTATGTGAGAATTATTACAAACTTAGTCTTGTAGGGAGCAAATGATATTCTATGATTATGGTGTGGAGTACATATGAAGTTAAGGACTTCTAAAACTATAAAGAGTTGGTACATATGATTGACATTACTTTGAAGAATTTTTTTATTACATTATATGAAAAGAGTATCAGGTCTTACCATGATTCTTATGGATTAGAGTGTATTGGATTAGTAAGAGTACATTGAGCATCTAATTAGTCACATCATAAGATTCTAGTTTGACTTATCCAGTAGATAACGATATACATATATGAGTTAGAATTTGATGTCATTTATATACATGATTTACTCAATTTAAATATATATATATTTATATATATATGTCTTATTGATTATATGTTAGTATCATAGTTGGACTCAAGAATTTAGTGTTGAACTACCCCACAAACCTTGCCTCCTTTATATTTTGTAAGATCATGGAGCTAAAAGTTGTGTATAAGCTAGTTTTGAGACTATCAAAGTTAGTACATTAGCTGGATGATACATCTTTTTACATTTTATCATTAGTAGTAGTGTTATTACTCATATGATTATTAATTGTATTATTGATGAACAAGAGACTGTATTAGTCTAGTATATTTGGACTTAGTGGTTGTTAATTTATGTTCTCTTTTCTTGGACTAGCAATCATTTATTTTGCTATTTCTAACTGGATTTGGGTTGAATGATTAATGATTATTGGATATTAGTTTTATGTATCAGATTTGTGAGGAGGAATTTGATTAGATTATTATTATATTAGCATTTTGTTGTAGTGGTTTACTTATAGTTATATTATATATTTTGAGCATTTGGAAATTTTGTTACACATGAGATTTTTTGAAAAAATTGGGAAACAATAATTTTATAGTAATCTTATCCTTAGTCTCATGTGAAAGTGAATCATGGAAGTGTGTTCCCTAGATTGCCATCTTATGATAATGTAGAACTTGAATTTTAGTCTAATTTGATGATTATTGTACTTATATAATGCATATATCATGTTTGTATAACATAATAATTATATATTTATCTTAAGCCTTTCATAGTATTTGACTTATGGAAAGAATCATATAGATATGACACTTTACATTGTATTATACAATACAAAAAATAAGAACATCATAGAGCAAAACCTTATAGACCATATAAGAATTACTTTATATGTTACAAGGCTAATGTAATGTGTTAAGTCATATTGGTGCAATATAATAATCGTACGTGTCTAACCAATACTAAGCTTATAAATATGACAGACTCTTAGAGGAAATAGATTGGGTACTCATACAAAGAAATATTTATACTCATATGATCATAATGAAAACTCCACTCTTATAGAATAGATGTTATACATATAATGCCAATATCTTGTACAATCAGATAAGCTCTTTTATTCTTAAGTCTAAATGATAATCATGTTTATATAATAAATTCATCATACTTATATGATGCCAAGACAAACTCAAACTTTAATTTGTAGCTTCAAGCCTAAGCATAGACAATACTGTTATACCTTTTGATTTGATGATCATAAAATTAAGGTTAAGTGTTTACTAATATCTTATTAAGCTTAATACTATTTCAGTTAAATCTCAAAGAGTATTCTAGTGGTATGGGTTTGTTGAAGTAAGGAGTATAATATAAATAATGAATATAATTTGATAGCTCAACCTGTTGACTTTAGAGCCAAGGACAATGGTCTTTATGGAGTGGCTAATCTACAAGAACTATATTTTTAAATCTTTATGATTATTATGTTAAACTTTTAAATTCTTTATAATCTTAACACATAGGGATCTTTCATGTATATGTGAATTTGCTTCAAGTTGTATTTTCTTTGAAGTCATTTGAGTTTTTAAAATATTATAAATATTTAAATTTTTTTATTAAAATATTATTATTATAAAAATAAAAAAATTTGCCGAAGCACCTAACCCCATCGTTAAGCCTGAAGAACTTAGGTCAAGTGCCTCATAATATGGGGCATGAGCCTTGGGGACTCGTAAGCCAGGAGCTTAATCAAAATTGAGCTGGTCAAGCCCAAGAATTGGTCTAAATCAAGGTTATTGTTGCTATTTTTGAGTCAATAAGTTCATGGCATTACTGCTAAACTACTTAGGAGAAATGAGTTAAGGTAGACTCATTAATTTGTTTAAGTAAATTAAGTCAGGTTGGTCCAGTAGATGCATGCTGGTGACTTAGGTCATGGCTTCTTGAGAATACCATAGGGTAGCTAACACCATTAGGCTGAATATAACATGTAGTGGAAGTAATATATACACAAAATACTTTGTTTGTAAGGTGGGACTATTGAACTACTTTCCAAACTTGGTCTTTTTGCACCACCAAATTGAACATTTTCCACAATCGAATGGCCCAGGTGTCACCCACATTTGTGAATAGTTCACTTGAATCTAACCGTTCATCTGAGATGGTTGATCGAATGACTGAACTTCTCTTTACTTTGTAAACAATATTCATGTTGATCATCACCGTCTATCCATCTTCTGAATAAAATGCTCTAGATCATATCTTGTTATGATTAGATCTATATCCTTTATCATTTAATCTATTGCAACAATTACTGCTCCATGCTCTTAATTGTATGATAATTGTACTATCTTCTTTGTGAGTAACAACTAGCTTTTTAAAAAGTAGATTCTAGTTGTTGGGAGAGTTATTTTTAGAGTTTTTCATTTCAAGTATAAATAGAGTTCATTTGTCAACTATTAAAATTATTGAATCTACTTAAAAGAATTTTATATGAGTCCAAGTGAAGTTCAAGTTGTGAGCAACACATTTTTGTGCAAATATGAGAGCTACAAATTTCTATCATCTCTATTTCTCTTACTTTCATTCATAATCATTTATGTATTTCTTAGTAACATCTATTTCATTCATTAGTATTGCCACTTTTATTTAAAGAATTAAAGGAGTATGGATTTTTGTAAATGAGAAATTATAAAGTTTCAATTTTTTTTGTATAGTTAGAACTTTTTTAATTTTGGTGTCTCATTAAAGCACTGGTGTGTATTTGGTTTATCCCTATAGAATTCAATAAAAGAGAGCGAATAGTGGAAGCTTGGTTAGGGATGAGAGGTGGATGTAGGCATTGATTTTGGTTAAACTACATAAAAATATTTTGTACATTTTTTTTGTTGAGTAATTTATTTCATTGATAATACTTATAAAAAAATGTATTTTAAGCTCAAAATTTTTCTTCTAGTTTTTCAAATTAGAAAAAAATTATTAAACACGTAATTTACCTCTCTCATCTTGTTCATTTTGTCTCATATTTTATAACAAGTGATGTCAAAGCGAGGTTTCTGTCAAAAAAAATTCTAAGATAAGATCCTCATGGCTCTTCTATGTCTTGAGGATAATATGATCTTATCTGAGGGAGCTTTGTCACAACGACCACCTTTGTTTAAAGGTGAGTTTATTTTTATTAAAAAAATCGTTACGTTTATTTTTAGAATCCATTAATTTGAAAATTTAGGATATTTTTAAAAATATGTTTAAGATTTTGATTAAGATTATTGAAAGAGAAAAAGTGAGAAAACCTTTAGGTGAACTCGCCTTTGAAAACAATATAGGGTACAACTTAATTCTTGAGCTATGAATATCTTATGCTGTGGTTTTGGGTCCTTCAAATATAATTGGATCAAGAACTTGAAAATGGCACATGAGATTTGGTCTAAACTTAAAGTTACTAATGAGGGTATTTCTTAAGTTAAAGAGACTACAATTAATATGCTCATTCATGAGTCTGAATTATTTATAATGAATATAAATAAGAGTATTAAGGCTATGTTTATGAGATTTATAAATATTATTAATGATTTATTTAATCTAGTTAAGGAGTTTTTAATTGGTGAATACGTGAAGAAGATTTTATGAGTTCTTTCTCAATAATATTATCTATTGATAATGAATTATTAGGAGAGCTTTGAAAATATGAAATTGAGTTTGTAAGGAGACGAGATGAAGAACTTGTGATTAAAAAAGATAAGTAAAAGAAGATGGAAAAAATAATAACATTTGTAGCTAATTCTTCTATAGACTCAGATTTCTTAATCATAAGTAAGATAGCTCTTATCTCAAAATGTTTATCTAGATTATATAATAAATAAAATATAGGTAAACATTTTGAGAATAATAAGAAACAAAAAGGAAAGTTAATCTCCTATGATGAAATAATCTATTATGAATGTAAACTTCATAAGAATACAAGACCAAATTCCCTTAATTACAAGAAGAAAGTAAAAAAGTTTTAAAAATAGAAGAAGAAAAAAGTTATGAAGATATCTTGAGATGATTTAGATAATTCTTCCTCTAGTGATGAAGACAAGAAGAAGAGTTCTATTTATCTGCCAAGGATAGTATTCTGATTATAACATTAGAAGATGAGGTATGTTCCTCTTCCTTCTCTTCATCATCTTCTTTTATTATTAATTACAAAGAATAGTATATTAGTATTTGCATAAAATATAAAAAATTAGCTTCTAAATGCTTTAAATTAAAAGAAGAGCATAAAAACTATTTAGGTTTGTGTGAACATTTGAATGAGTTGAATGTTAATTACTTGCATGAGATTAAAGTTGAAAAAGATGAAAAGACATATTATTATCAAAAACATATGCTTAGTTAAAGAGTTAAATGATTTAAAAAATTTACATGATCGTTATAAGAATTCATTTGGGTATGCTAAAAATACTCATATTCTTTTATGCTAAATATTGTTTATAATTATTTCATGAGAATTAGATAATTTCTACTTAATGTAAATTTAAAAATATTATAGATGGCAAGTCCTTTAGATTTGTATCGATTAGAAAGGATAATTCAATGAATAATCAAGTTAGGGCATGTGGACCGAAAAAGGTTTGACTAATGCTTGATTTGCTTTGTAGGCATACCTTCCTTCAAGGACTAAGGGAGGTATGTGGTACTTTGATAGTGGATGTTCAAGACACATGACTAGAGATGCATTTTTATTCATCTACTTGAAATCTTATGGTGGTGAATTTACTCTTGGTGACAACTCTAAAAGAATGTTATTTGAATTAGAACTATAGGAAACTCACACTCTTCTATAAAAAAAGTCCCTCTTATATAAGACTTAAGGTACAATCTTCTAAGTACTAGTCAATTATATAATTCAAATTTTAATATTTTATGTAATAAAAATGAATATATTATTAGTAGAGATAATGTTTCACTTATCTTTAGAAGTGAAAAAGATAATATATATATATTTTATTTTTACACATGGTTAAGAACAATGGTTTATAATACTTTACAACACATGATAACAATTCTATATTATGACATAAGAGATTTCGTCACTTAAAAAATCTTCTTTCAAAAAGTTTTTAAAATTTGATCTAGTTAGAGATTTGCCAAACCTTAGTTGGTCAAATGATAAACAATGTGATCCATGCCAATTAAGAAAATAAAAAAAGAGAGTTTTAAACCACTTAAAGATATTACAAATAGAAAGCCATTAAAACTTATTTATTTATACATATTTGGCCTTCTTCATGTGGAAAGTCTTTGTAGAAACAAATATAGGTTGGTAGTTATACTTGACTACACTAGATTTACATGGGTTCTTTTTACAAGAAACAAATGCAAAGTATTTAAAAAATTTGTAAGATTGATTATTATGATTGAAAAGGAACATGATGTTAAATTAGTGTTTATTAGGAGTGATAATGAATGAGAATTTAAGAATAAGTTATTTGATAATTTTTAGTGCAAAAATGGAGTGAAGCATACTTTTTCTTCACCTAGAACCCCTTACTAAAATAATATAGTTAAGAGAAAGAATAAAATATTACTCGATACTATAAAGTGTATGCTTAATGAGTATGATATCTCCATGTATTTTTGGGCTGAGACAGTCAATACTATCTATTATGTGTTTAATAGGAGAACATATAGGCTTTTATTAGATATTTTTTTAAGTTACTTTATGAAAAGAAGCCCAAGGTATCCCATTTTATGTATTTAGATGTAAATATCTTATTTTAAATAATAGAAACATAGATTTAAATAAATTTGATGCTAAATATAATGAAGGAATTTTTTAGGATATTTACCTACGAGAAAAGTATTTAGAGCATATAATAAGAGATCACTAGTTATGAAAGAAATAATTCATGTCAAATTTGATGAATCTCTTCTTGAGATATCTAGTAGTCATTATTAAGATGATCAACTTGATGAATTAAAAGATTTATGTCTTAAAAAAGAAAGGTTAAAAGATATAATTGAAGGTAATGAATAAATAAAAGAAGAAAATTAGATTGAGAAGTAATTGAGATATTCTAAGAATTATCCTAGAGAGTTGATCATAAGAGATGTAAAAAAAGTTATGACTAGAAGCTCTTTTAATCATGGAGTATTTATATCTAATATTGAACCTAGTTTTATAAAATATACCTTTGAAGATGAGTATTGGATTATTATAATGAATAAAGAATTAATATAATTTAAAAGAAATCAAGTTTATGATCTTATACCTACTTAAAATGATAAAATAGTATTGGTATAAAATGGGTATTAAAAAATAAGTTAGATGAAAATAACAAAATTATAAAAAATAAAGCTAGTTTAGTAGCTAAAAGTTATTATCAAGTTGAAGGAGTAGATGTGGATAAGACATTTGCTCCTATAGCTAGGCTTAAAGTAATTTTTGCTTATGCATGCCACAAAGGGTTTAGATTATACCAAATAGTTGTTAAGAGTCTATTTTTAAATAGATATATAAATAAAGAAATATATATAGACATAAATCCTAAGTTTAAGATACATGATAAGATAGAAAATGTATTCAAACTTAAGAATGTACTCTATGGTTTAAAGTAAGCTCCAAGTTATGAAAGATCGTGGATTTTTCTTACATCAAATGGTTTTCATAAAGACAAGAAGAATAATACTTTATTTATTCAAAATTTATCAAAAGGTCAATTAATATGTCAATTCTATATAGATGATATAATTTTTGGAGTCTCCAAATAAGAAAGTGCTTAAAGTTTTTCAATTTAATGAAAAATGAGTTTGATAGGAGAGATAACTTTCTTTGTAGGACTTCTTGTCAAACAAATAAGTTAAGGAATATTTATTTCTCGAACCAAGTATTTGATGGAGTTGTCAAAGAAATTTGGTTATGAAAACATGAGGCATAGGAAGACTCCCATTAGTATAAGTACTATCATAGATAAATATGAAGCTAGAAAACCCATTGACACAAAATTATATAGAATAATGATTAGATCATTATTATATCTTACTATGAGCAAGCCAGATATTGTATTTAATGTAGGTATGTGTGTAAGGGTTTAGGTTAGTCCTAAAGAATCACACCTATAAGTAATCAAGCATATCTTTAAATATTTGTTTAGAACTAAGACTATAAGTTTATGGTACCTTAGTTATGAGTCTAGATTTAATTTAATAGCTTACACAGATACTAATTTTGTTAGTAACAAGACGAATAGAAAGAGTACATCTGGTATGTGTTAATTGATTAGTGGTTCACTAATTTCTAGAAAACAAAATTGTGTGACATTATCAACAACAAAGGTCGAGTACATTGTTGTAGGTAGTTGTGTTGGTCAAGTTCTATAAATTAAATAACTTTTAGAGTATGACTTAAAATTTAAATAAACTCTAATATTTTGTGATAATTCAAGTGTAATTTATTTAGCTAAAGATCTTGTTCAATACCTAAAAACAAAACACAGAATTAAGATGTCATATTATTAGAGAACATGTGTAAAAGAAAGTAATTCAATTATCATTTATGTCATTCTCTACCCAATTAGCTAATAATTTTACAAAGACATTAGCTATTGAAGTCTTTAATAGACTTAAATTAAGCTTAGGTATCATTAACTCTTTTGAATGATTAAAAAGAAAGAGAGAATTTAGTACTAGAATTTAGTAGAACAGTAAGATAGAATTTAGGGGGAGTATAGGCTATCAAACAAGGAATGCTGATATTTTAAATATTAAATTATTTGATTTGTTCATTAATGTTATATTTGTTTTCTAACATAGATTTTGTAATCCTTAAAGAGGAGATTGTTTTATCCTTTGAAATGATGATCACAAACCAAGGTTAAGTATTTACTAATGCCTTTTGGAGCTTAGTATTATTTTAGTTAAATCTCAAAAAGTATTCTAGTAATCTGGGTTTGTTAGAGTAAGGATTTTAGCATAAATAATAAATATAATTTGATAAGTTAACCTATTGACTTGGGAGCTAAAGACAATGGTATTTATGGAGTGGGTAATCCATAAAAACTGCATTTAGCATGTTAAACCTTTTTTTTACAATTATAGAACATAGGGATCTTTCATACATATGTGAATTTGCTTTAAGTTACATTTTCTTTATAGCTATTTGAGTTTTTGAAATCTTATAAATATTCAAATATTTTTTATAAAAATATTATTATTATAAAAAAATTCTTGAGTACCTAACCTCTCTACTAAGCCTAAAGGACTTAGATCAAGTGGCTTAGAGTACTCTACACAGGCCTTGGGGACCCACAGTTTAGGAGTCTGACCAAAATTGAGACGGGTCAAGCCAAAGTATTGATCTAAGTCAAGGTCACTATTGTGCTTTTTGGGTTAATCAATTTAGGGAATTACTTTGGAACTGGCTTAAGAGAAATGAGATAGGGTAGACTCATTAATTAGTTATGTAAATTAGGTCATGTCAAACCCATAGATGCATGCTAACTACCCTAATCATGACTTCCCAAGAGCATCAGACATGTAGTATAAGTATTATATGCATAAAAAACTTGATTTGTTTTGCAATGTCATACTATTAAACTACTTTATAAACTTAGTCTTTCGACACCACCCGAGTGCACATTTTTTTAGGATTGAATAATCCAGGTGTCACTCGTATTTGTGAACAGTTTACTTGCATCTAGTTGTTCATTTAAGATGGTTAATTAAATGACTAGATGTCTCACCACTTTGTAAATAGTAACCATCATCATCATCTATTTGGTTTTTGAATTGAACTCTTCAGATCTTTTCTCACTGTGATTAGATCTGTACTCTTAATCATTTAATCTGATCAATTGGTTACTACTTTGTGTGCTTAATCAGACGGTAGTTGTACCGTCTTCTCCATTAGTAATGGCTAGTTTTCCAAAAAATATATTCTAATTATTGGAGTTATATTTGGAGTTTTTCATTTCAAATATAAATAGAGTTCATTTGCCAACTATTAAAATTATTGAATCAACTTGAAAGAATTTCATACAAGTTCGAGTGAAGTTCAAACCATGAGCAATAAATTTTTGTGCAGAAGCTGTGGATTTTTGTCTACTCTATTTCTTCTATTTTTATTCATAATTATTTTAATATGTAGACACGAGTTTTGGTCGAACCACCTAAAAATATTTTGTGTATTTTTTGTTGAGAAATTTATTTTGTTGATAATATTTATAAAAGAATAATTTATTTTAAGCTAAAAAATTTTTCTTCTAGTTTTTGGAATAAAAAAATTTGTTAAATGCACAATTTGCCCCTCTCTTGTTTATTTTGCTTCACACATTTTACAACATATACATGTTCAACATTAGATATCATATTGTATATTCATTAAGAATTAAATAACATCACTTATTTTAAGTTTGATTCCATTATTTTAAAACTTGGATTCAATTTAGAGTTAATTGTAATGATATTATTATAAACTTAATGTAGTTCAATATAACACAATATGGTTTTCTAAACCTTATGATCCTAAACATGATTTAACAAAGTAATGTATGCAATTAATTTAAGTGTGCTATTTTAGTTTAAAGAAATAGTTTAACATTATTAATCATAGTGATTATGTAAATGATGGTCTCCAAGTGGTTTAGCAACACTCCAAAGAGTAACATAGTTGACTCCAAGATCTGAAGGTTGAGTTGAAAGCATGAGCATAAGCCATTAATCTTCTTGTAATTGCAAATTCTTTGTCCCCTTGTCTCTTTTTAGTTATTCACTACATATAACACTTGAGTTTGCATACAAACACTTCAACTATTTATTAGTAAATAATAACTTAGTTTTGTGATCATCAACCTCAAGAGTATAATAATCTCCCCCTTCATTATTATAAAACCAATGCTAGATATAGAATTTTATTGTAAAAAGAATTAAGAAGTAGAAGTATTATTGTAAAGTAAACTTATAGGAAATATACAAAGTTAACACACCATAAGAAGCTAGAAACTTAAGCATCACACAATAGCTCCTTTTATATTTATGCACTCAACTAGAACCATAAACAACACACCAAATTTTATATTAACATTTCTCATTTAGCTGTAACACCACCAAGGTTGTTGTTAGTTGCTTATAGTAATTATGCATTTTGAGTTTTAGCATTGCTCACTTCTTTTATCCCATTTTGTGATCACTCAAGAGGATAGTTGATATCTAACATTACATAATAAAATAATACCTTTTTCCCTTTATCACATGCATTATGTGTCTACCCCTTAATTAGAAAAAAATAATAAATATTTAACATAATGTTTTATAAACACAATAAATTAATACAAAAAGTAATACCACTTGATACAAATTAAAACAGCCCAGTGAGTTATTAAAAAATGTATCACTTAAAAAGAGTTTATCAAGTAAGTTTTCCAACTCTATAATTACATTGGAGAGACAATCTATACATTTATGAACTCCACTCTCCAAGCTAGAGAACGTTTCCTTTATCTCCTTAAGCTCTACATCAATATAAGATTTTAAAGACTTTATCCTAGAAAACATATTTCATATGATGCATCATCATTAAAAGTTCTAGCATAGGATGTAGATGGCTAATTTAAGAGTAACAACAATAGAAATTTGTTGTTCATGATGAACTTCAAAAGCTAATTGATCCTCATCTTCATGAGGTACAACAACTTATACAACATATGTTTACACAAAATATTACATCTTTTTCATATCTAAAGCCTATATAGCCCTTTTAATGTTGTCTAAATCCTCTATTCTTATACTTATGTAAAACCAATAAAAGGTGCAATCAAGTCCATAGCTGAAATTTACTTTATTTTTGTACATTGGATTCCTAGTGACAAGAATTTTGTTCATCAACCTAAAAATGTTTTAGCCATGTCAAATAATTCTTTATTTAGACAATAATAAATTATATGAAAAAGCTATGGGGTGATGCCCTATTTATCTTTGGCATAATTGTACTTCTCAAAACATATTATACTAAGTGAGTTTTTTGAGTTAGAAGCTTAAATTATTGTTCGTGACTTCTTTTGGTCATGCTACAAATCAATTTATTAACTTATGTCCACTCAAAGCTTGAGATTTTACTATTTGGACATAGAGTAAGACTAGATATAGTGCTTTTAAGAAACCATTGAGAACTTCCTTAGTGAGGAGTCCCATATAAATATGATCTAACTATGCTAAAGTATTTTGAAATACCTAGATTTATTTAGAAAAATCTAATCATGGTGTTATTGAATGGATGTCATTGTTACCAAGCATTCTCTAGTCTTGCCTTGACCTTCATTGTTAAACTCAAGCTTAGGTTTGAGTGGTTTATGTATATTGATTTCACATTATTTTATCTAATCAAATCCATTCATGTCAACTCTTGATCTAAAGAATTCTTCATTTAAAACATAGCTGGTGAAGGGTTACAGCTTTTGGGGCATTGGATCCTTATTCTAGTTTGCTTCATCATAGTTCTATAATGGTAATACTACATTATTACAAGTGTTAAACATTATTTAAATTCTATCTTATGTATGAAGATATTTTTTAATTATAAAAAGTTATATAAAAAATGTTGAGAATATGATGTTTAATATAAAGAATCACGAAGCTAGTGATAATCAACTCAAAAATGAGACTCTTGATTTAATGTAAATCTTCATAAGGCCAATCATACAAAAAATTGCCATAGCTAACAACTTGTCTTCTATTTTACATTTAGTTAATCTTTTTAGATAATTTACCTTATTTGATAATCTTATATATATATATATATATATATATATATATATATATATACATGAAATATGTACTTATACAAATGAGTAGATCATACAAGATATTTCAAAACTCTTCTAAAGTAATTCACTCATATGATCATTATACATGGCTAATTAGATGATCATACATGTCTGAGTGATACATCATTCTTCATCCATTCAGGTAATAACCACTATACTGTTATGATAGCTTAATCATATGTGTACAACCTACACACTATATGACACCTTAATACTTGAACATCCATTAACTATATTGTACTAGATAAATTTAGATTGAAATGCAATCATACTTATATGAATCTCTACTAATATTTGAATTTAAGAAATATGAATCAATCATGAGGCATACTATAAGATGTAAGGATCATAGATATCCAATCAACTATAACTATTAATATTCATCATAAAAACATTCTCATTTCTAGTTCAATAAGCTAGGATTTTAATATTTCATCTAGATCCTTGATTCACATATGCGAGACCTTACTGCTCCAATTATACATTATGTTAAATAAAGTTCTTTCATCTTGACATTCACTGTTACACCCCAGGTTTTTTTTTTTTTTTTTTTTTTTTTACATATAGACAGCTCAGATCTTCCCATACCAACCTGAGTAGCCTACGAAAAACATAGGATATAACACATCATTACACACCTACTTTCCTTAACTATGTGGATCCCATCTCCCGGGCACACCGTCAAATCAGGTTCATGACTCCTGAATTAACTGATGAACTCGCGCAATGTTACTCCTACTAGACCCAATACTCCTAACCCATACCGGTAGGAGAACCGATCTAATAGAAGTCTGAACCCCCAAGGTTAAGTTCCATAGTCATGTAATGACCTCACCATCAACAAAAAAAATATATATATATAACATCCACCGATATGAAATGGCGCTCCACACACCATACCGTCAAGATAGAAAATAAGATAGTGTATAAAAATGTAACTCATATGAAAAGTCACAGTCCATCAAATACCACATCATCCATCCGAGTACATGAGTCAGAATCACCCTCACATAATACAAGACATAAGAATAACAGTCTCACTGAATACATCCAACAACAACAATCAACTAACCAGAATGTCTCAAAAAATCACAGATCAGATCTCCTCCACTAGCCTACTGATCACGATCCCACCTAAAGCTGGGTGGCATCAAGTCTGCCGAGCCACTGGAAAAATATAGATAATAAAGGAATGAGCTACGCCCAGTAGGAAAGACAGCTAGTAAAAAAAACTCTCATGCAAGAGAAGGATAATAGTAAGAGTATAGAAATACAGCATAACAATGTAGGGTGGAAAGGCACTCTCAGTCCCAGACTCTGACCAACCACAGTCACCCCCAGTCACACCAGAGTAGCTCTCCTCTGTGCTCCCAGGCCGCATGCCAGCGGGACACGCCCATCTCTGCGCACGCATGGCGCCTAGGCAAAGCATGCCAGCGGGACACGCCCATCTCTATGCACGCATCACAACGCCTAGCACCCGACACCGCAGCGTCTCTCGTCAATCAATCTTCTGGAGACTATAGACAGAACCAGTCACATAGATCTCTAGCCAATGTGAGACACCCCTGCCACCCTCAGGCACGCAGGCCTACACACTTGACTAGCCACGGCGAGTCACCCCTGCCACTGCCACTCTCAGGCGCGCAGGCCTACACTCATGGACCAGAAGAGATCGACTCAGCCACCGTCCCAAGAAGTCCTCTCCCAATAATTTCCATAGAAGCTCACGCCCCTACAGTCATTGCCAAGCTCTAACTCCAAGATTCGGCAACATGTGTCCAGATACAACAAGGCGCATACCAGTCCACATGTATACTGTGAAAGCTAAGTCTGTACCGCACAGTTACCTACCACAACTACCCTAAAACATCATATAGGGCCTATAGTAGTCCGGTCCAATATGCCAATCCATGAAATATGCCAACACTGAGTAAACTGACTCAATCCATGTCATTGCTATCCAAGCAACACAAACTGTACCAAAATTCTGACTATTCCGGTAGCACCCAAGTGTCACACTTCCTTCCAACTAATCCAGCTGCACTGAATTTATGGGTAATTTCCAACAGTCAATTTCAACTTGGCTACGTGATTTCCAAAAATCACCTCTTCCTCACTTCAGGAAATTTTAATTTCCAAAATAAATTTCTGCCCTTTATCCATTTTCCGAAATTCGGAATAAATTTCCGAATTTAAAATCCGCATATCCTTTTTCCGAAAATTCGGATTAATTTCCGAATTAAATTTTTTTTTCTTCCGCTTCTCTCTCATCCGCGCCGCACTTCCCCTGAACCGGTTCTCGTCGCCGGTTCGGAACCCTTACGCGCTGAGCCGAGAACCCCGCCGGCCGAAGTTAATAATCCGAATTCGGGCCGACGCTTAACATATAAATATTAATAATTAAAATAATTATTCACTTAATAATCAGACTAATCCCTAATTAGCCATAATTCATCCTCTTCCTTCGCCCGTCGCCCGCGAAATTCTAACCGTCGACTTTCCGGAAGTCTCCGTTTTCCCCGTCGATTTCCGGCGACCGAACGCAAGGAAACGCTAGCCTAAAGCTCGTACTAGCCTAAAAATTCCATATAATCAAGTCGCGAAGCTAAATGTCCATGCAAAAATTTTCGCCGAAGTGTTGTCCGATCCAACTATGCCAATTCATGAAATTAAAATCATTCTAGCATTTAGATAACCTGAATAATGGCAATATGATAATATCAAAACCTAAGGCATGCTTCTATGCACAAAAATTCCAATTCGGCGGAAATTTTATATATTCTTCTTCATAAAAAAAAGAAACCCTAAAATGCTAAAATCAATAAATTGCATTAATCAATTCCAAAAACCCATATCCGCATGCTCAAGTAACTATTTGCAAAATAATCCATATTTTTAATTTGCTAAATAACTAATTTAAATCTGAATTTCCTACCTTTGCTCGCCGGCGACGGTGAAGTTCGCACGCGATCAACCGCAGCTCCTCGCCGAACGAAACCGGTACCAAAATGCTCGCCTCTGTCCCGCGAACCTCCGGTTACCAAAAGCCCCTTGGAAGGCTGCCGGAAAGTACCGCCGTTCGCCGCGAACACTTCGCCTCTAGCCGCCGTTCCAAACCCTAACAGCCGAACAGTTTAGGTTAAATACCCAGCTTAAACCGGTAATAACCCGTTAAGACCCATTAAGCGCCGGTTGACCTTCCAAAAACGCCGCTTAACACCCGATCAACCGGTTAATCTCCACCGCTGATCTCGCCCGTCCGATCCGCTTATCCGCGGCTTATCCAAACGCACGCGCAAACGCACCTCGGCGAACCGCCCCGCCTTCGCTGAACCGCTCCGGTCCGGTTCACGCGCGGTAAAAGAAAAAAAAATCCAAATTCCGATTTTTAAAAAAAATCTCGGTGCTCCGAAAAATCCTCAGAAAATTTCAGAAATTCCAATAGCCTCCAATTGAGCTCCTGGCTCATCCTACTGTCGATCTGAAATCATCCAAGCCACAATTGAATTATTGAAGATTAAACCTATAATATTTTACCGGGTATAACATTCACATCTTCTTCTACTCATTCTAATGAGAAGACATTTGACACATTTTTCTCATTCAACATATGTGAGTATATTCATGCTTAATTGATTATACCATAATATGGTTATTTAATCCTAATTATTGTGATTAATATTAAAATAAAGACAAACACTGGCTTATATATACAAAATTTGTCAAGTGATCCACATGCAAAGCACACAAGATATGGTTTGTCTTTAGGTTATCATGATGGAGACACTTATAACTACCTAAGTTTTAGACATAAAAACTAGAACCTTCATGAGTTTAAGAGCGGCAATGTGTGAATGATGTGATTTTGCAAATGTATTTTTCACATAAGTCCCTTATGGAATGCATTCATATTTATTTCATTTCATGTTAATGAACTTCTTAATTGGGTGATCAAAAAAACATGTCTATGCTTATAATAGTAATTACATACAATATTGGATAGAGCATGAGAGACAGACGTATCCTAAACAAACATAAAATTTCTTTAATATATAATTACCATTAAGCCTTTGTGTTATAGAGGAATGGGCATGCACATAAGCAATGTCTCTTTTTACATCATTATGTAACAGAACATGATAAGGGACATGTGAATAAGAATAATCATGAGATGTAGAAAAGTGTGATGATACACTAGCAAACTATGATATCAAGTCATTTAATTCCTTTTTTATCACATCAAACTTTGGTAGTTTTTTTATGGACTAAATTTTCTTTTCTCAAATGAGCATTCTTAGATTTTAGAGTATCTCCACAACAATTGATTACTGTGAATAGATTTTCACATTCTTTGAATTTATTTTGGTGAGAAATTCATGAAAGTAAAATGTAAATTTGTTTCTTCTTATAGGTATTCATTTTCTCTTTTTGTGAATTACGTTGATGTTTTAAAGCTTGAATATGTTGCTCGTTGTCAGCTTGTACTTTTAACTTACATGTTGATGAGTTTTTTATTATGTTTGCCCACAAGTTTATCAAAATTGATAAGCAAGTCATCATCACATTTAGTAAATAAAACAATACTAGAATAGACTTGATATAAATTTATCTTCTAAACTTGGCTCTAAAATGCATTAGGTTAACATTTTCTTCTTGCTCCATTCCTTCATCTTCTAGTTCTTCAACTTCTTTGTATATTCATTAAAACTGACTCTAACCTTATAGCCTATCTAGTTCCTACACTGACTTAAAAAAAGTGTAGAGTTTTATACAAATTTGTTGATAAAATGCATAGAATAAATATGATTATCTCTTATGTTTAATTGAATCACTATTCTTGATCTATCTTTTTTATCATAAGGGGAAATGCAAAAATGGGCAAAGAAATTTCATAAAACATAAGCAACATTTTGAAATAAATTTTTAAAAGCATTTTTCCAAAAAGAATTATGTTCAACTAAAAATAATGGAGGACAATCCATAAGAACAATTCACACACAACATAACTAGGGATATGATATGATCTTCTCTTAGGTATTTCTTCCTTTAGTGTTAGTCATCTTTAATTCCAAATGAAAGGATTATGGTAGCCCATAAAAGGGGGGGGGGGGTGAATTATGCCTTTTTATGATTCTTTATGAAATTAGACTTAATTTCTTCAATCCTAAAGTTAATCTAGCAATACAAGATTTGAGTTAAGCCTTAAGATTTAATTCTTAAGGAAACTTCTTATGTTTTTAAAATATTCATCTAATCAACTTTGATTCTCATAAAGCTTTCTTAGTTTTTAGAATACTATATGATTGATTATAAATAAAATATAGATATATAAGTGTATGTAATAAAGTGCACCAAAATTTCAAGTTGTTCATCAAGTACACTTGGCTTAACTCCATCCTTAGTTAACCCAACCAAGGTTCCACTAACAAAAACCTTTTGCCAAATTGGTGCTTATGACAATCATTATAATACTTTAATCAACTTGATCAACAATAGCTCTATTAAACAGACAATTATAAACCACTTGACTACAATTGCTTGATTCATCACTTAATAACTAGAACATGTTATACAACACTTGAAAGCAATTTATATAAATTCATATACCTTATTCCTTAAGGTAAGGAAAAGTGACACAATAACTAGATTATGTGATATTACCATACAAAGTGGAGCTTGATGCTATATAATGTAGATGGGAGAATAATTGAGGGCAAAATAGTTGTAACAATTCAATGATTTTGGCTCAGATTTGACATTATTGTTTTCAAGTAAGTTATCAATTTTGATCTTTCAAAAGCAATTTTGTAATCAATGTTCAACCCTTTTCTTTTTTATTATCTTTTCGATTTATGTATATGCATTAGTTGGATGTAAATAATCTATAATGTTTATAATTGTTTTTTTAAGACTCTGCAACTAGCCATTATAGGTTTTCACAATGTATCATAAGAGTATATTGAAGCCATCATAGGAGAATGATGAGAGTTAGAACTATGATAGTTCTAATTATCAAATGATATGACTATCGCTATTGAATTAAAAAGGCTTATTGTACGAGTTTAAGAAGGTTCTTATACTATACGATAATGTTAAAATTCTTATATATATGTCATACTAATGGATTACATAAATCATACAAGTACAATACATTTCATACTTATAATTTAAATAGATCATACATGTTTGATAATAGATTTTTATTATTTGATATTTATTCTCACCATGAACCAAGCTCTCAAAAAATGTTGCATGATGTGATGATGTATAAACCATTCAACATATGATCATGAAGTAATTTCACTTAGTTAGACTTAATAGAATAATCATACAAATATAATAATATTATCATAATAGTGTGATAGCTTTATATCAAATTGATCCTAAGTCTTATATGAAAGTGAGTCACCTAGATCTTTATTATATGATAATGTAAAACTTTGATATTTAGTCTAATTTGATAAGTATCATACTCATATGATATAAATATCATATTTGTATGACACAATGAATGCATATTTATCTTAAATCATTCAAACTATCTAACCTATGGAAGGAATTATACATACGTGACACTTCATGATGTAGTAAGGATTTTTTATCTTATAGAGATCCACACCTAATACCTAGTGCACCTTTTGAGCCTTCATTATCATTATCGAGTGAACTTATCTTACAAATATATTTAGCCCCATTTAATGAGTTGAGAGGTCAAGTGGAGAAAATTTTTATGTTCAAAAAGTTTTCACACTAGATCAAGCAACAATGATTTTTTTATGTTGGTGAGGCACATGCACCTTCAACGATACTTGGATTATTACAGAGGACCTTTACTATTAAACCTAAAGATACTAAAGCAATATCAAAGATTTTATCTTAGCTCTATAGAGTTGAGCTCTTTCCTGCCTAGGGAGGATGATGCAATAGCATCTAGTACATCTCACATGTTTCACTTAGAGACGTACTAGTCTTATTCAGACTTGAAGACATGTCAAGATTAGCTCTACTTCTTAGTAGTCTCCATTATTTGATATAAGATAATATAATAAAATCTAATTTAGCTCTTAAATAATTAAAAAAATTCAGGTTTAAGAATTATATCTAAATAAGGGACTGTACAAAGGTGTTATAGGTTTAGAATCAAAAATCTTGGAATCACTAGGCAAGTAAGGTCTTTTCTAGAACCCAAGGACTTGTATTAATTTTTAATGTAAGAGATGTCAACCTAACGAAAAAAGAGATTTAATAACACACACCAAAGTACTTATGTTGGTGGTGAAGTAGTAAGATACACACAAAGTTCATAGAAGGCCAAACAAGAAATCATAGTCACATGCATAAACTAGAAATTTGAACGTGACTATTAAATTATTTGAAATATGAAATAAAGTAGCTAAGGACTTTACTGGTGATTTGATGCTATTTTTAGATGTTAGATAATGAGTCATAAACTTCCCTTTTGAGCCTCTCCCTCACCTTCCAAGAGTACCTTTGAAACCACACTATCAGATTATTTGCATAAACACTACACACTTGTATCAAACAAGCTTGGTGAGCATTTCAAATGCACACTACACACATGTGTATGACATTGTGATTTCTTGTTAGAACTTCTATGAACTCCGCTTATGTATGTAGTTTGATGCTTCACTACTAACATGAGTTCTTGTGTGTGTATTATTAAAAGTACTTTTTTTAGGTTGAGATCTCTTATAATAAAAATTAGTGTAAGTCTTTAGCTTCTAGGAAAGTCTTTACTTGCTCGACCATTATATGATTTATGATTCTAAATCTATAACTCCTTTGGGTAGGCTCTTGTATGATTATAATGATTGAACTAAAGACTTTCTTAATTATCTATGACTTAAAATAGGTTTTAGCATATTATCCTACATCGCTTCACTTCATATTATATCATATGCCAAATTAGAATACCATAGAGCAAAACCTTAGTGATTGTATAAGATCTACTTTGAGTACAACAAGGGTAACATAGTATGTTAAAGTTATACTATTACAATATAATAATCATACATGTTCAACCACTACTATGCTTATAAATTTGATAAACTTTGAGAGAAAGCTAATTATATGCTTAAATGAGAAAAGTTTCATACTTATATGATGCTAATTGAAACTCAACTCTTAAAGAATAGACAATATACTATATGGTCAATACTTTGTATGATCAAACTTGCACTTCTACCTATAAGATATCATGACATACTTAAACTTTAATTGTATCTTTAAACCTAAGTAAATACTATATAAGATGACATTAGACATCATACTATATAATCAATAAAAAGTAAAAAAGGCATATCCTTTTTTAAGTTTAATTTCATTATCTTAAAGGTTGGATTTAGTCTGGAGCTTCTTGTAATGATGTTATTATTGAGTTAATGCTAGTTTAGAGAACTAAATGTACTTTTATAAACCTTATGATCCTAAACATGATTTAACAAAGTAATATATGTAATGTAATCTGAGTATGCCACTTAAGCAAGGAAAGGTTTGACATTACTAACAATAATAAATATGTAAATAAAGGTGTCAAAGAGATTTAGTTAAACTCTATGTAGCTAGTTCCAAGATCTTAAGGTTGAACCAAATGCTTGAGCAAAGTCCTTTAATCTTCTTCCAATTACAAATCCTTTTAACCTTTCTCCTTTTAAACCATTCATTGCATACAATAACTAAGTCTACAAATAAAAACTTAAAAACTATTTATTAGTAAATATAACTTGGTTTGTGATCATTAATCACAAAAGTACAACAATTTGGTAGCATCATTTCAAATTTGTTTGCATTTTGTTGTGTCACTTGAAACTTAAGTAAAGATTATAGGTTTATTGTAAGTGCTTGTTGTATACGTATCGTAATATTTTTCCTAGCAATCTTTTTTATTAACTCTTTTGGTGTGGATGTAGATATGGGGTTGGATCAAATCACCTAAAACTTAATTGTGTTCTTTACTTTCAAACAATCACTTACTTCTGATTACTCAAAAAGAGTTTTCAAAATTAATTAAGTGCTTTCTAAAATTCCTAATTGACTTGCTCCTTACAACTCAATTGTTCTTAAAAAACAAAAAGTGAACTTCATTGACCACTTCATTCTACAAATTTCTTTTCATAAGATAAATAATAAAATAATTGTTTTACCTTTTTGATAGAAGACAAAAAGGTGATAAGTAAAACTTAAATGAAATTCCCATGTCTTTATTAAAATAAGATTAAGTTATTTTAATTGCATCCATATATAGAGAGCATGAATTAAGGGAGAACATTTGTATGCATATGTGTTTTGATCATCTTTTTATTTCAATATTGGCTAATGGTTTTGTCATCCTCAAAAGAGGGAGATTACTGATCCTGTTATCCTTTTTTTGAGTTATTTGATGGTAATAAAATCATTATTCCATATTATAATGATTTATTTTAAGTATTTTTAGATCATGCATCTCAAATTTAATTGGTGGCTTATTTGGAGAGCATTGATCCTTCACTAAGGGTGCTCATTGGTAGGATATTTCATGTGAATGTAATTGGCACTGAATATTAAATTTGACAATCTTGGCAACACATGTGTAGAGCCTTATTTACATTTATTTTAGTCTATAGACCTATGATAATAATCATGAGGCACTTAGAATAAAAGGTTTTTAACAAAATAGTATGCAATCTAGTGCTTCAATAAATGGAAAATGTAATAACTAGATTGACTAGAATTAGAGAATTGGTAATAATCATCAAAAATTAATTTAGAGAGATTTGGGGTGATTGCAAAAGATCAAAAAGCTCATAACTTGAATCAAAATATTTAAAACAATGAAGTATTACAAATCATTTAGGAGTATACATGCTTGAATACAATCACTTTTCTTAAAGATCTTATGAAAAATCTATGTTGAAGTGAGAAGCAAGGCCCATTCATGATATCTTAGCTTCTTAAAAAAGAATTTGCATTGAGTTAAGTAGTGATATCCTTCCTAAGAATATACACATCAATTTAGTGTGCCTCTCAAATTATTTGACTAGTTGTGGGAAATTGTAAATTGAGCTTTATTTCTATTTTCTTATACTATTTTTTTTTTGATAATTTTAGACCATTTTGAATTATTTTTTTATTTGGGCTTTCAACCCAAGTGTTGTAGGCTCCTCTATGTTTGTGATTGTAAAGCCATTTAGCCCAATGGTTATAGGGTCTTCTAGACTAGTGTGAAGGTTTTAGCTATCTACATCTTCTAAATGTCTTTTTTAAAGTAGATGCCTAGTCTAATATGAATTTGAGTGGACATAGATCTTATTTTTAGAATCAAATCACTTAAAAATCTTAGAGTATTTACTTTATCAAACTTCTAACATGAAAGCTTTTAAAAGATTAACAATAGATTTCAATAAAAATTCAAGTGTTTTGACTGAACTATATTCAAAACTTCTATTGATTTATACTTTACTCTTAAGCTTATATATTCTATGATTCACCCCTCTCCCTTCTTGTTTGGACATCTTAATGCTCCTATTCCAATTCTATCTAACTTCTTTACTCATTACTTTCTTATACCATGTGCTTTTCTTTTCATGTAGTTCTATTTCATATATTGTATTATGAATCATTCCTTATTTTTTCTATGCTAAAGGGGGAGAGCATGCTATGGTTGACTCCATAACAATTATAGTTTTGTATTAATTCTTTGATCTATTATTGATCTTTTCATCACTATAGCACTTTGGAGTAACGTTTTTATCTATAATCACTATTATACCATTGGATTAAAAATTGAATGGATTGATGTTTTTTTAATGTTATTATTTCTATGTTACCTTTAAATGCAATGATATTTTTCTTATGAAAAGAACATTCAAATGACATGGATATGTAAATGTGGCATGGTCACAAAAAGATTCTCATAACTATCTTATAGTGGCAATAATATAATCAAAATAAATAATTACTTTTTAAGTAGACTTTGCAATAAATTTCTTCATAGTCATGCTTAACTTCTAAAGTAATTATCATCATCAAAATAGAGGTGAATCCATACTAAAATTATATGCTAATACTTCCAAATTTACATAGGTTTTAGAGGTTTTAGCAATGCTATGAGTAATGTTGGCTATATTTTGCAAGCTATAGCATCACTATGCATATAGAGGCTTATTTGGAGAATGAATATACTTCTATTAGAGAAATTATTTTATCATTTTATATGATTGAAAACACATACATTTGAATTCAAACTTTATTATATATATTTTTTAAAATATTTTTTTAATATAGATTTTTTTTGTGATACTTATTCTAAGGATTGACGATTTAAAGTCTATTTGAGGGTGATTTAGTAGGACTTGTTTTCTGACAGCCCAGTTGAAATCGTGGTGGCATGATCTATACTAGGTGCATATCTCCTTCCTTTTGTTTTTCTTTGGGTGTGAGCTCTCAGGCTAGCTGGCCTTGAGAGTAATTTCATATGGCATTGCTAGATGCATCAATTATAGAAAATATTTGAATTCTAATGTGAATATACTAAAATGGATTTTTGATTTTTTAATTGAACTCAAAACCATCTCAAAATCTGGTATGGATTAATCTTCTTATCACTTATTAAACATCCAGGCACTTTACTTGATCACTTTGGTAGTTGGTAATCTACTAAAATTAGATGCTACAACTATAAATTTAACTAAACCATAGGTCACTCGAGTTTATGGTAAGGTAGATTTTAGGAACGAGCTTCCTACTTGAATAAAAAAATCAAAAAACAAGAAAGAAATAATAGCTTTAGCAAAAAGCACTTGCCAAGCCATTGTAAGGGCAATAGCAAACAAGGACACTCTTACAACAACACAATTTGAAAAAGCACAACAAAGCTTCCATTGATAAGCCAGGTGAGGCATCAACACATCAGGTACCCCTTGTAGCAAATCCCTCACAAATACTGGCAAATGAAGAAGCTCGTAAAACACTTCAAACTCTGGCTATCATACACAATTTAGTAGTTCAATCTAATGATATTAGAAGGGATAGAGATTGGACTATCAACTCTCCTCATCTCATGCTATAAGAAATGACTAAATAACACAAATCCAACATTGACATTTGCCTCTAATTTATTGAAGACCAAATCTAGGCACTAGAAAATGGTTGGCCCACCCAAGGAATTTCAAATGACTGCATGATTCAATATAAAGAACAACTAGGAAATAGAAATAAGGATTATCAATTCAAATAAGAAGCTATGTAAAAAACTCCATCAATATAGTAGAATGATATTTAGCCTTTTAAAAATTTCAATGAGGAATTATTATAAAGAGCCTTTGCATATGATCTTAGCTAGAATAAAAATGATTCGCTATAAAAATGATTCACAATACTATCAAACAAAAAAACTTGAAAAAAAGCAAAAAGGAACAAGACAAAACAAGCAATCCAAAGCTATAAGAAGAAGTTATCAACCAACCAAACTATGAAAAACTCATATTACAATGAATAACCTCCTTATTTGGAGCATTAGGGAGGCAGTTGGTAAAGAAGAGGTTATTCACCTTAAATCTCTTATAAATTATCACATGGTATCTATCTATCGCAAGTAAAAAGTAGCAAGAATCACTAAAAAGGAAATTTGATTTTGCATTTTGTGAATATAATTCATTGAACAAAATCTAGGTGTGAAAAAGGAATTCTCTTATCAAGTTGTTTGTAATTATGAAAAATTTATGCACATGATAGTCAAACATGAAGATTCGTAAATTCACGTGTTGTTTCTTTGTGTATGCATAATATCTATTTAATAATAAAATAAATCAATGAAATGAACTCAAAATAATGGCTAATGCCACCAATGTTCCTTGGCTAGTTTGTGGAGATTTTAATGTAATTACTTGTAATTTCTTATTTAGATAAATATAACGGTCACTTTAACCCAAAGATTGGCTCCATTGTTGAGTTTATTGACTCTATTGGCTATTGCACTCTCAAAGTGTTTGTTATACCCGGTAAAATATTATAGGTTTAATCTTCAATAATTCAATTGTGGCTTGGATGATTTCAGATCGACAGTAGGATGAGCCAGGAGCTCAATTGGAGGCTATTGGAATTTCTGAAATTTTCTGGGGATTTTTCGGAGCACCGAGATTTTTTTAAAAACCGGAATTTGGATATTTTTTCTTTTACCGCGCGTGAACCGGACCGGAGCGGTTCAGCGAAGGCGGGGCGGTTCGCCGAGGTGCGTTTGCGCGTGCGTTTGGATAAGCCGCGGATAAGCGGATCGGACGGGCGAGATCAGCGGTGGAGATTAACCGGCTGATCGGGTGTTAAGCAGCGTTTTTGGAAGGTCAACCGGGGCTTGATGGGTCTTAACGGGTTATTACCGGTTTAAGCTGGGTATTTAACCTAAACTGTTCGGCTGTTAGGGTTTCGAACGGCGGCTAGAGGCGAAGTGTTCGCGGCGAACGGCTGTACTTTCCGGCAGCCTTCCAAGGGGCTTTTGGTAACCGGAGGTTCGCGGGACAGAGGCGAGAATTTTGGTACTGGTTTCGTTCGGGGAGGAGCTGCGGTTGATCGCGTGCGAGCTTCACCGTCGCCGGGGAGCAAAGGTAGGAAATTCAGATTAAATTAGTTATTTAGCAAATTAAAAATATGGATTATTTTGCAAATAGCTACTTGAGCATGCGGATATGGGTTTTTGGAATTGATTAATGCAATTTATTGATTTTAGCATTTTAGGGTTTCTTTTTTTATGAAGAAGAATATATATAAAATTTCTGCCGAATTGGAATTTCTGTGCATAGAAGCATGCCTTAGGTTTTGATATTATCATATTGCCATTATTCAGGTTATCTGAATGCTAGAATGATTTTAATTTCATGAATTGGCATAGTTGGATCTGACAACACTTCGGCGAAAATTTTTGCATGGACATTTAGCTTCGCGACTTGATTATATGGAATTTTTAGGCTAGTACGAGCTTTAGGCTAGCGTTCCCTTGCGTTCGGTCGCCGGAAATCGACGGGGAAAATGGAGACTTCCGGAAAGTCGACGGTTAGAATTTTGCGGGCGACGGGCGAAGGAAGGGGATGAATTAGGGCTAATTAGGGATTATTCTGATTATTAAGTGAATAATTATTTTAATTATTAATAATTATATGTTAAGCATCGGCCCGAATTTGGATTATTAACTTCGGCCGGCGGGGTTCTCGGCTCAGCGCGTAAGGGTTCCGAACCGGCGACGAGAACCGGTTCAGGGGAAGTGCGGCGCGGATGAGAGAGAAGCGGAAAAAAAAAAAATTAATTCGGAAATTAATCCAAATTTTCGGAAAAAGGATATGCGGATTTTAAATTCGGAAATTTATTCCGAATTTCGAAAAATGGATAAAGGGCAGAAATTTATTTTGGAAATTAAAATTTCCTGAAGTGAGGAAGAGGTGATTTTTGGAAATCACGTAGCCAAGTTGAAATTGACTGTTGGAAATTACCCATAAATTCAGTGCAGCTGGATTAGTTGGAAGGAAGTGTGACACTTGGGTGCTACCAGAATAGTCAGAATTTTGGTACAGTTTGTGTTGCTTGGATGGCAATGACATGGATTGAGTCAGTTTACTCAGTGTTGGCATATTTCATGGATTGGCATATTGGACCGGACTACTATAGGCCCTATATGATGTTTTAGGGTAGTTGTGGTAGGTAACTGTGCGGTACAGACTTAGCTTTCACAGTATACATGTGGACTGGTATGCGATTTGTTGTATCTGGACACATGTTGCCGAATCTTGGAGTTAGAACTTGGCAATGACTGTAGGGGCGTGAGCTTCTATGGAAATTGTTGGGAGAGGACTTCTTGGGACGGTGGCTGAGTCGATCTCTTCTGGTCCATGAGTGTAGGCCTGCGCGCCTGAGAGTGGCAGTGGCAGGGGTGACTCGCCGTGGCTAGTCAAGTGTGTAGGCCTGCGTGCCTGAGGGTGGCAGGGGTGTCTCACATTGGCTAGAGATCTATGTGACTGGTTCTGTCTATAGTCTCCAGAAGATTGATTGAGGAGAGACGCTGCGGTGTCGGGTGCTAGGCGTTGTGATGCGTGCACAGAGATGGACGTGTCCCGCTGGCATGCTTTGCCTAGGCGCCATGCGTGCGCAGAGATGGGCGTGTCCCGCTGGCATGCTGCCTGGGAGCACAGAGGAGAGCTACTCTGGTGTGACTGGGGGTGACTGTGGTTGGTCAGAGTCTGGGATTGAGAGTGCCTTTCCACCCTACATTGTTATGCTGTATTTCTATACTCTTACTATTATCCTTCTCTTGCATGAGAGTTTTTTTTTACTAGCTGTCTTTCCTACTGGGCGTAGCTCATTCCTTTATTATCTATATTTTTCCAGTGGCTCGGCAGACTTGACGCCACCCAGCTTTAGGTGGGATCGTGATCAGTAGGCTAGTGGAGGAGATCTGATCTGTGATTTTCTGAGACATTCTGGTTAGTTGATTGTTGCTGTTGGATGTATTCAGTGAGACTGTTATTCTTATGTCTTGTATTATGTGAGGGTGATTCTGACTCATGTACTTGGATGGATGATGTGGTATTTGATGGACTGTGACTTTTCATATGAGTTACATTTTTATACACTATCTTATTTTCTATCTTGACGGTATGGTGTGTGGAGCGCCATTTCATATTGGTGGATGTTATATATATTTTTTTTTTTGTTGATGGTGAGGTCATTACATGACTATGGAACTTAACCTTGGGGGTTCAGACTTCTATTAGATCGGTTCTCCAACCGGTATGGGTTAGGAGTATTGGGTCTAGTAGGAGTAACATTGCGCGAGTTCATCAGTTAATTTAGGAGTCATGAACCTGATTTGACGGTGTGCCCGAAAAATGGGATCCACATAGTTAAGGAAAGTAGGTGTGTAATGATGTGTTATATCCTATGTTTTTCGTAGGCTACTCAGGTTGGTATGGGACGATCTGAGCTGTCTATATGTAAAAAAAAAAAAAAAAAAAAAAACTGGGGTGTAACAGTGTTTTTCTTTTCAAAAAGTAGATTCACTTAGTCAGGGGTACAAAAAGGTAAATGGGCATAGAAAAGATTGGATTATGTATCCATGAATCAAGACTGGTTAATCTCTTTTCCTTCAGCTACCTTTCAACATCTCAACAAATTCCCCATTGATTGCACCCCTCTACTTCTTTATCTTCCCTTAGAAACAATATTGACCCCTAGACAATTTAGATTCAAGAATGTGTGGACCATCAATAATGACTTTTTACTTATCCTGAAGCAAAACTAATGCTTTCTAGTGGTAGGTTTGGACATGAGGACATTATACAAACTTAAATGCTTAAAATGTTGCCTCATTGATTAGAAAAAATTAAATTTTATAGTATATTTTACACATTAGGATAAGCCAAATAACAAGTTAATGAGAAAGAGAGGCAATTCAAATTATTGTACTCTAAGGTCTCTAATTTGGATTTATTAAAAGCTTAAGATCAATTATTTGCAACTAATAACATGAAAAGGAAATTTTAGGGCAAAAAAGTGGGGGTTAGATATCTAACTAAAGCTAATAGAAACACCAAATTTTTCCTTGTGATTATGAAGAACAAAAAAAGAAAGATATTAAAAGAACCAAAGGCCTATTTGGTAACTAGATAGTTGAGGAAGACTAAAGTTCAAAGATAACAATATAACATTTTTGACATCTTTCATCAACAGTTCTTAAGAATCATAATGATTCAATGGTCAATTCATTGCCTTATATCTTTTGAGAATAATTAGACATTAATGCAAGAAGTGACCATGGATGAAATCCAATAGATCTTGTTTTAGATGGAACCCTAAAGTGCACTAGGTCCTAATGGACTCAATATGCTCTCTTTCAAACATTGATAGGCAATAATAATGATTGATGTATTAGAGGTGGCAAAGAAATATTTTGTGGGCTCTCCAATTCTAAGAGAAATAACCAATGCCAATTCAATATTAATCCCCAAAATTAAGAATCCAATAATGTTTGATCATTTTAGACTTATCTATTTGTTAATTTCATAGAGAAAGCCTTTTTTAAGTCATTGGTGTCAAGATTACATAAATTATGTACACTCTTAAGCTCATTGGAACAACTATGATTTGTGATAAATAGAGAAATCACTAAGAACATACTTCTTGGATAGAAAAATAGTTGATGAGATCAACTAAGAAATAAGAGATAATAATTTCCTAATCAAACTTGATTTCAAAAAGGCATTTGACTATTTATCTTGGATCTTCTTAGGATAAGTTCATAATTTCAATTTTAATGATAGAGTTATCAATCTTTCCATGAACACCTTTAATTGCAGTAGGCTTTCTATTATAATCAATTCCAAAGGCAATGGGTTTTTCCAATCAACTTGTGGACTCGAGAAAGGTTACCCATTATCTACCATATTATTCAATTCTAGCTACAAAAGTCTTTAGCTATGGATTAAGCAATCTTCATAACCATGGAAAAGTATCAAATAATGGGTTACCAAGAGATTGTTGGATTATTTTTCAAATAGTTATAATATGTTTGGATTCATCCTTTTAAACCAAGCCTCCTAATTAGAATTCCAATTGGTGCAACATGGGTTTGCCCCTCCCTTCTTAAAGATAAACATAGAAATACACAAATTATGCAATGGACAACCCCCCCCCCCCCAACACACACAAAAACATTATGAAATTGAATGTTGATGGGTCAACTCATGGTAACCTTACTCTTATAAGTTGACCCATGAGATTATGCTCTATCATGTGCACCAAATAATTAAAGTTTTTTCCACATGCAATAAGTCAAACATTGAAGTGAAAGAATTGATTGTAATGCTAGTGTTGCAACTTTACAAAGAAATGGGAATTTTAAACATCATTATGGAGTTAGACTACAAAGTTCTATTAGACATAGTGCAAGGTAGTCTAACAACTCCTTAGAAGATACTAAGTAAGATCATTTGTATCAAATAATTGAACTTCACAAGAATTCAATTTCTTCAAATTTACAGGGAGGGAAAATGCAATGGCAAATTATTTGGCTTAATTAGCTAGCACTAGTCTTCTATTAAATACTATTGATCACAACAAAACAAATACTACACAAAGCTCATCAAATTGGTTGATATTTATATCCTTATCTAAGGTTAGAATATATGATGTTTCTAGTTCAAGTAGAGGTGTAAAGACTTCTTGGAAGCTCCTTTTAACCTCTTACACATAAGGTAACCCACAAAATCAAATCAAACCTACAAATAAGTCTAAAACCAAAGAGCTTCTAAATTTAGCACCACTTCTTGCATTTATACTCATTTTCAACTTCACATAAATTATACCATACAATCTTAGTAACTCAACTTATGTAATTGAGCCACCTCCCCGTAATCTTGTTCCACTTCTTAGCAATGACCATACCTTATGAAATATGTTCTTTATATTGGTCTATCTTTTTGTAATCTCTTTTCTAGCTCTATCATTTTGAACATTCTCTATGATCCCTCACTTTGTTTAACCGTTACTCACCTTAGTGTTGCTTTTTGCCACTTTATCTATCCTTTATTTAATATAATGTCTTATCATAGTAAATGATCAACCCATTATTTATTTTTAATCATTTTCATATTACTACATTGTTCTTATCTCTTGTATCAATCAAGCCTTACCCATTGTCATCTATAACAATTTGTCATACATGTACTACTGCTCTTTCTCTTTCATTGATTTATGATTTATCTGTGATGTATTCTTACCTTAAGCTCTTGAAAGAATACCTTTTTTTAGAGTCATAATTGTAGAATTCAAGCATGACAACAACAAAGAACTAAGATAGAAAGAAGAAGATGAGAGTTTTTCCATAAGAAGATGGAATGGTTTCATTCATCCTTTTTACCTTTTTATATGGGGGTTTTGATACAATATCTTTTTACAAAATCAAATCATTTTTATTTTCAAAAGAAATATGAGGTTTTAACCAAAAGAATATAGTCACAAAATAATGATGCAAAAGCCTATCCACACATGTGTGAGCCACTATAAACTTATGGATGACAATCCCACTAACACAATTCACATGTTTAGGTACCATTCCCAAGCATAGGCAGTGCCCTATCATGTGTGTAACAATAAGTTCCATAGCACCTACATGTGCATAATGGGTATACCCATGTGTGATGTTCCTACATAGTCATGGACTCTTAACATATAGGCATCCTACCTATTGTACCCTTCTATGTACACACTAACCTATTGCCTATAGCAAGTCTCCATATGCAATCGTGCACATAATTTTGGTCACTTTACGCCACTTAATGGTTTTCATTATTTTTTTCTCATATCTTGATTTGTTTCTCAATTTTTGGATTTTATTAATGTTTTAATGAATCTATAATTGAGCTCTTGATCATAAGTTTTTTCTTTTTATAAATTGAGTCATATAATCTTCTTTTTCAAATATAAATTGATTCTTTATAGATCAAGTTATGTTGTCTTTTAAAGTGACCTTGGGAGGTCAAGACTTTTATTAGTCCCATTTATTGGTTTCTTGGACTTTATCACAAGTAGAACATAACTTTGGCAAATATTTATTAGTATTGTCACTTGATTACCTTTATCTATGCCTCCTTATCTTGTGTTAAAAAGAAGTTCTATCTACCCATTGTGAGCTTATAACATTGTGCTTGTCGATAATCGACAACGTCTCTATTTCATAAGGATTCTTTAATATAATTTGATGAACATCTAGAGGTACCACTTTGTAGATAACCATTTAAATATAACCTTGTATTATTTTTTAACTCTCTCTTTAAAACATTTATGAAGTTATCTCAAAGAATAAGATTTTAGATTTGGTGTAGTCTCTAGATTTAATCTCATCACAATACTTTTTGATATTAGAGTTTTCTTATATATAGTGTCAATAATTATACTATTATTCTTTCTTCAATATACATAATGAAGAGTTCACCTTTTTTACTTTTCTTCATAAGATATGTCATTTGAACTTATCAATAGAGTTAAGCTTTCATCAACTTCAAGTGGGGTGTCAAGTAACTTTTCAATCTTAACTGTAATAAGCATTTCATTTTTATTAAACTTTTTAGAAGTAGTTTAGGATGCAATATTTTACATTTTTATTATATGTACCCCATATTTTAATAATGGTCATAATACTTTTGGGCTTTGGTGGTAAGAGTGTTATTAGTTGTGGTTATTATATATTTTGTCAAAGAATACCCTTTATTTTTCACCAATTTTTGGACTTATACTTAGACTTTCAAGTATTTTATCTTTCTAATTTTCTTCTTTTACATTTGTTCTTCTTTTTAATAACTATCACAAATGTAATGGCTTATTTTAAAGATTGAATAAAAAAGTGAGATAATTCGATAGCAATAGGATAGTACAAACTTGTAACTTTGATAATATCTACATCTAGTCAATTTATAGTCCCAATATCATAGCCTATTGTTAAAATTATGTAGTATATTTTTATATCATTTATCTTTGTTGGTGTCATTAGCTATGCCACTTTCTCCACCTTCCTTCCATGTATCTCATAAGATAAAATTCTTCTTTAATTAATTTTTTTAAAATTAGATCCATGTTACTTCTTCAATTGTACCAAATCTTAAGTGAGAATTCTATTAGGCTAATTTATGACTCATCATTTTCAATTGAGTATACACTATCTTATCAATTAATGAATAATAATATATAGAAAAATATCATTAGTTACTCTAACTAGGTATCTAATTTTTATGTTCATTATACCATCATAAATAAGAAAATCAAGTGTAACATTTATCTTGAAAGGAAGTTATCGATTCTTATGCATCGAAAGGTGAGATTGATGATGTCATCCTCATTTCTAATTATCTTTAGATTATCACTTAATCTAAAATTTTTCTAATTAAGAATATTTTCTTTTGGATCTATCATAATAAGAGATTAAGATTTTAGCACCTTCTTTATTAACACTTGCATTTGTTAGATTAATAAAGCTACCTATGTCTCTAAACTTAATAGTTGCATAATCAACTAAATCCTCCCTAATTTCTTGATTTCTTTATATTGCTTTCCTATCAATTCCCTTCTTCTTGGCTCTTGACATTAGAGTCGAATCAAAGCACTCTAATATCAAAATATTATGATTCATTTATGAGTGTTCTTACCCAATGTCCTTAATAAAAAAATCTTTTTTAAAAGTTATAATAATAGAATTGAGACATGAGAAGGGTGAAGGACTAAGATAGAAAAGAAAAGAGTTTTTGTCACAAAAAGATAGAATGATTTAATTCACCATTCTTACCTCTTTATATAGCAATTTGGATATAGTATCTTTTTTATAAAATATATATAATTTTAATTCTAACAAAAAATATCAATGTTTTACTAAGAAAAATGAACATCACAAAATTCACACAACAAAGGCACATGACTACATTGCCAGCACTTCAAGCATGTTGATACTATTCACGTGTGTGAAAATGCCTTTCTATGCAATTTCAAACTACACACACTAACTACGTATGAAGATAGGTGTCATAATGCAGATGTGTAATGAGAATACCTACTACAGCATGTGCTTTACTCATGCAATGATCTTGTGTAGTCATGTGCATGCACCAGTGCCTCTATCCATAGTCATGAAACCTAGGTGAGCCCTCAAACATGCCTATACTTAGTCTTTATATATGATTCTCACTATCTTGTGCTACTTGATGATTTTTGTTACTTTGTCTCCTTGCTTGATTTTTTTTATCAATTTTTGGATTTCTTAATTTTTTAATAACCCTATAAGTCTAATACATGTTATTATACACTATTATAGATTATCAGTTTTAGTTTAAATTTTTTTATTAGCCTTGTTTGTGTATCTCATATTCTTAATATAATATTGAATATCATACTGTATAACTAATAAATAGTGAATAACATAGCTTGAATTAAACATATTTAAGTTTGATTTTAATATCTTAAGACCTGAGATGAACTTAGAATAGCATGTAAAGATATTAAAGGTGTCCTAATGCAGTTCTTGTGAACTCAAATAATGAAGAAATGATTTTGCAAAAGAATTCACAAATTAATTATGCAATGTAATCCTAGTTGTGTCACATATAAAAGAAGTGATGTGATAACCAATAAAGCTAATATGAAGTCTTGATAATGAACTCTTGATAAAAAATCACTCCATTAAGAGCAAAAAAAAAATAGACTTGTAATAGAACCAAGCTTGAGTAAAGCTACCAACACTCTTTAACATGTTTTTTCATGTGGATTGCTCTATGAAACAATTGATCAAGCTTTTCAAATAATTTATCTCTTTTTGATTTAAAGATATATGATTTGGAATACTCAAGAAAGAACATTAATAAAGCTAACATAATGGTTTATTGCAATGAAATATGTTGTGCAGTGACCAATGATACAACAAAAGTGAGACGAGAAATTAGAAATTATTGTATTGTTGCATAAGTATGAACACCATATTGTGCGAGTATATCAACTGGTACCCTAAATGATTCAAGGGATTGATGGACCTTGTATAGTATCATGATATTCGTCATAGTTATACGTCTCATTTTTAAGAAGAGTTCAAAAATTAGGCTATGAGTGTGTCAAATTTTGTTATACATGTATGATACTACCTTTTTACCCAAATGAACCCATTTCACTTAAAGCTTGGTTTTAGGTCTTAAACATATATTGGGTAAATTTGCATAGTAATAGTATGTTTCTCTTATCGTACTTATATGATATCTTATGATTAGTATAAATAAACTTATCATAAAATCTATCATAGTTTATGATCATGCATCATACATTATTTTTTTAATATCTTAGAATTTAGATTTACATGATTTAATTCTAGTTTTATCATTTGATATCAATGTCATAACTATACGATCCACTTTGCACATTGAAAATAAACTAGTTAGGAATTAGTAATTCATTGGATGATATTGACAATGGTGCATCATACTTATACAATCCCTTAGATTGTAAAGTATGATCGATTCAAGATGTGAGTAATGGTTTGTTTGACTAATTTTTCACATAGCCATTTGCATTCTTAAAAATATATAAAGGCCTCTAAATAATAGAGAAAAGATTAAGGCTTCACTTATTATTTGAAAGAGAGTTTTATTGCAATCATCTTATACTTAGTTGAAAGATTTTGGGAAATGAAGGGTTCTTTCATCGTCATAATAGTCATCATGTCATTGAGCTAAACACATACTACTGTTTAGTTCTTTTCTTGAGCTTTATTGCATATATTTTTACATTACTATAGTGTGACTCTTATTCAATTAGTCATTGGTTATAGAAATTATTATTTTGAGCCTTATTTGGTTGGTTTGTCTCACTCTTGAGAACTTTATTTGATATTTGTTGTGTAGGATTTTATTAAACTATTGTGTAAACTTTTATTAACTCGATCTTTGTGGGCTTTTATTAAGGTGGTATTGTTAGCTTTTATTAAGCCAGTATTGTAAGGTTTTATTAAGTTAGTGTTTAATAGATTACTTGATATTTGGCCAGTAGTGGATTTCGGTCTATGTTTGTTTTGAACCACATGAATTTTTTTTGTATGCACTTTACTTGTTCCACAATAAAATAAGCTTTTGTAAGCTTGATAATATTTTCTAAAAATAATTATTATAATAGCCAATAAGATTAAGAATAATAAAATCATCCACTACAAAGTAAATTGAATTATTTTAGTTAACTTGAAGAATTAAATTTGCATAATTCACCACTCCTTATAGACATTGTGCTTCTATAATTTATAGAAAGTGGTATCTGAGTAAGGTTAAATAAAATGAAGCAATTCTTGTGAGAAAATCTTATCAATGCCTCACAATATGGTTAAAAAACATGTTTGATTAGGTGAGGGGACTTTGTCTCATTATCTTCTCTTATTTGAAATGAAGTTTTATTCTTTATGGAAGAACTGTATGCATGTTTTCATTGAATGAATTGAAGTTGAACTATGGGATGTTGTTAAAAATGACTTTATATTTCCTTTTGAAAGAGTTGGAGATAAGTTTATTAGAAAATCTTTGAATGAATTTTTCTTGGATGAAAAATGTTGAGTTCAACTTAATTCTTATAGATTAAGTCTTTGATCCTTATTTTTTGTAGTTTAACAAATGTAGAATTTGAAAAAGTTATGAATCTAGACATTTCATATAACATTTAGTGTAAATTATAAAATTTGTATGAACATAAGGACATTGATTACACCTCCAATGATGTACAGGGATGATCTTTAAATTATGAGTAGTCAAAGATGAAGATTCAAAGATCCAAAAAGGACAAATGTTGATGCTCATTGTCATGAATTCAAGGAATTTGGACTTCTCTGCCTCCCATGTCTTATGTTGGAGAAGGAGAAAAATAAGAAGAAAACTCCTAAGAAGAATAAGAAGAAGAAAATAAGGAAGGAGGCTACATTGGTTGATTCATCACCAAACAAAAGAAGTAAAGAGAACAAAGAAAATGAAGAAGTTGTTTGTCTCATGGCATTCACCATTATAAATCATCTAAGCATGAACAAGATGAGGTAACAAAACTCTCCTATAAAGAGTTCGACAATAATTTACTTGAATTAGTTCATGCTTTTGAATCTCTTGCATTAAAAATTAAGGTTGAAGAAGAGCACAAAAAATGTTTAATTTTGAGATGAATAGAATGAAAAGAATGATAAATATTTGCTTGATTTGAAGAATGTTAAAGATGAATTAACAAAATGTATTAGCAAGAATACTAAAGAAAAAACATTGTTTAATCAATTTTAGAATTTGCATTCTAATTGTGCTTCATTTCATCATACACATAAGAATGTAGCATCTAAGAATATTCAATATGTGCATGTTGAAAATTTTTGTTATGCTTCATCTCTTACCTACAATTATTGTTTAAAGCAATGTCACACATCTATATATTATAACATAAGAATTAATGTAAATTCTAGATATCTAACCTATGTATGGATTGCAAAAAATAAGAATGTACCTAGAAATGATGCTTCATTCGAGTGTGGATTGATCAGATCTAAATTCGTTGGGGTTCCTAAATTGATTATTCTTATTGGCATGTTTCCTATATTTGAATCACAAAGTGGGAGAATTCTATGGAAGCATGTTGTTTAAATTAAAATCTCAAGCATGTTTACTTTCTTATTGATAGTGATAATTTTAAACTCTTATATACATCAATTTATAGGGAGTTGTGTAAATGAGCTTCTAAGAGGTTTTGCTTATTTGATTTTTTTAACAAGTGTATGTTTATTGATTTGTTTTTTAATAAGAGAACTACTGTGAATCTTTATTAATTTATTATTATTTATGGGGAGTTGTGTAAATGAGCTCTTAAAAGTTTTTGCTTATTTGCTTGTCTTTAATTTTGTTATTATTTGATGCATTACACAAAAGGGAGAGAGAAGTGAGAAATTAAAAGTATTCATAACATCTTATGCTTTATTTGTTATGGATTTAAATTACATACAATAAGGAGGAGCTTGAACATAGATAGAGCATTTGTATTTGCATAATTTAATACCTTTTCGTGTCTATATTTGTTCAATGATTTTATCATCATCAAAGAAAGAAGATTGTCATACCCTTTTGTCATTACATGATTTGATTAATAACAACAAAACTATCATATTATATTTATTAATTATTTTTTTAAGTTTTGATTTCAAATCATGCATCTCATGAGCAACTACCTTAGTCATTTAAAGAGCTTGATCATGTAACACATGGAGCTTAATAGAGGTGTTTGTGTGTTAACTATAACTAGTATAATGAGAAACATAAACTTGAGTAATACAAGGAAGAGATATTTACTACGTATCTTAATTTTGGTAATAAAAATATTAAAAATAATAATAATTTACTTGAGATGCTTAAGATTTACTTTAGACAAATATTATAATTTTTTTATATATATTATGTTTTTAGAATATTATAATAATGAGTTGCATCATGTGTTAAGATTAAATCAAGATAGATTTGGAAAGAGTTTGAATTGAGTGTGATTTGTATTAGCTAAATTAATCATTCTTATATGATGAATTTGTTATACAATATAATTAGTTAATATTTAGAATAGACAAAAACCATTTAATAGCAATACTGAAAAAGTGACTATTTTATATTTTTTATATTAGTACAATAAGCCTATCATATAGTACACTGATCATTTACCTGAAAAGTTTGATTTGAGGTTTAGTGATCTTGGTGTTCATATAATATAATATTACCTTACGTACTAGTATCATGCATTCATTAAAAGGATTACACCAAGCTATTATAATTATAAAATATTGATGTACACAAGAAGGGAAGTAAATTATTAAAATACAAACTTAATTAAGTTTGAAGCACAAGATTAACAATCAATACAATACTTTAGGTTTCACAAACTAAATCCATTACTCAAGTAAAATATGAATTATGATCTTTTTAAAACAAACAAGTTACTTCAATAACTTTAAAACAATTAAATCAAGTTTAGGAAATCACAAACAAATCACTTCAAAGCTCTAGAATAATTTAAGCACTCATCTTAATATGATTACCATATAATTACAATTTGCTTATAGAAATAATTGATTAGTTTTTCAAAATCTTTGTTTTAGTATAATAAGTAGCAATAATAACTAATACTTGTTTAATGTAATAGCTCTTATAACAAGTTTAAGAAAAATTATTTATGTTAGAAACCTTTGTGTGAGAATGCAAGAATAGTAAAGAACACAACTTGACCTTTAAATGGTTTGAATAAATCTTTGGCTACATTCACCACTAGTCGCCTCGACCTAACTGCCACTAAAAGACCACTTTCTTTTATTACTATAGGTAAAGATAAACCTTTACAAAGCCATTTTCTTTTAGTGCATCTAGTAGTGGTGCATCATTACATAAAACAAGTGCAACAACTTACTAAAATAAAGCTCGATCTATATAGTAAAGCTTAACAATGTTTCACCAAACACTTGAAGAAATAATACGACAAAAAGCTATAATGATATCAAGGATATTACCAACAAGAATAAAGTTTGAAGTAAGGATGAATATGATCAAACCAAGAATATAGAAATGAGAAATAATATTTTTTATCATGCAAATCTTAAATACAAATAATATTGCTCTACAACCTTTATAAAAAATTTATCAACGAGAATTAACCAATTCTCAATTAAAACTACTCTTTTTTATACTATCTAACATCCTAAAGATGATAAATGCTAGTGCAATGATAAAAAATGCATTCTTAGAAAGCTCTAACTAGTTGTTACACTCTTAAGATGTAGATTATATTAATATTCTTGTAAGATCATAAAGAGGAGATAGGTATTTAGATCAAATCACCCCAACCATGAGCTTGCCTAATCAATTAATTATTATTAGGAAAAATGTATCATACATATATGATGATGACATTATATAACATTAATAAAACAAGTCTCTTACAACTAAATTTTGAACTCTCAAGAAAATGTATACGATACAAGATTGTACAGTATGATATGTTACATAAGAAGCATGCATTACTAAGCAAGAATGATCATATTCATATACTAGTAGATCATACTAATATGACATTAATCTGTACAATAAATGGTTGAGATTTCAAACCAAAATCTTAGATAAGTATGTATTATATTGGTATGATAGTAGTATTATAATAGCATGACAAAACTCAATCAAACATTTGTCAAAGTCCTAAGCTAGGTCTCACTTATTAGATTGATCATACTAGTATGAAGGTGGATTACTATCATATAATATATATTTTCACAAAAGTTGAGCTCTCAAAGGATATCATATGCTATGATTGTAAACTATAAATTCTTGAATAATTTATATATTAAGTAGTTGAGGTAATCATACCCATATGATAAATCTTGTCATATTAACATGACAAGTATTATGAAATAGACTATTATACAAATCCAATACATATAATTTCTTGGTATGATGTACACCATACACTAAGTGATGAATGTACTCCTATGAAATCACTATCATATTTATATAATATTAACTTTATACTTTTATCTTTAATAGTGATTGTATAAGTCTAATGCATTAACACTCTTATATGTGAAGTGACTTTATATATTGGTTGATATGCTTATATGACATAAATATCATACTTATACAATACAGTAAGTGCATCCATTAATAAACATATAATTATGATACAAATACTTTATACTTTTATAGTGAGTAAAATAGTAATAAAATGAAGTCATAAGGGTACGATATAGTAATTGTACTAATATGTACAATAGCTATGTTTATTAACTTATATAAGATTTTCACTTATGTATAGATATGACACAAAAACTTTCTATCATATGACATATGCTTCTTGTTGATCCACTCATAACATAAAATGGTCATATATGATATAGAAATTATACTTATCCAACCACTACTAAGCCTATACATTTAATCAATCTTGAGATGAAATAAATGACATACTCATACAAAGAAACTTAACTCTCAGAGATTAAAAAATACATGTAAAAAATTGATACCTTGTACTATCCTATTCACCTTTTTAATAGTTTATTTAGACATTAGTACAATTGTACAATAAAGATTTGTTGAAATTAGTTATATTATTATGCAAGTATGGTCATTATATTATGTAAGTATATCAACCATTATCCTGAGTAATTTAAAGCATTGATGGGCTTTATATAATACTACTATATTCTTTGTAGTTGTATGATCCATTAATCTATTTAGTGAGTATTAAAGACTTAAGCTATGCATGCACTAATTTTTATTTTATCTGTATGATACTAACTTATTATCGATATAAATACCATTTCACCTAAGAATCTAATTTTGGATGTAGTATATATTGGGTAAATTTGCATAGTAGTAATACATTCCTTTTATCATTTTAACATGGTACCTTATGATTAATATAAATGAGCTTATCATAAGACCTATTATTGTATGAAATCATGCATTGTACATCATTTTTTTAAGAGCTCAGAATATAGAATTACATAGTTTTACACTAGTCATATCATATGATGTTAACATTATAGTTGTAGAATCAATTTTGTATAATGAAAATAAACTAATTAGATATTAACGATTTGTTGGATGATGCTGTTAGTGGTGCATCATACTTTTATGGTTCTTTGGATTGTAAATTACAATTAGTTCAAAATGAGAGAATGATTAGTTTTACTAGTTTTTTATAAGTCCATTTAAGTGTTTTTTGGAGCCATTTTAGAGCATTTTTAGGATTCTATAAATCCCTACAAATAATAGAGAAAAGATTAATACTTCACTTGCTTATATTTGAAAGAGACTTTTATTACAATCATGTTACACTTAGAGAAAGATTTGGAGAAAGGATGGGTTGCAAGTTTCTCTTCATTCATTAGCCCTTTTGAATCTATTCATTAACCCATCAAAAGGAATCACTTGAATTCTATTCAATGCCCACTTAGGATCAAATGCTATTTAGCTTAATCATTTATGTAAAATCCCATCATGATGCATTTTTTTTACAATTTTGACTAAAGGATGGATCCATGTGGTATAATTTATTTTTTAGCGAGCTAAGCTATATACTACTCTTCAGCTTTTTTTTTTGAGTTTTATCACATTTCTTTCTATATTGCTATAGTGTGTCTCATGTTCAATTATTCATTAGTTATAAGAATTATTATATTAAGCCTTATTTGGTTTGTTTGTCTCATTATTGGAACATTTACTTGATCTTTGTTTAATGTCTTTTATTAAGACATTTTGTAGGCTTTTATATGGCCAATATTATAGGCTTTTATTAAATCAATATTATTGGCTTTTATAAAGTCATGATATATATCTAAATTTGTATTAAATTGTTTGAAATTTTGTATATACTTGTTCCATAATACAATAAGTTTTTGTAAGCCTAACAATATTTTTTTAAAAACAATTATTATAATAGGAAATAAGATTAAGAATAATAAAGTCTTCTACTATAAAGTTAATTGAATTATTTGAGTTTGCTTGAATATTTAAATTTATACGATTCATCTACCTATCATATGAACATTATGCTCCCATAATTTACACATTTCTAACCCTCTAATCTTAATGGACTAGTATGCATTGATTCAGTATAATTACATTATCAACCTTGTTTATTTCTTCTATTATGCTCGATTATTATTTGTCTAGTATGAAACATATGTTTGCACTATATGATCATTCATTCAAGAATCTTTGTTCATAATCGGTCTTGTATTATTTCTTCTAACTCCTTGACAAACTATATGAGTTTCGACTGACTACATCATCGATTTTGTAGGAAAGCTCAAAAATGAATGTATATGAGTCAGCTAATATCGATGTGTCATACAATACAACATTATTCATTGTATGGTATAATTATCACCTTTGATATTATTGGGATTCTAATAGAAAATCTTGGTGAGCAATCTAGTTTAAGTATAATTTCTCATGCAATTTAATTTGAAGCATTTACAAATCTCTACTTAAAGGTATACAAAAAGATAAGGGAAAGCTGGTGAGATCATTGCAAACTTACTAATTGCAATTTGTTGTAGCTTTTCAACTCGTTGCATTCTACATCCTCTATGATGGTGACTTGTTCATTGTACGTCACAATGTTCCATGCTATGTAATAAACTTCATGTTTTTTTTTCATAAATGTAACAAACCTCCAGTGCTGTAAACCTTTCAAAATACAATAATATTTATAACTTACTTTAAAAAGGTTTTTCAAATGGATTCAAAATTTAGTTAAAATTTTTCTTAAATTTATATTTTATATTCTTTCACCAATTTCTAGCAAATTTTCTAAGTTTGACATTTGACCAAAACAACTTAAAAATAGTGACATATTAAAAAAAAATATGTGCATCAGTTTTACTTTTAGAATCAAGAAGAGTTATCATAATGGAGTATTTCAAATGTTTTCACTTTTTTATATCATTCAAATACCTATAGATTTGTATCACAACTAAAGGGTTAAAAAGTCCCTTAGTCCAACACTTAAATCTTTTTAACTTATTTTGTGCAAAAATCTTTCCTAAGCTCACTAAACTAAGTCAAACGTAAGCCTTTGTGTCCATCATTATCTAAGAAGTGGATCTCACCTACTTTTCATTGTTCTACATCCCTTATAACTTCAATTCATTAATCAAAAAAATGTTTTTCTTGCTTATTAAGTGAACTAAGATCTTTCATAACACCAAGAAAGTCATCTTTTTTAAGATTGGAGTTGACCTTTTGATGCATTCTTGAAGAGTTTTTTATTTAATCTTTTTGTGATTGCTTTTTTGTTAACTCTATTTATTTTTAATACATTAGCTTTTTTTTTGCAAATACCTTTTCCAACATAAAATGTATTTATTAGATTTAAAAAATATTTGAATGACTTTTTTAAAGTTCTCAAACCATTTTCCTCTCAAATCATAAAGCCTCAACTTTACTTGCATGATAAAGAAAACTTGTAATATACTTGTTATCATTTAGTCCTTAGTGCCTTAATTTCATTATTATTATTTTTAGTTGTGTTGTAAGTTTCTAACAAGTATTATGTGGTTTTCTAGGCCTTCAGACCTAAACGAAATATCTCAGTGGTTATCAAGGTTTCAAAATTTTGAGCAATTACATAAAAAAGGCTTAGATCGCTCCTTTTGGTTAAGCTAATGTTTAGCTATTTTGAACAAACTTGACTTCAGCATAAATCCCAATGAAAGAACTTGGAGAGTAGCTGTAGTCTGTTAACGAGGCTAAAACACTATAAAGTATTTGTGTTGTTTATTTTCCTTCGTTTATTCTATTTTAAATTTTCATCTCTACTTTTACATGTCATGTTGTGTGGATTTAGTTTTCATCAAACTCATTAGAAAATAATGAAAATACTATTATGATATTAATCCCTAACTATAGTGCTTTATTATTAATAATAAACCTTAAGTATTTCTAATGAATTTGGAAGATAAAACTTTTAAATTTTGGATAGCCAATGTTTTGCTCAAGATATACCTTAAAGAAAAAGATGATTAAATACTAGATCTCATGAAGATCATCTTGGTTAGAGTAGTAGGTTATTGTGAGACTTATTATAAGTTTAATTTTAGGTATTTCTCTTTTATTTTGATTAGAATATTAAAATTAATTAAAATAAATCTTACAAGGCATAAATATAAAATTTTATTTAAGTTAACCATCTTAAAAAATATTAAATTTTCAAAACCTTGATCATCTTACCTTAACCACCCAAAGAATCATTTTATCTTTTATCATATCTTTGAAAATCATCTTTAAATGACTTATTATAAAAAAATATATTATTGTAATAAGAATTAATTAAATAATAAAAAATAATAAAAAAACTAATTCTACTTAGTCTAAACTACCCTAAGATTGAACCTTAAGTCTAAAGTCAAGTTATTACTCTTAAATCTATGTGTTATAATAATCATGTTAAGGCATCACTCCATGTATAGATTTATATCAAATTGGGGCATAACTCTTAAAATCCATTAAGAGTTTACTAGCAGTATCAATAATGAACTCTTGAATGAACTAGGGGGCACCAACCCCAATATTAAGTTATATTAGGCACAAGAAAATGCTTTATGCTAATAATCTAAGCTGAGACATGCAATATGTGACTAAAATTTAGTATTATTTTTATGCAGCTAACTTTCAAATTATAGTAGCAATGTGTGTGTTTGATCTCTCAATTTTGTGATTAAATGATCAACTAATCCAATTTTTAAATGTGGTAATTGAAGTGTTATTCGACAAGAAGGAGGTGAAAACTAAGAAAAAAGTTTTGGTTTTTTACCAAAATTTTTAATGAAAAGTTTTAACATAATTATTTTAAAAAGATTGAGAAAATCTTTTTAAGTCATTTTGTGAAAATATTAATTTTATTTTAATCATAAATTTTTATAAAAATAATGAAATAAAAAAATCAATATATATATATATCAATGATTTTTAAGTAATTTGGTTTAATCCATAAAAAAATCATGTAAAAATAAAATAAGCAATATAAGTCATTTGTTAAAAGAAAATAAAGAGAGGCTAGTACAATTTTGTAACTAGGTAAGCTTAGCAACAAAAGAAAATAATTTGGCAACACAAAACTAAAATTGATACAAAAAAATTCTATGTTTGATGAAATGCTTAATGAGATACAAGTGTTTTAATTGAATCAATTATAAATAAAAAAAAATTAAGAATTTAACTGATTTGAGAAGAAAGTAGAATTTGATAACTGAAGGGCACAATGCCAGGAAGAGACAATGAGCATTAGCTACTAACAACTTTAATAACTTTAAATTTTTCTTTAAAATTTATCAAATGTTTCATCAAAGATTCATATATTAATTATGTTAAAAAAATCTTCTATTTATAGACATTTTTTAATGGCTAAAAGTAACTACCAAATAGACCAATTAGTCATTATTAATTAGTGAATATTTTTAATTAAAAATTTAAGTAGTATTTAAATAAATGATTTAATAGCTTGCAAATAATAGCTAAAATAGTTGTTACACAAAGGTTCATTACACACCATTTAACTTGAATCACTGAAAATGAAAGTCACACAATTGCAAAGATTCTGGATCATTTGATCATGAAAAAATTACATGATCTAATTGTTTAAATTAAATCTGAGTATTAAAAAGGTACAAAGAGTCATGACCATTCAATCTCAAATGTGATCAGATGGCTAGGTTCTGATTTTTCCTGCAAATTAATTTTGGATAGTGTGATACAAAAACTGCATAGTCGAATGATTTATTAAATTAATGCTTAAAAAATAATGGATGTAGTGATGATCGTGTGATCTAAAATTTGCATGATTGGATGAAGCACATCACTTCTAAAATTCGAAAGTCAACTTCACAAATAGTATATTATAGTTTTGTCTTATATTTCTTACTAAGGCATGTTGTATATGTTCATAAGAGCTTTTCTACATGTTTAAGTTAGCTTTCACTTTGGGGTTAATTGCCCCCTGATTCACTCGAGAGATGATGACCAATGTGGCCAATACATACTCTTTAACAGAATATGGATTCATGATTAAGGCCTCGATATGAGTTTGAGAGTGATTCTTATACCTATTACAATAGCAAATGGGTTTCAAGAGTAATGTCATGATACCAGAATTATGGTTTAGTTTTAAGACAAGGCATTAAGTAGAATTAAGTTTTTTATTTTAATTTAATTATTATTAATTAAATATTATTATTTACTAATAAATTTATTATTATAATGTACTTTTTACAAAAGTTATTAAAAGAATATTTCTAAAGATATGATAAAAGATAAAATGGTCCTTAAGATAGTTAAGAAAAATAGATCAATGTTTGAAATCTTAATATTTTTTAAGTTGATTAATTTAAATAAAATTTTATTTTTTAATATTATTAAAATTATTTCAATCAAACTTAATGCTCAAATCAAAATAAAAGTGATATACCTAAAATTAAACTCAAAATAAATCTCTTAATGGTTTGTCACTCTAACAAAGATGATATTCATTGGATCTAATATTCACTCATTTTTTTAAGTTTTTTCATAAACATGAGCATTGGTTATCTAAACTCTAAAAAATCATTAAAAAAATTTATTAAAAATATTTTAATATTTTGTATTCTCAAATAAAGTATCATGGCTAAGGATCAATAATACAACAATAATTTATTAAGTCAGTTAATGGCACAAATTTATGATTACATCATCTAGGTTTATTCTACACTTAAGATCAAGATTCAACTATTTGATCATGATTGAGATCTAATAGTCTAAATTAAATCCTTTTCTCTAAATAGTTCCAATTGAAATCTAATCGTTAGATAGTGTAGTTTTTGTGATCAAAAGATGAAGAATCCTTTTGATCATGTGGTTCTTTGTTTAACAACTATTTTACTCATTGTTTAAGAGTTGTTCAAAGTTTTATTTAAATAATACCTATGTTTTTAATTAAAATCCTACACCTATGTCCTTTTAATTAAAATAAGTAGTAATAATTATTTTATGTTGTTTACTAATAATTTTTAGGTGTTAAAAATGTCTATAAATGAGAGACTTTTTTAACATAATTAATTGATAAAATTTTAATTAAATCTAAATAAATTTTTTAAAGTGACAATATTTAAGCTGTTACTAGTCAATGCTCATCTTTACTTTCATTCACTGTCATTCAATGTCAAGCTCAAAATTCTACTTTCTTCTTCAAATTAGCTAAGTTCTTATTTTCTAACTTTCATACTAATTCAATTAAAACACTTGTACCTTGTTCAGTATTTTCATCAAATAGAGAAAATTAGTTTGCATTAAGTATGAATTTATACCATCTTCTCATTTTTTACTTTTTGACGCTTTTATTTAGTTGCAAAGCTATTGTAGTCTATTGCCTATATTTTGTTGTTGTAAAGATTTAGCCTAATCTTATTTTGAAAAAAAGCTTATAATAATTAGTTGTATTTTGGCCTAATTTTTGTTGGGGGTTAATTTAAGTTTAATGTTGAGTCGAACAATCCAAAAATAATTGGTGTGCATTGTAATTACTTGTTAATTTTTTATTTCATAATCTTTATACAAATTATTATTAAAAACAATAAATAATTGTTAAAGTAAAATTAAAATTTATATAAAATCAATTATAAAAACTTGCTCAAACTTATTCAAATAATATTTTTAAAATATTTTCTTTAAATATTATTTTAAAAAATAAAATTTTTATTTCTAATAATTCACTCACTTCCCCTTCCCTCTCTCTCTTACTAAACCTCACTTAAAATACTTATAGACTAAATCTTGTGAATGAGTTCTCAAATTTCAAATAAAACTTTATTCGCTCATTAGACCCACTCACTAAATATGATGATTTAAACATGTCCTTTTTGAAATTCTTCATCGAAACTAAAACATTTAGACATGTAAATGATTTATGTTCTTAGCAATTCTCTTCTCCTAGTGAGCAACTAACTCAAAATGCACTTAAACCATCACCCACAAATATTTAAAATTCAATATTCTTAATTTTACTATTTTGTTAACTTTGTTGACCTTAACAACTCAAATCTAAACTTCTAATTTACAGCCAATTATATCAATCAATTTAAATCTGACAATCCAAATTCTAACAGTCTAATTGAAATCCTTTTTTTTTCTAAACAATGCCAATTTAAATCTAATCATCAAATTTTATAGTTTTTGTGATCAAACGATTAAGAATCCTTCTGATTGTGTGGCTCTTTATATAACAACTTTTTTAGTCATTGTTTGAGAGTTGCTCAAAATTTTATTTTAATAATACCCATATTTTTAATTAAAACCTACACCTGTCTTCTTTTAATTAAAATAAATAGTAATGGCTATTTTGCATTCTTTACTAATAGTTTTTAGGAGTTAGAAAATATCTATAAATAAAAGATTTTCTTAACATGATTGATTTATAAAATTTTAATTAAATCTAAATAAAACTTTTAATTGATAAAATTCAAACTATTAGCAGTCAGTGCTCATCGTTGCTTTCATTCACTATGTTCTTTATCGTCGAACTCCAAATTTTACTTTCTTCTTCAAATCAACTAAGTTCTCATTTTCTTAATTTATAATAAATTCAATTAAAACACTTGTGTCTTATTAAGCATTTTTATCAAATATAGAAAACTAGTTTGTATTAGGTACGATTTTATGTCATCACTTCAATTTTTACTTTTTGTCACTTTTATTTAGTTGTTAAGTTGTTTTAGCCTATTGCATTTGTTTTGTTATAATGAGGATTTAGCCTTTTTTTTGACAAAATCCTTATATTAATTAGTAGTATTTTTACTTAGTTTTTCTTGGGGGGTTAACATAAGTTTGTTTTTAAGTCAAACCATCCAAAAATAATTGGTGTGCATTGTAATTACTTATTAATTTTTTATTTCATAATCTTTATAAAAAGAATTATTAAAAAAATTAATATGTTTTAAAAAATTAAAATTTATTCAAAATCAATTATAAAAACTTGCTCAAACCTATTTAAACAATTTTTTAAATATTTTCTTTAAGCATTATTTTAAAAAATAATTTTTTTATTTCTAGAATTCAGCTCCTCCCCTCCCCCTTCCTCTCTCTCTCTTCCCCTATCTCTTGCTGAAACTCACTTCAAGTACTTATAGGCTAAATCTTGTGGATGAGTACTCAACTTACAAATCAAATTTGATTCACTAATTAGACCCACTCACTAAATATGATGATTTGAACATGCCTTTTTGAAATTCTTGATCAAAACTAAAACATTTAGACAAGTAAATGATTTATGTTCCTAGGGATTCACTTCTCCTAGTGAGCAACTAACTCAAAATGCACTTGAACCAACAACCACAAATATTTAGTAATCAATATTCTTAATTTTATAATTTTTTTTATCTTTCTTGACCTTACCAACTCAAATCTAAACTTCTAATTTACAACCAATTATTTCGATCAATTTAAATCTAATAGTCTAAATGAAATCCCTTTTTCTAAACAGTAACAATTTATTGTGTAGTTTTTACGATCAAATGATCAAGAATCCTTTCTATCATGCAACACTTTGTATAATGACTATTTTAGTCATTGTTTGAGAGCTCTTCAAAGATTTATTTAAATAATACCTATGTTTTTAATCAAAATCCAACATCTAGCTCCTTTTAATTAATATAAGTAGTAATGGTTATTTTGTATTGTTTACTAATAGTTTTTAGATATTAGAAAATGTTTATAAATACTAGATTTTTTTAACAAAATTGATTTATAAAATTCTAATTAAATCTATATTAAATTTTTAATTGATAATATTCAAGCTGTTAGTAGTTAGTGCTCATCATTGCTTTTATTCACTATGTCCTTCATCATCAAGCTCCAAATTTTACTTCTTCAAATCATCTAAGATTTCTTACTTTCTAATTAATTCTATTAAAGTACTTGTATCTTGTTGAGCAATTTCATCAAGTATAGAACATTAGTTTGAATTAAGTACGAATTTGTGTCATCACTTCGTTTTCTTCTTTTTGCCTCTTTTTTTAGTTGTGAAACCATTGTAGCTAATTGTTTTTATTTCCTTGTTATGAGAGTTTAGCCTAACCTTCTTGTGATGAAACATTTGTATTAATTAGTTGTTTTTGCCTAGTTTTTATCGAAGGTTAACGTAAGTTTATTTTAAATCAAACCATTCAAAAATCGTTGGTGTACTTTGTAATTACTTGTTAATTTTTTATTTCATAATATTTATACAAATGATTATTAAAAAATTTAACATGTTTTAAAATAAAATTAAAATTTATATAAAATAAATTAATAAGACTTACTCAAACATATTCAAATAATTTCTTTAAAATTTTTTCTTTAAATATTATTTAAAAAAAATCAAATTTTAATCTTTAATAATTCACTCTCTCTCGCTTCTCTTGTTGAACCTCATTTCAGATACTCATAAGCTCAGTGTTGTGAATTAGTTCCCTGCTTACAAATAAAATTTGATTCACTCATTAGACCCACTTACAAAATATGATAATTTAAACATGTCCTTTTTTGAAATTCATGATCAAAACTAAAACATTTGGACATGTAAACTATTTATGTTCTTAGGGTTTATCTTCTCTTAAAGAGTAACTAACTCAAAATGCACTTGAGCTATCAACCACAAATATTTAGAAATCAATATCTTAATTTTACAATTTTGGTTTTATCTTATTTGGCTTTATCAACTCAAATCTAAAGTTATAATTTGCGATCAATTATACAAATTAGTGGATATTTGCTAGCATGATTACATGAATAGCCTTCTCACATAGTTTTGATGACCTTCATGAGTCTTGTGGCTTGTGTCTTTATTAGCTATAGCAAAGGCAATCTCCTACATTTGGATCTTGTTACAATAAGTTTTTCATGATGATACATGTTTTTCATTATTGTTTTTCTTTTGATGTTTCTTCCATTTATGAACAAAAGTTATTGAAATAGATAATTTTTAAGACTATTTATATCTTTTTTATTACGTTTATTTTAATCATATCATGTATTCTCTTAGCTATTCACTAGATAACTCAAGCAAGATTGTTTCCAATTAGACATAAGATAACTTAGTGTGTCGACAATGCTCAGCATAACAAGTATCGCTACTTGATGGTCATCCTTTCAAATATATTTGAAACCTCCTAACTATCCTCACATAGTCATAATTATGAAGAAACCAATAGATGAAAAGTAGGAGCAGTGTGTACTGCTAAATTACTTCACAAGCAAAACCTATTATGGCTTTCTCGTATATTCAATAAGTCCAACACTTAATTTATATCATTACATTATTATTCTTTTGATTGCTCCAAGTTTTTTTGTTGCTCTTATACGCAATCATCAATGATTTTCAAACTTTTCAACATTTTTGTGAAAAAAATAAATCAATTGAATAAAATAATATTTTCAAGGGATTTATTCTCACTTATTTTATTCCATTAGCACAATAGTTTAAATAAAGTTTCATATTGTTAATTTCAAGGTTCTAAATTTCACATCAATGTAGACCCTTAAAGCTTGTGCAAGTTTTTTTCAAATTAATTATTACATGATAATCAAATTTTTTGTGATTTAAATATATTAATAGAATAAAAAAATATGATATATGTAAAAGATAATATTCTATTGTGATTTAAAAACTTGTAAAACAGTAAATGGAAAAAGTTCTGAGCATTCTGGAAATTGCAATTTCAAATCATTCCTAGCTAAATAATTATATTATTTGAAAATTATGCTTAGTCCAAATTATTTTAAAAATATGCTCAAAAGTAAATTTCATTACTGGATTCACTATTTGTTTTAAATTTCATAACTTATTCACATCTTTAATAATTATTATATATCTGTCTCTCAAAATATTAAAAAAAAGTTAATGGATTTTATTATTTTTAAAATTACATTTTTTTAACATGTCATCAATCCAAAATTTGCTACGTCTACAATCACAAGTTTGAAGTTTACTAATTTAATACTATTTCGACAACATTGATTCCAACTGTAACCGTTAAAACCAAGACACGCTAAAGCAGTAATACCACAATACAACCATGTGTTTTACTCTTCATTAAAAGATTATTAAATCGTATCGAAGATCGTACAAGTAAAATCTCCCAAATCAAAATTATAGTTGTCTTTTGTCCTAATCAAGAGGGCATTTGCGTACATCCACAAAACTTTTTTGATTGCTGCTTAAGAGCTGCATACGGGATCGAGATGTCCCCCGACCTGCACGCGAAACCATCGGCCACCGCTGCCCAGGCAACTTGAAACCCTATTACAGAAATCGGAGAGCGAGAGATGGTTGCAGCAATTGAGCAGGATCGGAGGCTGGTGTTCACATATGGGACACTTAAGAGAGGTTTCTCCAACCATGTCCTAATGCAAGAGATGATTCGTGATGGCGATGCCGCCTTCCTCGGAATCTCCCACACCGTCGAGAAATTCCCCCTCGTATGCGGTCCCTACCGCGTCCCGTTCCTCATCAACCTCGCTGGCGCCGGCGATTGCGTCCTGGGAGAGCTCTATTCTGTATCTCCGCGCGGGGTCGCCCGTATGGATGAGCTTGAGGGTGTTTCACGAGGTCACTACGAGAGGCTGCCCATATCTGTCCGATTAATCTCTATTGATGATAGCGATGAGGAGGCTCCGGTTTTTCAAGGGGAGGCCTATTATGCTCACCGGAGCTACGGCGAGGAGCTTTGGGAGAGAAATGGAAAAAAGGGATTCTGCGCGTATTCGGAATCGGAGGCGAAGGGATACGTTAAGCGTAAGGATCGACCGCAGGGTATCACATTTCTTGATCAGATCCAGATATTCATCGAATCTACAAGCGAATAAAGGATCTTATCTTGTTATTTGAAATTAGAGAATTATAATTCTCTATGCATCCTACTTTTCTGGAAGAAGGCATCGATGTGAAGACCTGGTAAAAATCTGCTCAGAGAAGACTGATGGATATTTTTAAATTTTCTCTTTTTTTTTCATCCCTTCAATTTTCTGTATGGTTTCGAAATCTATCTTGGGTTAATCCTGAGGGGAAATGAGATGATTTGTGCCCTTCAAAGATTTCTTGAATCGATACGTTTACTTATATGAAGTAAACTTACGATGCTTTATTTACATGCAACTCTATAAGAGAAGTGAATTATAGAATTATGGAGTTTTTAAAAAATTATTTAATTACAAATACAAGAATAAATAGTGATAAAAATATTTTCTTTATCGAATTAGTTTTATTAATTTAATTATTTTTAGCAAAGTGAAATAATTATTATTCTTAATTAATCTTAACTTTTATTTAGAAAATATTTATTTATTTTTTAATCTATATTTGTATTTATAAAACAAGTGAAATATAGAAATGAGATAAGCAAATGAGATATGAGATTTTTGGGTGATTGGCTTAATTAACATTTACATCTATTCTTAATCATTTTAATAAGTTTTCATTAACAAATTATTGTCTTTTGTTATAGTTGATAGAGGTAAATATTACAAAGTCATGCTCTTTAGACAATATAGATAGCGGTACATATCTATAAAAAGATAAGTTTAATAGCTTTATAGTTTATATATTACAATTAATAAATAGAGCTTCAAAGATTATGTTAAACACTTGTAACATCTATATATCACAAAAACTAAATGATATAAAGCATATAATCAAATAAGATGAACATGTCAAGTTATGTTAGGTGCATAAATGTTCTTTTAGATATCAAGAAATGCCTATTTTTCTTATTTGAAGCCTAGTCAAAAGAAGAAGATTATTTAAAGATTGAAAGGATGATTCAAGATACAAGTTAGGTAAGAGCCACATCAAGAGGACAACCTAACATATATGCACTTAATAGAAAACAATTAAGGCAACTAATGTCATAATTGGTATACTTTTTATTCCTTGATGCTAGCTTTATTCTATTATTTGATAATAGTGCACCACTTTCTTTTATATCTAAAATTGCTTAGGAGAGTTAGAGGTGTTAAGTGATATGAATCATGTGAGGTTCAGTATACAAGAAGGGAGAAGTGAATTGTGCTTTTTAATAAAAATTTTTTATTTCAAAAAAAATTTTAATTAAATAAAATATTTATGCTTAGTAATTAAGATTCATTTTTAGAAAAATGTTTGACAAAATAAAAAGAAAAAATTACACAACAATAAAAAGAAAGGTACCAAGATTTTTTAGGTGGTTTGGTAAAAAAATCTAGCCCTACATCCACCACCGATTACCAATCAGACTTCTACTAATCAATGTCTTTTGTTAAAGCTAGTAAAGGTAAATTAAGTACAAGTCGATACTTCAATGAGATACCATAATCTATAAAACTTAGCTACAAGAAAAAATTGAAAACATGATAAATTAGTGCATACAAAATTCTTAAGTTTTTGAATCCTTCAAGCAAGAATGGCACAAGAAAATTATTGATATAGATGTTTCCTAAATGATGCAAAATGATCATAAAAGAGAGTAGTATAAATAAGAAATAAAAGAACTGGCAACTCTCACAAGCATGATAAAATTTATGCTCTCAATTTTGGACTTCTCTTAAGAATTTTTGAAATTTCTAAGTTGATTCATCAAATTCAAATATTGATAAATGATCATTTATTTATAGTCTCAAAAAAAATACCAAAATAATACCTCCAATTATTAGAAGTGGCCTTTCTCAAAAGTAGCTGTTGCAGGAAATAAATAAGGAAGACAAAAAAACAATTACCACCCAATTTGAGTAGATGAAACAGGCACCGTCCAATCAAAATAATAATTAAATGGTCCAGATCTAATCCTAGTATGATTTTGTTTGGATTATTAGATCTGAATGCTAGATAGATGACGAGGAAGCACAAGATCATTATTCACAAAGGTAGAGATCATAATGCTAATGTGCTTCATGTTTTTACTCATCTTGTTGGTCATGTATCTGTAATGCATGTTACATTGTTTTGTACTTATGAAGGTTTGCAGCGGTCTTCAATTATCTGTTCATTAAAGTAAACATTGATCTTGAATGCTTAACTTTAACAAAAATGCTATAAAAAACTCAAAATTTCATTTGAGTATTATGAACTATATTTAATAGATTAAATCAATAGATATAAATTTCTCTATAACCTCAAACAAAATCTTTGAGGAAAATGAAGTAGAGAGCTCTTACAAAATCAATGAGAAAAATAAAAGGATTGGCAACAAAAGAAGAAAACCTTATAAATAAGATAATTAAGGCCATTTTAGCTATGGAAAAAGCTAGATTGTCCTACACTAGATTATCATGTAAGATCCAAAGTCTAATCATATAAGTGGATCAAAACAATAAATTTAAAATCAATAATTAAGATAAAATTGTCATGAAAACTTATAATACATTTGTTATCATTGTATTATATGACTTTTCAATTCTTGTATCTCTACTCAAGTCATAATTAACTTCATATTATTATGTTGGTGGTTCATTTCAATATGTGGGTGAACCTTCTACACTATTCACATTTGTAGTTCATCAAATGACGACATCTTTTTTTCAGCTTTATACATCCCATTGACATTATTGTTCCTCACATCTGTCATTGTAATGGTAAGATATTTTTGTGCACCTCAAATTAGACTCCAAAGACCCAATTCATGCCTTTATAGTGCATCATGACCTAACTTATTAGCATCTGTGTTGTGTAATTTCAGGTTGTTCATTTAATTACCTCCTCATACTAAGATGGCATTGTTTTCACTCTATAATGACATTCACTAATTATTTTTCAACTTTACAGTCCATTGTTATGATATTGCACTACTATAGTATTTGCATTAAACATGTACATTAGTGCTCCGCCGTCTATTTTTGTTCTTTTTTGTATGATGTTAGTTTGTCGATATGCTTGGACTGTACATTTGGTATCCTTTTTCTAGTGTGGCATGATATGTTAGCTAGTTTCAAATCTCTTTGCATTTGGTAATGCCATCATGTACTACCCTTAATCAATAAAAATATTTTTTTACAAAACAATGTCATACATATATGATAATGGAATTTCTAATACATACTTTTCATCACTAGTTTGTTCCCATATCCAATGTAACTAAATAATGTATAACATAATTACATAACTAATATCACATTGTACGAAGCTTAATAACACTAAATAATAACTCACACCTCTCACACAAAGAGATAATGTACTAGTATGATATGAATATCATATAGATAAGAACAATATTGCTAATGTATACAACATAGGATCACCCTTGAATGATATATAATTTAATTGCAAGTGACACTCTATGAAGATGAACTCATACAAATGTGATTAATACAAATATATTGCACTTAATGATTTTATAAACTATGAAAATTTAACCTTTCTTACACATGCAAATCAATATGCTTGATGCTTCTTTTTCTTCCAAAAAGTATTATTTTATTGCATGTTGGAAGTTTACATGAAGCATATTCTATTAAAACTTGAATAGGCAGATGTGTGTATGAATAAAATTGTGATGTGTGTTAAGCTTTGCATGTGCAACTAATGTGGTGACCTTTTAGAACATAATATAAATGATATGGATCATGTATGATTAAGAGAGTTCCAATGTAGAACTTCTATGATAATTACTACCATATGCAATGTGGTTATGACTACTAATGGACATTAAGATGAACAATGATCAACATTAATTAATTGAAATGATGTCTAATACAAGGGATTTCTTTGTATGCTATGAGCCATTACTAGGTTGAGATAATCAATATATAAGGCCAATAATACAATTGTACTACAACGATGGGACAAATTTGCATCATTAGACATGTTTGATCCATGATGAATTAGATTGGCATAAATGCACCACTCTCTAATGAAGCAGTGGGGGTCAAACGTAACGGATGCAAATGCATCTAATGACATTTGAGAAGGGATTGTTTGATCTAACTTGTATGATGATCCATTTCATGTTGTATGATGTTGAGGTTATTTTAAAAGGCTTAAGCCAATCAATTAGAAGGATGCACTAGTTTGCTTCTACTATAGCAACAAAAGATGAAGTCAACATTCGAAAGACTATGAAGACACTAATTGAACAAATTTTGCTATGATCTTTGATCCTATATATGGGAATTTCTTCTCATCAAGTTTGATTAAGGTTTTGTATGCCTTAGAGATATGTTTCCTATCAAATACTTTAAAATAAATACTACTGTAAGTCAATTGATCTTGGTGATTAGCCACTCGAGTTTCTTTTTTGTAGATATGTTAAAACTAAATTGACATAAGGCTATACTAATTGACTTGATTGAACTCACTTTGTAGTCACAAGGGGATAATCTTGGTGTCTTGGTTCATTACAAGGATCATTAATTTTGTGATTTTACATTTGACTTTGGGGAACATGGGAACAATCAAGTTTTTGCATTAGTGGGTAATATTTGAAGATTACTTAACTATTAGTTAGAACTTTGTTGATTAGGGTACTCATCAAGAGGGTTTCATCATGACATAGTTTAAGATTGCATGCTTTCTAGATGTTCCAACATATTAGTGATGGTAATACTCAAGACACCTCTATTATTACAGTTTTTATAAAGCTACTTCACCATTAGTGATGAAGCTCTTATTGAGTCTGAAGTTCATACACACTACAAAGTGTTGCCATAGCAAGATGGTCCTAATGTATTCCATAAAAGCATGGTTTAATGAGCCTCTACTTACATGAAATGGGTATTTGTTAGTAAGTTAATACTTTAGCTTTCTCAAATTATCTAGAAAAAGGTTTTAGATTGTTGAGGATCTACCACATTAGTATAAATATTTTGGAAGAAATGTTATTGTTTCAAATGATTTTTTGAGTTTCTCATAAGGCTTTTGCTTCTTAACTTTTCTTAAGCTAATTTAATTATGAATTTACCATCCTTTGTGAGTGTCTAGTATGTACAACCATTGGCCTCTAATCTCTCCATGAATTACAATATTATGTATTTGATTTCCTTAATGTAGTTCCATATAAATGAGCATAAGACATCTTAGTTTCTAATGAGATATTTTGCTTTTATAAGTTATGCAAGAAGTTAATTAGATGTGTGAGTCTTCTAACAAAGCTTGGTAGAATATGCATTCCTTAATTCATCTAGCTTGACACCAAGATAATTTTCTCCTTAAGAAAAACTCAGCTTATTCTAGTAAGCCTAGTGATGCTTTAGCTCTTAATCATTGCCTTTATAGAGAAACTTATTCATGATTCTTTTAATTGTGGTTATGATCTTTTGAGGATGGTAGGTTGTCATGAATGAGTAAAGTGAGATGGACTAAAGTACATGCTTGACTAGCACAAACCTTCCACTTAGAGAAAGCAACCTCTTCTTTCATCTAGCCAAGTGTTTTCAAATTTTGTCAATTAAGTGTTAAAAGTAGATAGTCTATTTTCAACTTACAATAATGTACTTCTCAAGTAAACCATTGGGGACACTTTCCTCTTAAAATCAAAACCTCCTTAATGTTATTCTCCTTCCTTTGTTTTGTGTTTTTACTTTCAATGAAGAAGCTCTTTTGTGTGGTGATCTACATACCTTACAAGTCCTATATCTCAATGAGAAATTTTTTGATATTATTAATTGATTGCATATCACCTCTAGAGAAGAGGATGAAATAATCTACAAAACTAAGATAAGTAATTGACTGATAACCTCTTAATATTGCATAATGCTTCACTTTATCTTGTTGGTGTAAATTATTTAAACATTATACTTGATGCTAATTATATGTATAAAAATAATCTAGATGTGATGCATGCTTGAGTTAGTTAAATGTAATCCTACATACCACATAAATGTCAAATGATAAGTTTAACAATTCAAATCTAATTGATGCATTGAAGATTAACTTTGGATGGGTATCCACTCTACCAAGAGTTAAGACAATGACTCCATAATGTACATGTTGTGCCAAACTTGAATAATGAAACAAATTTATAACAAATTATCTTCACATGTGGATTGCCCCAATGAATCAATTAAGCAGACCAAAAATCACTCAAGAAAGGTATTAACACAAACACTGTGGTTTTGTTGCCATTAAACAAGTGGTATAAGGACCAAGGATTTTTATAATTTATAGTTTTTATGATTACAAAACCATTGAGCCAATATGAACTAAAAAGAAGTGATAATATTAAACTAACAAGTTCTCAAACAGAACTCACATTCCTCATACATTCATGCTCCTACTTAAATAACAAGTAGTTATGCAAATATGGGATGCAATGAAAGATTTTCATCTCACATGTCCTCTCCTCCTTTTTTACATGCATCCAAGAATAGAAAAAAAGAGAGAGAATATACAACCAAGAACAAGGGTTCACAATGCAATTTTGATTTAGAAATATAGAAAATAAATGATCGATCATATTATTACAACAACATCAAAATAACTAGACTTTGTTTGCAAGAGTACATAATTTACTAATATAGGATCCACCCAACCTTGAAGATAGAATTAATATTTGTTACTAGATCATCAATAATATCAACAATGAAAAACATTAAACAAGAATTAATGGGGTATAAATAACTGTAACTTTATTGCTTAACTCCCCTATAACTATTGCATGTACTCATTGTTAAATATTTAGTTTTACTCAAGGCTATTTTCACTGCATAACATGAGTATAGAAAGGGCTCGACATTATTGGTTTATCAAGCACAAATTGTATAGTAATTAGCACTACAACAAATATGTATTCATCACAATAGCAATAATTACAATTTAAAATAAATCTTAGTAATAATTTGAACTTGGAATACTAAAAAAAATACTTCAACAAATTAGAGTTAATCCAAGACTAATATTTATGATCTACATGTAACACTAAAAGTAGAGTTGAGAATGTTTTAGCACACATAAATAGAACAACTGTCTTGTCAAAAGAACACAACATAAGTGAAATTAATAATCATTAATTATAGAAGTAGTAAATATAGCATAAGCTAATGTATCAACCAGTGTGAAACAGTTTAAAAAAAATATATTACAACACATTCTTAAAAATGTCTCTCATTCTCTCTTCATTGAATTTTTAACTTTGTTGATTGAATTAGAGATGAAATTGGAGAGAATTGCAAGGTAGATGTGAATAGAAATCTCTAGGAGAGAAAAACAGCCCTCAAGCTTTCCAAGTTATGCAATCATATGTGATTCTAAGGAATTGATCCTTGAGAGTAACATATCACTAGAAGCACTAGAAGTAGATCGTCCTACAAATGAAGTAGAAGGTTGGTGTGTTCTTGGTTAAGGGATTACTTCACTTGTAGGGTGAGCTCCTTGATAAAGTTCAATCATAAGCTGAACATCATCCAATGAAGCTCCACCACCTTACACTGATTGTGATTGAATGAAGTGCTACATTCTTTTTGTATCAAAACTTCTAATGGCTTTTGGAATGCAATCTGCATCTTTAGGTCAAATACTATATTTGACTTATAATGAGAGCAATTAAGTGTCTAATGCTTAAATTAGCTTTCTTCTTGTAACTAGGATTTCTAATCACAAGAGTCTTATTCAACCTAAACATTGCTTGGGCCATATCAAATGGTTCCTTCTTTAGACAAAAGCTAGCAATTGACAGCCATGTTATGATGCACTATTTATCACCACCTTTCCCTATGATAGTGCTAAAAAAGTATAGAATTAAATGAGCTCATTGAGTAAGAAAATTAACCTTTTGGACATGGTTATTCTTGGTTAGATATCAAATAAACTTGTTTAACTCTATCCAATTAAAATTAAAACATTTCCTATCTAAAAAAATGATAAGAACTAAGGCAAGTATTTTAAAAAAACCATTGAGACCACTATAAGGGATCTTAACCTTAGTCCTATACAAATTAGATTTAGCTACAAATCCTCTATGGTCTTCAAGTTTGGATAAAAATAGTTTATTATTTTGGTGTCAAATTTATACTACATCCCCAACCCTAGTTTTAGAAAAAAAAAAAAAAAATTGGATCATTTAGCTTAAACTCCTATTCAACATATAGAGGTTTAGGAATATTTATCCTATAATCCATTATTTGCTCAAATGCCTTTATGTCAACCCTAATTCTAAATAAATCTTCCTTTACCTTAGATTGGCTAATGATTGGGCTTTCTTTAGAGTAGATTTCATAATATAATGCCTTTAATCAAGATGTAAATTAGAAAATGTGGCAACAAATAGTAGTTTGTAAGTATCACAACTCAATATAAAGATTCGAATACTTCACTAATCAATTTGCAAATACTACCGAAGTGAAACAAGTATTCTTAAGGAGAAATAAGATGAATTCAAACATAAAGGAACTTGTTTTCACTTTGGCCAAGTTAGTAAGAGTGATTGTATAGAGTTTCACCAAGAAGTACCATTGTGATTATTTTCCTTCAATATTTGAGACTATTGAATTATCAAGTGAAATGTCCTACCTAATTTATATATATATATATATATATATATATATATATATACACACACACACACACACACACAAACACGCACAAACACACTCAGATAGATGTACTTGTGGGAATGAGAGGTTCATACAAGATGATTTAAAACATAGTTAAAAAATGCTCTCTTACACAGTCATTGTGCATGGACGATCAAATGATCATGCATGTCCAAATGATATTTCATTAGTTGTCTATCTCAAGTGATGATGATTATATGATTACGACTACAAACATGTATAATTCTAATCATTAGCATGTGTGTCTGTGTGTGTATCAATGATAAAATTTACTCAATCATAATTATTTTATTCATTATAATATTGACTTGATCAGTAGATTAATGTTTGTTATTAATATTCTTTTATTTGTCATTTTGGAATAATACACTTATCATACAACTTTGACTAATTAAACGCTTATCTAACTATTACATGTAGAACCATCATTCTTGTGTGATGATAATGTAATATGTTTATGAACAATTTAGCTCTTTAATATGTGTTCTTAATAGAAATAATGAATCATACATATATGATGGTAATATGGTATTTGTATGACAAATATACTTTACATTTTCTAAAGTAAATCTCTCTTCTTTAGTTTTGTCTAGTTGAGCCATAAGGATGTGATTCTAAATTTAATTTATCTAGGTTTTGTTAGAATCTCAATACATTGTTTGTTACACCCCATTTTTCCTAGGCTGATTTTTGGCATACAATTTTTTTTTTTTTTATATAGACAGCTCAGATCGTCCCATACCAACCTGAGTAGCCTACGAAAACATAGGATATAACACATCATTACACACCTACTTCCCTTAACAATGTGGATCCCATCTCCCGGGTACACCGTCAAATCAGGTTCATGACTCCTGAATTAACAGATGGACTCGCGCAATGTTACTCCTACTAGACCCAATACTCCTAACCCCTACGGGTAGGAGAACCGGTCTATTAGAAGTCTGAACCCCCATGGTTAAGTTCCATAGTCATGTAATGACCTCACCATCAAACAAAAGATATATAACATCCTCAGATAAAATATGGCACTCCGCACACCATACTCCAAGACAATAAGGTAGGGTAGTAAATGGAAACTACATTACAAGAATAAGACCAAGTCCAACAAGTGCAATATTATCCAACCAGAAACATAAGTCAGAATTTCCCTCACATATTACATGACATATGAGATTAATAACCTCATTAAATACATCCAACAGCAACAATCAACTAACCAGAATATCTCAGACAATCACAATCAGATATCCTCCACAAGCCTGCTGACCACGATCCCACCTAATCAGGTAGCGTCAAGTCTGCCGAGCCACTGAAATATACAATACAGGAATGAGCTACGCCCAGTAGGAAAGACAGCTAGTAAAACTCACATGCAAGAGAAGGATAATAGCAAAAATATAGGAATACAGCATAACAATGTATGGTGGATAGGCACTCTCAGTCCCAGACTCCGACCAACCACAGTCACCCCTAGTCACACCAGAGTAGCTCTCCTCTGGGCTTCCAGGTAGCATGCCAGTGGGAACGCCCATCTCGAAACACGCATGGCGCCTAAGCACCCGACACCGCAGCGTCTCTCGTCAATCAATCTCCTGGAGACTATAGACAAATCCAGTCACAAAATCTCCGGCCAACGTGAGACACCCCTGCCACCCTAAGGCGCGCAGGCCTACACACTTGGCTAGCCACTGCGAGACACCCCTGCCACCCTCAGGCGCGCAGGCCTACACACATGGACCAGGAGAGATCGACTCAGCCACCGTCCCAAGGAGTCCTCTACCAACAACTTCCATAGAAGCTCACGCCCCTACAGTCATTGCCAATCTCTAACTCCAAGATCCGGCAACATGTGTCCAGGTACAACAAGGCGCATACCAGTCACATGTATACTGTGGAAGCTAAGTCTGCACCGCACAGTTACCTACCACAACTACCCTAAAACATCATATAGGGTCTATAGTAGTCCGGTCCAGTATGCCAATCCATAAAATATGCCAACTCTGAATAAACTGACTCAATCCATGCCGTTGCCATCCAGGCAACACAACTGTCAATTACTGACTGTTCTGGTAGCATCCATGTGCCATACTTCTGTCTGACTGTTTCCAGCTGTACTGTCATCACTGATAACATTTTTCCCCACTTCAGGAAATTTTTAAATTTCGTCATCAATTTCCGTCTTTATCCATTTTTTCGAAATTCGGAATAGTCTCCGAGTTTAATTCCTCATATATCTTATTTCCAAAATTCGAATTAATTTCCGAATTAAATATTCTGCATTTTCTTTTTCCCAAAATTTCGGGATAAATTTCCGAATTTAATTCCTCCCGTCTTTCCTCTTCCGCGCCGCATTAAAATTAAATAAATCATTTCCGAAAATTCGGAATTAATTTCCGAATTATAAATCCTTCCGCTTCTCTCTCATCCGCACCAATTTAAGTTAATAATGGTTAATTAATTAATTTACGATTAATTATTAACTAATTAACTAAATCCTAATCCATCTCCTTCCTCCGCCCGGCGCCCGCAAAACCCTAGCCGCCGCCATCGCCGACCATTTCGATCCTTCCGTCGATTTCCGGCGACTGCGAACAAGGAGAACAATTTCCTAACATGTTCTTAAGCATCAATAAATTTTTTTTTTCGGCGAAATGGGAATTTTTTCCAGGAAATTCCGAAATTTGCAAAAGACACAAATTAGCATACAATTAAATCCGATTTTCATCACATGCTTGTTTTCATTAAGCAAAGTATTTCATGCTTTTAATTTTCTACTAAAATCACTAATTTAAACTGAATTTCCTACCTCAACGACGCCGGCGACGGTGAACTTCGTCCGCAGCTCGCCGCAGCTCCTCGCCGAACGAATCCGGTACGAATTGACTCTCCTCGTTCCCGTGAATCTCCAGGCACAAAAAGCCCCTTGCCAGGCCGCCGGAATCACGCGCCGTACGCCGGAAAAACTCTCTCTATCGGTCGGCCGAACGAACCCTAATCGTTTCGCGAGGGTTTTATATTTCTAGCCGACACGGTGAAACCCATTACGCGCCGTTGACACGCTTTCGACACGGTAAGCACCCGATACGCGCTGTCGACACGCTATCGACACGGTAAGCACCCGATCAGCCGGTTCAATCCCAACCGTCGATCACGACCGTCCGATCAGCTTATCAGAACGCACGCGCAAACTCACTCGGCGAACCGTCTCCGCCTCCGCTGAACCGTTCCGGTCCGGTTCACGCGCGGTAAAAACCAATTTCCGGTTTAATTTAAATGGATTTTCGAATTTCTAAAAATCCAATAAATCTAATTAAACAGGGAAAATTACTTAAAATTCACCTCGGTGCTCCGAAAAATCCCTAGAAATTTCAGAAATTCCAATAGCCTCTGATTGAGCTCCTGGCTCATCCTACTGTCGATCTGAAATCATCCAAGCCAAAAATTAATTCATTAAAGATTAACATAAAACTTTTTACTGGGTATAACAATCTCCCCACCTTATCAGGAATTTCGCCCTCGAAATTCAGCAAGAAGTTCCGGCCACTTCTCCGCAACATCCTGCTCTAGCTCCCAGGTTGCCTCCCTTTCGTCATGTCTATTCCACAGAACCTTGACCATAGGAAACGACCTGTTCCTCAGCTGTCTGTTGCTCTCCTCGAGGATGCGAACTGGTAGTTCCACATAAGAAGAATCTGGTGTCACTTGCAAACCAGGAAGATCATCGCTGATACAATGAGAAGGATCTGGCACATATCTCTTGAGATTCGAAACATGAAACACATTGTGAATCCCAATCATATGTTCAGGAAGTGCCAACCTGTAAGCCACTTCACCAACCCTCTCTAGAATAGGATAGGGTCCAATGTAACGAGGTCGAAGCTTAGAAGGCTTCCCGAACCGGAATAGACCTCGCATAGGATTGATCTTCAGGAATACCCTATCTCCCACAGAAAACTCAACAGCTCTGTGCTTAGGATCATAATATTTCGTCTGGCGATCTTGCACAGTACGTAATCTGTCTTGCAATAACTTGACTTCAGTTGTGGTCTCCTGCACAATCTGAGGTCCCCACACTCTCCTGGAATCACCCTCCTCCCAACAAAGAGGGGATCTGCACCTACGCCCATACAATGCCTCGTAAGGTGCCATACCAATCGACGCCTGGAAACTGTTATTGTACACAAACTCTACCAAGGGTAACCGTCTGGCCCAATCTGTTGAGTAAGTTTGTACGCTCAAGCGTAGCAAATCCTCCAAGGTCCGAATAGTCCGCTCAGACTGTCCATCTGTCTGAGGATGATAAGCAGTACTGAACTTCAACTGTGTACCCATGGCAGCGTGTAAGCTCCTCCAAAACTGTGATGTGAACTTGGCGTCTCTGTCAGAATAATAGATCGGGGAATTCCATGCAATCTGACAATCTGCTGAATATATACCTCTGCCAATTGTGCCGCTGAATCCGTCTTCTTAATTGATAAGAAATGGGCTGACTTGGTCATTCGATCCACGATGACCCAAATGGCGTCAAAACCTTGTCTGGTACGAGGAAGACCAGTCACAAAGTCCATAGTGATGTCATCCCATTTCCACTCCGGAATCGGCAATCTCTGCAGCAATCCCCCAGGTCTCTGGTGCTCGGCCTTAACTTGCTGACATGTAAGGCACTTCTTAACAAAAGCAGCAACATCTGCCTTCAAACCTCTCCACCAGAAAACACTCCTCAAATTCCTATACATCTTGACTTCTCCAGGGTGCATAGCCAAAGTTCCATAATGAGCCTCTCGAAGGATCCTCTCCTTGAACTCCTGATGTGATGGCACACACCAGCGACCCCTGAAAGTCAACATGTCGTCTCTGAGAGCAAAGTCTCCTCCCAATCCCTGCGATGCCAACTCTAACTTCTCCTTCAGCTCTTCATCACCAAGCTGAAGATCACGCATCTCAGATAACCAGTCAGCCCGAATAGTCAACGAACTGAGTCTGTGAGCCAGTCTCTGAACAGACAACTGTTCCTGACATCTCTCAACATCCCAATCCAAGTCTGCTATAGAGTCGCAAGCTATCACAGTATGCACAACTGCGTGTCTGCTCAAGGCATCAGCCACTGGATTAGCCTTTCCCTCGCAGTAGTTTATTGTCAGTTCGTAATCTTTTATCAGTTCCAACCACCTCCTCTGCCTCAAGTTCAGTTCCTTCTGAGTGAACAGATACTTAAGACTCTTGTGGTCGGAGAAACAATCTACAGGAACTCCGTACAAATAATGTCTCCATATCTTCAAGGCAAAAATGACAGCAGCTAACTCCAAATCATGAGTGGGATAATTCTTCTCATGATCCTTCAGTTGCCTCGAAGCATATGCTATAACTCTACTATCCTGCATCAGTACGGCTCCCAAGCCTATATGTGAAGCATCAGTATACATCTGATACGGCTTCTCCTGTGTAGGTAACATCAATACTGGAGCGGTGCTAAGCCTCTGCTTCAGCTCTAGGAAACTGTTCTCACAACTCTCTGACCACTCAAAAGATTTTCCCTTCCGGGTCAACTGTGTTAGTGGAGCGGCCAGTCTAGAAAAGTGAGGAACAAATTTCCTATAGTATCCAGCCAAACCAAGGAAACTCCGGATCTCAGTGACAGAAGATGGCCGTTTCCAATCAACAATAGCTCGTATCTTGCTAGGATCAACAGCCACGCCCTCTGCACTGACAATGTGTCCCAAGAATGCTACTGAGTCCAGCCAAAAGGAACACTTGGAGAATTTTGCATACAGCTCATTCTCCCGCAACACTGTAAGCACAGTCCTCAACTGATCTGCATGAGTTTCCCTATCTCTGGAATAAATCAATATATCATCTATAAAGATGATCACAAACCGATCCAGAAAGACATGAAACACTCGATGCATCAGGTTCATAAATACTGCTGGAGCATTAGTCAATCCAAAAGGTAACACTGTGAACTCGTAATGCCCATATCTAGTACGGAATGCTGTTTTGGTTACATCAGAATCTCTAATCCGGATCTGGTGATAACCTGAGCGTAAATTAATCTTGGAGAACACAGTTGCTCCCTGAAGCTGATCCAACAAATCATCGATGCGTGGTAACGGGTACCGGTTACGAATAGTAACCTTATTCAATTCCCTATAATCCACACACAGCCTCATACTACCATCTTTCTTCTTGACGAATAAGACAGGGGCACCCCACGGTGAACAACTGGGGCGTATGAGTCCTTTGTCTAATAAGTCCTGTAATTGAGTCTTCAACTCTGCTAGCTCGGCTGGAGCCATCCTGTAAGGAGCTCTAGCAATAGGAGCTACTCCTGCCTCCAAATCAATCAAAAACTCCACTTCCCTAGCTGGTGGAAGTCCAGGCAACTCCTCTGGAAAGACCATAGGAAAGTCTCTCACCACTGGAATATCTGACATAGGGGTAGTGGTGGCTTGGCTATCGGTCACATAGGCCAACCAACCAGTACAACCCTTACTTACTAACCTCTCCGTCTGAAGAACTGAGATCAGGGGAATCTGCCTGTTCAGACCAAAGTATATCACATCCCCCGAACCAGGCACTCTGATCCTGACCTTCTTCTCCCAACAATCCAGCACCACTGCATGGTAGCACAACCAATCCATTCCCAAAATGATGTCGAACTCTGCTAGTGGCACACATATCAACTCTGTCACGAACTCGTGTCCACTAATCAGAATAGATCCGTCAATCTTCTGAACAGTGGGAATCTCTTTCCCATCAGGAAGCCTAACCAATAAGGGTTCCTTCAAGTAACCCTTGGATCCTGATGTCTGATTCCAGATCCTCTCAGCAACAAAAGAATGAGATGCACCAGTATCAAACAAAGTCATGCACTGCACGTTGCCAAAATAAAGCATACCTGTGATCACCTCTGGTGACTCTGAAGCCTGCTGCCGAGTCAGTGCAAACACTCTGGGCTGTCCCCCAGATGAACCAACCGGTCCTGTGATCCTCTGTTTCTTCAACTCTGGCAGTCGCACTTCTTGTGTCCGGGCTGTCGACAATGGTAGCAGATAATCCCCCCAGTCCGGGTACCTGTCTGCTGCCCTGGTCTCTCAGAGATAGGTCGTGGCTGGACCACGCCCTCCTGAGTACCACGGTGATCTCTGTGTCTCTTGTCCTTTTTGTTTTGTTGGACATTTCTGAATTCCTTCCTCTTGTTGTGAGTCTCTCTCTGGGCCTCCATCCGGGTGTCAATAAGCTCAACGGATCTCGCAGCCTCCACCAAGTCACGAAACCTGGCAAACCGACTCACAACTAGCTGGCGCTGCAGCATAGGACGAAGTCCCTCCAGGAACATCTCACATCTGCGCTCCTCAGAAGGTACCAGCTCTGCGGCGTACCTCGCCAGATAAGTGAACCTCGATAAGTAATCGTTCACTGACATCTGGCCCTGCCTGAGGTGTATAAGTTCCCTCCTGAACTGAGACATAGCAGAAGCCGGAATGTAGCACTCTCTGAATGCCTCAACAAAGTCTTCCCATGCTATCTCGCTGTTCTGGGCCTCCCCATACATGGCGCGCCGCTGGCCTCTCCACCAGGTAGCAGCCTCTCCCTCCAATACTAGAGCAGCAAGTACTACCCTCCTGCCAAGTGGACATCCCAAGGCATCAAACAGCTCAAGCATATGAGCCATCCAGTCATCAGCCACAGCTGGGTCAGCCGACCCACTGAAGCTCCGCGGACGCAACCGCATGAAGGCATCGATCCAACGATCCACGGCTGGCTCAACTGGCAATGCTGGGCTCGTCACCGGGGTAGGAGTAGTAGATACAGGTCTGCCTCTAGCTGCTCCACGAGCGGAAAGTCTCCTGGTACCAGCCATACTGTCAAAGCAACTAATCTGGCATTAGAGTCGTCATTTGGCAATTGGCATATGGACTACTATAGTAAACAAAAGAATCAACAGTTCTCCCCACCTTGGGTTGAACTCCTATACATGTCTAGCCCCGCTATCTCACCTAGGGCTCTGATATGTCTAGCCCCACTATCTTAACCTAGGGCTCTGATACCACTCTTGTTACACCCCATTTTTCCTAGGCTGATTTTTGGCATACAATTTTTTTTTTTTTTTATATAGACAGCTCAGATCGTCCCATACCAACCTGAGTAGCCTACGAAAACATAGGATATAACACATCATTACACACCTACTTCCCTTAACAATGTGGATCCCATCTCCCGGGTACACCGTCAAATCAGGTTCATGACTCCTGAATTAACAGATGGACTCGCGCAATGTTACTCCTACTAGACCCAATACTCCTAACCCCTACGGGTAGGAGAACCGGTCTATTAGAAGTCTGAACCCCCATGGTTAAGTTCCATAGTCATGTAATGACCTCACCATCAAACAAAAGATATATAACATCCTCAGATAAAATATGGCACTCCGCACACCATACTCCAAGACAATAAGGTAGGGTAGTAAATGGAAACTACATTACAAGAATAAGACCAAGTCCAACAAGTGCAATATTATCCAACCAGAAACATAAGTCAGAATTTCCCTCACATATTACATGACATATGAGATTAATAACCTCATTAAATACATCCAACAGCAACAATCAACTAACCAGAATATCTCAGACAATCACAATCAGATATCCTCCACAAGCCTGCTGACCACGATCCCACCTAATCAGGTAGCGTCAAGTCTGCCGAGCCACTGAAATATACAATACAGGAATGAGCTACGCCCAGTAGGAAAGACAGCTAGTAAAACTCACATGCAAGAGAAGGATAATAGCAAAAATATAGGAATACAGCATAACAATGTATGGTGGATAGGCACTCTCAGTCCCAGACTCCGACCAACCACAGTCACCCCTAGTCACACCAGAGTAGCTCTCCTCTGGGCTTCCAGGTAGCATGCCAGTGGGAACGCCCATCTCGAAACACGCATGGCGCCTAAGCACCCGACACCGCAGCGTCTCTCGTCAATCAATCTCCTGGAGACTATAGACAAATCCAGTCACAAAATCTCCGGCCAACGTGAGACACCCCTGCCACCCTAAGGCGCGCAGGCCTACACACTTGGCTAGCCACTGCGAGACACCCCTGCCACCCTCAGGCGCGCAGGCCTACACACATGGACCAGGAGAGATCGACTCAGCCACCGTCCCAAGGAGTCCTCTACCAACAACTTCCATAGAAGCTCACGCCCCTACAGTCATTGCCAATCTCTAACTCCAAGATCCGGCAACATGTGTCCAGGTACAACAAGGCGCATACCAGTCACATGTATACTGTGGAAGCTAAGTCTGCACCGCACAGTTACCTACCACAACTACCCTAAAACATCATATAGGGTCTATAGTAGTCCGGTCCAGTATGCCAATCCATAAAATATGCCAACTCTGAATAAACTGACTCAATCCATGCCGTTGCCATCCAGGCAACACAACTGTCAATTACTGACTGTTCTGGTAGCATCCATGTGCCATACTTCTGTCTGACTGTTTCCAGCTGTACTGTCATCACTGATAACATTTTTCCCCACTTCAGGAAATTTTTAAATTTCGTCATCAATTTCCGTCTTTATCCATTTTTTCGAAATTCGGAATAGTCTCCGAGTTTAATTCCTCATATATCTTATTTCCAAAATTCGAATTAATTTCCGAATTAAATATTCTGCATTTTCTTTTTCCCAAAATTTCGGGATAAATTTCCGAATTTAATTCCTCCCGTCTTTCCTCTTCCGCGCCGCATTAAAATTAAATAAATCATTTCCGAAAATTCGGAATTAATTTCCGAATTATAAATCCTTCCGCTTCTCTCTCATCCGCACCAATTTAAGTTAATAATGGTTAATTAATTAATTTACGATTAATTATTAACTAATTAACTAAATCCTAATCCATCTCCTTCCTCCGCCCGGCGCCCGCAAAACCCTAGCCGCCGCCATCGCCGACCATTTCGATCCTTCCGTCGATTTCCGGCGACTGCGAACAAGGAGAACAATTTCCTAACATGTTCTTAAGCATCAATAAATTTTTTTTTTCGGCGAAATGGGAATTTTTTCCAGGAAATTCCGAAATTTGCAAAAGACACAAATTAGCATACAATTAAATCCGATTTTCATCACATGCTTGTTTTCATTAAGCAAAGTATTTCATGCTTTTAATTTTCTACTAAAATCACTAATTTAAACTGAATTTCCTACCTCAACGACGCCGGCGACGGTGAACTTCGTCCGCAGCTCGCCGCAGCTCCTCGCCGAACGAATCCGGTACGAATTGACTCTCCTCGTTCCCGTGAATCTCCAGGCACAAAAAGCCCCTTGCCAGGCCGCCGGAATCACGCGCCGTACGCCGGAAAAACTCTCTCTATCGGTCGGCCGAACGAACCCTAATCGTTTCGCGAGGGTTTTATATTTCTAGCCGACACGGTGAAACCCATTACGCGCCGTTGACACGCTTTCGACACGGTAAGCACCCGATACGCGCTGTCGACACGCTATCGACACGGTAAGCACCCGATCAGCCGGTTCAATCCCAACCGTCGATCACGACCGTCCGATCAGCTTATCAGAACGCACGCGCAAACTCACTTGGCGAACCGTCTCCGCCTCCGCTGAACCGTTCCGGTCCGGTTCACGCGCGGTAAAAACCAATTTCCGGTTTAATTTAAATGGATTTTCGAATTTCTAAAAATCCAATAAATCTAATTAAACAGGGAAAATTACTTAAAATTCACCTCGGTGCTCCGAAAAATCCCTAGAAATTTCAGAAATTCCAATAGCCTCTGATTGAGCTCCTGGCTCATCCTACTGTCGATCTGAAATTATCCAAGCCAAAAATTAATTCATTAAAGATTAACATAAAACTTTTTACTGGGTATAACATTGTTCAATAAAAGTTTATATCCCATACAACTCATCTAGGTGAAGGGAATCTTAGACTAAGTATTGGATACATTACTTATCACTCCTTTCACAAACTCAAGAAATGTTTTCTCTTCATTAGATATATAAGGTCCTTGAATGACTTAATTGGTCTCGTATAATTTATATTTTAATAATATAATTAATTTATTAAGGACCCTATTTAATTACAAATGTAAATTTTGTCAGGTAAGCTACAAGTAAAGCTCACAAGTGAAGGTTTGTCTTATTAAGTCCTTTAATAGAGACATTCCTGCACTGCTACTTGTGATTTGATCTTAGGAACCTAGGCCATCTTGGGTTTATATTTTGTAAAAAGATTCCTCACATAAATACCTTTAAGAATCTATTTATATTTATTTCTTTTCAAGTTTATGGACTTCTTAATGGAGAATTCGATAGAAATATGTCTATGCTTATATCAATAATTATATACAAATTTAGAAGTTACAATTGAATGAGTAGCTGTAAGTAAATGAGTATTATTTTTGTTACACCCATCAAATTTTCTAGCCAACATATGTGATTCCCATTTGAATACATCATTTAAATACCAATAAAATTTGAGTGAAAAAATTTGTATCTTTGTTAATTATGCTTGATAAAAATTGCATAATAAGATAATAGAAGATCTTGCAATATGATGAGGAGTAAACCCTATTTAAAGACTCAATTACGAGTATCATACAATATGATATTAGTCAAATGTATCATATGATTTGTCAACAATAGTAATTGGGATGCAAGTATGGACAAGTTATAAATTTAGATTCATACAAGTATGATATATTTATCATATAACTATAATAGAATCATGAGAGTTTGTTAACTACATCCAATAATCAATTGGAATTATATAGTATAATCACCAATCGTGTAGTGTGATCTAGTACGAGAAAGAAGTAGGTGTAAATGGGCACTAAACTTTGCTAATAACCATTCTAAGCTGATTGCTCCATCATACAAGGATGTTAATATAAAAAATAAGGTGTTACATTAAGTGATATTATGATCATACAAGTACAAAAAATAGATCACACAAGTATGATAATAAGAAAAAGAATTATAGTAATTGCGTAAGTATGATCAGACATCACACAACAGAATTATTGAGTTTCGATGAGTGATTGTTTCTTGTAATGTATCATATAAGCATTAATACATGATCATATAATTATGATCAGTGGAACTATTAGGCAATAATCTATCCCATCACACAATATGATATAAGATAGTACTAATATCATTCATAGACATGGAATAGTCCAAATATTGCATTTTTATTTCCTTTGATCCTGACCTTTGAAAATTAGTTTACAATAAATCAAAGGGTTGGAAATGGGATAAATAAAGCCAATTCAAGAAAAAGAAAGTAAAAATTTTATCAAACTCAAGAAAGCATGAATCTTGTAATAAGGATGTGGGAAGAGAAATCCAAGCCAACCTAACAAACATTACATGATTAAATCACTAATGAATGGCTACATAATGTTTTAACTTACAATCAATGTTAGATGTCTAGAAAAACCTTACCATGGATGATCCTAACAAGACCTACTTGATAGAAGCTAAGAAAAGTTAAGTTGTAAGTAAGGAAGGAGGAAAATTGCAAGTTTAATCTATGAAGGACATTGAATTGGTGTAGACATTTACTTGATTTAAGATGTAGAACCCTCATTCCTTGCACCTAAATATAGAAGCATGATAGTTATTTAAAATTAGATATTTTATTAATTAATTCATGCTAGTTAACTTAGTCTTCTAGGGTTCATGAAAGAATGTGTGTTGCATGCTTTATTTTGATACTTTGTAATGTTGTAGTTTCATGGTTTGGTGTAAATATTATGTGTATGTATCCTAATTAATGAAATTTACTTGCTTTAATTCTATGTTTAATTTGAATATGATGATTTTATTAAGAAGTCAACGTGTTATGGGTTAGTTGGTGTAAAAACATGATGTGTCATACCTTTCTAATTATCAAAAAAAGAATGTTGTAGCTTTTGGTTATAATAAAAAAATTAAATATAAGCAAAGCTTTGAAAATCCAATATGTAATGGCTCTGAGTTTAAAGTAGCACGTGAAATATACTCTCTACTTTGTCAATCCATCTTGCACTAGCTCGTTGTTTGACTTAGAACATAAAATTTAAGAAATTTTTTGCAAAATCGAGTATATTGTAGCTTATAGTTTAGTATAGAATATGATATATATATATATATATATAGTGCTTTTCTCATGGTTTAATATTGAATATGAGTGATATGAGTGCCTTGCTAATCATATATATTATACCTCATAGTTCATATTGATTAGTGGATTTACTTAATGTTTTAATAATATTTTATGTTGTAGCTTTTAGGATTGGCATTGAACATTAGATTTTCATGAGGTCTTGTAATTATTTCATGTTGTAGCTTTTGGGTGGATAAAGAACATTACAATTATGTAACTTTTACTATTATTCTTGTTGAAGATAAGGACTAGGAAGAATATGCATTATCTTGTTGTAATTCACATGCTATAGTTATCAATTAAGATGTAAAATTTGAGATATAATTTTTAGATTCATAAATAATATGAAGTCTATGCATCACCTTTCTACAATTTCTAGTTAAGTGGGAAATTTTGAGATATCTACAAATCTAAAAGTGATTCTTGTGATTTTATGTGAAACTACATTGTTGATCTCATGATATGTGATGGATGCTTTGATCTAATCATGTTAGAAATGAAAACATGTCAATTAAGAATGCATGGAATTGAAATGGATGCATAAAAGTTACTTTGGAATATATCATGTTTTGTTATCATGGAGCTATAATCTTGGTCAAATTAATGTTGGTAATTTGTTATATTCATCATGGTTGATATGATATGCTAGCCAAAATTTTGCTATATTAGGAAATTGTTTCTTATAGATTTGAGTTCAAGCTTTGAAAATGGAATACATAAAGTCTTTTTGAGATTGAAAAATTCATAAAAGTTTACAAAGATAGCACAAAATTGAGTTAATTAGATTATCATAAGCTAGAATGACATTTTCAATTATAAAAATTATGAATTTTGAATTGACTTATGCTATGTTGAATTGAAGAGATGTCCTCTTACTAAAATTTGTAACCATCATTGATAGTTAAGAAGAACATGATTTGGATATACAAGGTATATTGTGCTATCATTCTTATATCCTTGATATAAACTATTTTAAACATTGTTATAATTGTGTGGAAATTGTAGCTTGAAAGAATTTAAGTTGACACGAAAAATTTGGGAGAAAATCTCAGCTAAAGATAATCAGTGATAGTTAAAAAATTTCTGACATGATGTCTTGAGAATGAGAAGTAATAATTAAAGAAAACCTAGTAAGATAATCTAAGAATGATTTTACTTAACTATGCTCCACATAGCCTAAGTAAGAATTCTTTCCTAAAACTAATCCTAAGAATTGAAATTTATGACTCAATTGGGCTCTTTACCTCAATTTAAGCCTTAAGACTAAGTGAATGGCTCAATTATAAGCTTATAAAGCAAGAAGGGACCTTAAGGGAACCTTGGATGACTTTAGGTAAAAGGGAACTCTTGGGTACCATGGTAAGAATAAATAGTTTAGCTCAAAATAGGGCTTATGATAATGCTTTGAGTTTGTTATTAATCCCTAACAAGAACTTATGGAAACTTCTTACTTGAATGACCAAAACTTAGTTGAGATTTGTATTTCCTTTGGATAGTTCAAGGGGCATTGAGTGTGAAGCTTAATTATATAATTTAGATTACAATGTTTAACCTCAAATGGGACCTTAGATGGCTTACAAGGTAAGTGAGCTCTCATATTTTTTTGATAAGGAGACAAGGTGAGTGAGCTCTCACATTTTTTTGGTAAGGAGACTTGAGAGCCTTGAGTTGGCCTTGGAAAGAGGATAAGGGAAGTTTAGGTCTTAGTTAAGAGTAGTAAACAGGGATTGGGTTTGGTCAAGGAGCTTGGATGAGATTAAGGATTGCCTAGTAATTAAGTGCGTGTAACTCTTAATGACTATAACTTTTCTTGAAGAAAACCTTAAAGGTAGAATTATGATTGGACTAAAGTTATCACACACTTGGTGAGAACTTGAGCTCACTTAGGATGAGTCAAGGATATCTTCGTTTGAGGGTTGATTAAAATAAAGAGATGGGTATTAGCCTTAAGAGTGGTGCTAAGCTCAACCAAGGGGTTGAACAAACACTTGGATCATTGGCTAAGCTTTGTTATAGAATGGTTTGATGGGTATGAACATGAGAAACCTTAAATTAGGCTCTTATGGAATGCACGAACACCCTAGATGATAGTTGGAAAGGTATATATGAATTAAGAGAGGCCTTTGAGAAGGATGATATGACTCAAGCTATCTTGTAAAGTAGGAGTGTTAGTAGTGAAACTCATTTGAATCTAGATTAAAATTGAAAGACTATTACTTAAAGGCACAGGGCCAAAGACTTATAACTTGAGTGAGTATATAAGAGGTAGCCTAGATTGGCTAATGAACATACTAAGACTTCTAAATTAACAAAAAAAATAAAAATTAGATACATACATAGAAAATTAATAAGAGAGGATTACCTCAAATAGAAAGATTAGGGTTTAGAAGAAATCATAGATCTACCCAACTTATAAAGTAAGGTTTTAAGAGACCTAAATGTCTTAATTAATGTATTAAGGTTTTGAAGAAATCATAAGATCTATCAAATAAACTCTAGATATTTGTGAATAAAGCCATACAAATGATTATAAGAAAGTTTGATTATAACATAAATTAAGATGTAATAAATCCTAATTAATAGATACCTCAACTAAAGTAAGGTTGGTTGGTTATACTAGATGATAGTACTCTCACTAGGTATGAAGGTTGCATGCCTTATTACTAAGACATTATGAGAGGATTGTGAGTATTTTTGAGCTTAAGTAGTTGACCACTATGCATTGATAGGAGTCTTTGGGCCCTATAGGGTGGTCCATGTGATTAACTAATCTTAAGTTGAGATTGTTAGATAATGAGTGAAGGATTTTAAGTTTGTTAAGTACTATTATAGGACATCACATAAGACCATAGATGTGCCAGAGCACTTGTTAAAGTGTTGTGTGGTTTATAAGGATTCTTATAGCCATGTAGGATGGTCCATATGATTGATAAAACCTAGATTGCAAATTATTAGATAATGTGATAAGATAAGAGGATGGACTTACATCAAGTATCTCATAAGCTTGAAGGGAGTGCTATATTTTTTGTGTCATTATGTGTCCTATAGATTATTTTTAATTATCATTCCATTGAAATGTATTAAGCCTAGATGGATATATGAATGTCGATAGCTATGGTTTTAAATATTAACTTATTTTGGTGAGCACTGATATTCATCTGATTACCCTAACATGTTGATGATTACACTTTTCTATTATACCATTGCATGCATTTTTATTAATAAGACATAAGAATTTCTATTGAGCTTACCACCTTAAATTATTTATAGGTGCAAGGAGTTAGTTGCTGGTATAATATAGAATGGGGCTTAGAATCACTATCTTAATGGATCCTTCATTAATTAGTATTTTGGCATGTCTTAGTATAATATTATTCATTTCCAGCATTATAATTTATTTATTGGATTTGAATTATATGCATTAGCTATATTGAACATGGACTATATAAGATGTTTATTTGGATATAGTTTATGTGATTATTTATGATTAATGTATTATGTGAATATTATTATTTATAAATATAGATTACTTTGGTAAATATTAGTATACTTGGTAAGTTACCTAACATAAGGTGGATCAATTCTTGGCTCAATTATAGTCTCAATTGGAGTAAGAATGTGATTCATTTTGGGTAGTATGTTGTCAGATTGATGATTAGATTTGTGGATCATGACTCTCGATTTTGTATATTAAGCCTAGGGAGTGGAAGATGGCTAGTTGAATATATTGATTAGTGCATAGGTCTATTTGCTTCCTAAGAAACAAAGTGTTACAAAAGTGAGGTGTGATAGTATTGGTATCAAATCCTAGGTTAGAATAGCTTAATTTAATGTGACCTAGGTTAGAGCTAGGATAACTCTAGGTAGGTTAAGTTTAGTCTCACTAAGGTAAGGAGCATTAAGATATATGGATGTTTTGTAAGTCAGGTAGATTTCGAGTTCTTGCTTAAAGTACTTAAAAGTATTTCCTTCTTAATATAGTTGGTCAGGACTCATAATGCTACCTTAAGAGGCACATTAGATAAAGACTAGATCTGAGGAGAGCTAGAGTTATACTAATTAGCTAAGTTGTGTCACCCCAAGTTTAGCATATGTGTATAATAGAGCCATTCTTGGAGGCATTCATGTAGTTGAGATTATAGGTCTTTTAAGGAATGAGAGATTTAGTCATAATAAATGATTGGCTAACACACATTTAGAAGCTATTTGATGCATTGCCTATCTGAGTGGATGATTGCACTGATAACCTAGTTTCTTTCTAGAAAAGTAGCTACTTGGTGGAGTGGTTAGCACAATACCATGTTTAAAGAATTCTTAAATAGTGATACTCATTTAAACTAATTCATGGTAGCTTTTAGAGGGTTTTTTTCCCAAAGATGACTAAGGCTCAAATCTATAGAGAGTTAACTCATTTTAGCCAATGACAAATGTTTGTAGTAGTTTATTAATGCTAGACTTTCCCAGGCTACACATTATGCATCAAAGTTGATGACTTCTAAGGAGCACTATTCTAAGCTCTTAATGAAGGGACATAAGCCTTCTTTGTAGAGACATCTTATGGCAACTTAGTTTACTTAGCATAATGACTTGGTTGAAGTTGCCAAGTAGATTAAGAGGTTTGTTGAACTTAAAAATAGATTGAATTTAATTTTAGTTTTGACCATGTTAGGACAAAGTAAGCCTTAGATATATCTTTTCTTAGAGAGAGCTTATTAAAGAGTATGTTTTTGATATAAAATATTGATTGGGTAAAGGCCAACTTGATTGTAGATGCCTTATGTAGAGGTGCCACTCTCAAGTATATGCTGATAGAGAGATTAGAGAAGGAAGTAATGTTTGATATAAATAATGCATAGAATCATTCAACAATCCAAGATTTGATGACTTGGCTTATTGTAATATGGCTGATTGGCTAGATAAGCTAAGGATACTTTAACAAGAAGATATTGAATTTCAAGAGGTGATTGCCCTATTAAAATAGGGAGAATTTGAGGACTTCATTATTAGGGATGTTTCTTTAACCTATTATGATACGTGGCATGTCCTTTAGCACCCAAAGTTCAGAGATATATTGCTAAAAGAAGCTCATGATAATAAGATGGTGATCTATCCTAGGGAATGAAAATTTCCTTTCATATGGTTATATGATAAAACATGATGAGAAACACATGAAGAGATTTGAGCATGAGGTATAAACAAGGAAGCCATATCATTTTTATTATGCATGTCAACAAATGAACTTATGATTCTAAATTTTCATTCAAATGAGTTAGGGTAAGAACTACAAAACAATGTTTTAAGTTGGTCTAGTTCTTTCTCAATTAAGGAGAAACTTGCTCACTTCTTTTTCAACTTAATATGTTCATCCTTAAGAATCTTATTTTCAATTTTCAAAGAATCCATACATGAAGCATGCTTAAACAAAATATAATTAATTTCTATAACTAATTTATTTGAAATTTTGCTTGTAGAAATGTGACTTTTCAACTTTTTAGTTAATGATATATTCTCCTTAAGAGCAACAAATTTTCTTTACAAATCAATAATTTTTTGTCCATGTTTAGAATAGGTTTTCTAAAGAGAAGCATACATATTGATCAGTTTCTTATGCTTTCAAGCTAACTCTTCAAAATAATCAAATAATTCATTATAGGATTAAAAAAAGTCATCATAACAAAATTTAATCCACAAACCATTATTTGAATGGCTTAAATTTCAAATGCTTAAATTTTTATTTATATTCCTTTTGTTTTTCTTCCTTTTCTCTTACTTGTCTTTAATAATGATTTCAACTTATTTATCATTATATAACTTTTCTAGTTCCTATATCACCTCAAATGAAGTAATTAAATGGCATATGTCGTACCAAGCCCTTTTAGCGACAATCATTTTTACAAAAATCCCAGGAGCAAAAAACCCATGCACCAATTAATATATTTGGCTAACCACACTCTACTCCTCATGTCTTATGTTCAAACTAAGAGTTATGGTCCCCTAATCAGATCATCAAGCTCACTCTAAATGCACCTTATTCCTTTACCAAATAGTCACCTAACTAATTGAGAAATGGATTTACCCTTAGGAAGAGTGTCATACTAATACACGTTAAAGTATACATGGTACCCATGTAAACCTACTAAAACCAATCATGAAATCTGTACACAAGCCATAGTGATAAAATGCCTTCATGATCTAAGTATAATTCATAAACCAATAACCATCTTATAAAAGTCAATATATAGAAGATATAACTAACAACAAATCATAATAAATGTTTGATACAATAAGAAAGTTCATCAAGTACAAATTCAAGTACTATAAAGGAAACATCACTACTACAACAAAGACATCATGAAATAAAATGTTGAACATCGAGATTACTAAGATGCACAAACTCTGTCACCCCAAAACTTAAACTCCAATGCAAGCTCTTATCTCCTTAGTCCTACATGAAATACAAGGAGTGAGTTATTATGCACAATGGGGAATACTTAAGTCATGCATAAAAATAATCTAGAATAACATGACAATATAATTAACTAGTATAAGAAAAGTATATCTAAACAACATGCTCAAGTAACTAGAATATCAACATGGGGCATTAGCTTTCCAAGCTAAGATAACTCTTAACTTGAGATACTAACATAAGAGAATTATACTAATTACTAGCCCCTAGCATATCTCAAAGAATCATAACATACTTCATACCTTTTAAGAAACCTTTAATCCCAATAATCTTAGGACCTTATGATGTAGCTATATTGGATAACTAGTATCCCACTAGCAATCCAACACTCCCTCTATACCTATAAGAATCTTAATCTGAAAGCTATATTCTTTAATCAATCACATAATCTAGCACTCCACAACCAAAGATTCCAATCACAAGAAATTATACCTTGAAGATCTCTTTAGAGTACTCAATAAGCAGGCTACTCTCAACCAAACCCAAGAGTTTAATTACATAGTCTGACACTCCATAATCTAGAGAGTCATACCATACAAAATAATTCCTTTATGATCTTTTATGAGTCTTATGGGCAATTGGTTTCCTCTTTAGGCTTAATGTTCAAACTTATATCCAATGAATCACAAACTTGCACTTCATAATCATAAGAGTCATGCACAAAACTTAATATAAGACTACTATTAAACATCTCAATCTTATTCCAAACATTTAGGACCATAATAAGCACCTCCCTTTTCTTAACATCTAGTATGACCTATACCTATGTGGCATAATCTTAACTAAACCTTGATCTCGATCCCCATCTAAGATATCTTAAGGTTTCTTAAAACTCTAACTAGCATATCCAGGAAATCCAAAGTTTCATCCAAAACATTAATCATCTTACCCATGGTTTTTTTGGAACCCTAATTAACTATCTTAGTATCTTAGGTTTTCTTCTAAACACTAATTACCTTTCTTGGGTTACTATAGTTTTCTAGATTTCTCATTCAAGGTTAGTCATTAACCTAGCTAGTATCTAAGCTCCCCAATAGGTTTCTTCATCCTTATCTAGGTTATCATCTAGGCTCCTACTCAACCACATAACCTTGTCTTTTAACTCTTAAGAACAATTACAAACTATAATCTTTTCTTTCCAACTTAAGTTCACTTGAGTTCCACCTATGACTCCTATGCCTCTTAGGCTAGCCTATGTATTTATCTCTTTCTAAAAGTCTCTCCTAAGTCACATACATCCTCAAACTACCATTTAAGGTGTTCAATTCATGACTTAAGAGCCTAAAGGAGCTATTCATGATCTTAACCAATAAATCCAAGCCATGACTAGGGTTTAATTGGAATTTATGACAATTATAGCCCCTTGACCAAGCCCTAGCACCATCATAAGGCCACAATAAAGCCCCCGCTCAATCTTAAACTTCATTTAAGGACTATGCATATAGCTTCTCTAAACCAATGGCTTATATAAAGAATTTTCAAATTACCAAGTGCTTTTGTTCTAAGTCTAACCTCGTCTCTTTCTTTACGATTTTTGCTTGCTAAAAATAAAATCCTAAAGACTATTAAAGCCTAAACCTATGACTAAGATTTACATTATTTGAGCTCTACCTAACAACTACACAATATAAGACATATTACCATAAGCTACATGTGATATCATCCATCAATACCATCAAATTCTTGGGTTCTTCCAAAATTCACAACTAACATCCAAGGCTAAATAGAAATAACTAAGTAGTTCACTTAAATTTAGATTTATTTCTAATTAAATCCAACAAAATCACATTAATAATCATGCATAATCTAGATTTTCTTTATCTTGTTAACCTTATGGAACTCTCATTTTTTACAAATCATATATGACATATATCATCTACTAAACTTGGTCATACATAACCAACATCATCATCCCTTATGCTAAAACTACTCTAATGTCAACCAAAACAAATCAAACTTGGTTGATCCCATCCCTCTCTTGCTAGCTTACCCAAAACATCTAACTAAACTAGCCTTATTTTAAAGCTTAGATTTGAGCCTCCTAATCTTTCCACTTAGAAAAATTGAGAGCCCACAAGTGTCATAAAAATCATCTAAGCCATTATAAGGACAACTATGCATCTTATCATGGCCTTAATTAAGCCACGAATCCAAACCATTAAGGAATGCTAGAAGTAATACTCCACTTTGGCTACAAGAAATCATAAATAAGGATTAACATAGGTGAAAGAAATTTGCAATAATTTAAGATAAAAGCACATCACCTAATTTCAAAACTAATTCTATATGAACAAGACTAGCATTTTTTTCCTTATGATTCATAATTTCATTCAACAATAAACCTTCGTGACATGAAGTATTTCTTACCAACATGGATTAATCATAAACAAGAAATAAAACTTAGTAATTAAGTGGAAAATCATAATAATATTCTTGACATCATGATTTCCTCTTATGCATGAAATGAATGTAGGTACCATATAATGAATCACAAGAATAAATCCAATATCATACAAGATCTTAATTATATTAAAGAATCATATTAGCATGGTATCATACTTTACATTAAACAAATCTAGATATAAATTATCATGTCAAGAACATAATAATATTTCTTATGCATGTTTTTAATCATAAAATCCAATTATCTTGTGTTCTTATCAAAATACCCATTTGTTAACTTAGAATGTCTCTAGTTTATATGCATAATCTTGAGAGTCATCTTATCTCTTGAGCCATTTAATGGCTTACTCTATTGGAAAATTTTCCTTCTTCTCTTTAAGTTTATAGTTTTCAACTCTTCTTCCTTACTCTTTCTTGGATCCTTCTATGATCTTTCTCTCTCTAATTGCTAGGGTTTCTAAATTTTAGAAAACTACCTCGTAAGATCTATATATAATTGATTAACAAACTCTTATAATTAAGACCCCTTTAGAATAACTTAGTTATGGTCTATTTATTATCTCCTAGCTATCTTTTCATGTCTTTCTTGCAAAATCTCCTTAAACCATACCTAAGTGGCTCATTACCCTAACTTCCTAAAATCAAGGTGCTCATAAGAATTACAACTAGGGTTAGGGTTCACCCATTCTACAATTGAAGTTAGTAAGCTATTATCCTTATCTTCTCCATAATCTAATATAGTCTAATATATCTAAGTCTCAACTTTGAAGATTTACCAAATTAAAAAAACCCCCTCATCAAACTAAACTTAAGAAAAACATGATCTCAAACATCAAATCTCATTAATCAATGCATGCCTTTGAAAATGATCTTGCACCACTCTTAATATTTTGCATAATCTATGGATCTCCCTAATAGGCTCCTTGATGATCTGAGGTCCAAACACCTACATGAGCTTGCCTTTAGCCCAATATAAGGGAGATTGATAATGCCATCCAAACTATGCCTCTTATGGTGCAATGTTAATAGTTAATTGATGGTTATTATTATAAACAAACTCTATCTATGGCTACTATCTAAACCAATCTATGTGTATGATTACAAATTAAGCTCTAACAAGTCCTCCAAGATCTAGATTATCTCTGCAACTAGTGATCCATCAAAAGATGATATGCTAAACTAGAGAGTGGTACCTAGAGCCTAATGCAAGTGATTCAAAACTTTAGTAAATTTTTCATCCATAATTGAAATAATCACTTTGAGTACTCCATGTAATCCAATAATCTATTGCACATAAAGCTTGCCAGCCTATTAGTTGAATCTATTTTCTTGATAACATGAAGGTGAGCTAATTTGGTCAATCAATTCACTAGTACCAAAATCAAATCATAGCCATACCAATAAGACTGAGACAAATCCATGGTGATCTCATCCCATATTCATTATGGTTTTACCCAATTCTAAAGTATAAAAGTGGGCTTTTGATGCTCTACTTCAACTCTCTAATAAACCAAGCACTTCTAAACATAAAAAATTTCATACTTCATTAAACCTCTCCATAAAAAAGGTTTTGAGGTTCATGTATATCTTAGACTCATTATGCTATAGTCTGACACAATCTCCTCCTTAACCTTAGGGTCCTCTCACTAAAGTTTCCTCAGCTCTTCTAAATAATCGACATGAATGCTAAGTTCATGAAGCCAAGCAACTGCTTGTAGTGCTAACTGTCCCTAAACTCTATTGACATCCATTACAGCCTCTATCTCTAATATCTCAACAAGCACATACCCAAGAGTTATGCCTCTATGCAATGCATCAGTCGATAGGTTCACCAAACCCTCATAATACTTGATGTCCAAATAATAATCCTTGATGAGCACCAACCAACACCATTACCTTAAGTTATGCTCCCTCTAAGTGAAGATATATTTAAGGAATTTATGATCAATAAATAGCTCAATCTAAACTCTATACAAATAATGTTGCCCAATCATAAAATTAAATACAATTTTTGTTAAATCTAGATCATGCGTTGGGTAATTGTGCTTATGTTTATGTAATTGTCTAGATGTATAGGCTACAACCTAGTCATCCTAAATAAGAACTTCTTCCAAACCAATGTGTGATGCATCAATGAAAACTTGATAAAGCCTACCCTACTTTGGCAAGATCAAGATTAAAGTTGAACTCAACCTATCTTTTAAATCACATAAGCTTTTCTTGTATTGATCAGACCAATAAAAAGCCACAACCTTTTCTTATGACTTAAGGGGTGCTACAATTATGGAGAAATTTGACACAAACTTCTAATAATAACCCACAAAACCCAACAAACCATGGAGTTTAGACATTATAGTTGATCATTAACACTTTATAAGGGCATGAACCTTATAGGGGTCCATTGAAACTCCCTCAACATTAATAATTTTCCCAAGAAAAGCTATCTTATCCAACAAAAAAGAGAACTTAACAATTTTGGAGATCTACATGGTCCTAAGTAACTCTAATGTTGTTTGAAGATGTTAATCATGCTAATCTCTGCTCCAAAAATATTCCAAAATGTCATCAATAAACAAAATAAAAAAGTGATCAAAGAATGATTAGAATATGTAGTTCATAAGTTTCATAACCACTTCAAGTGAATTATACAAGCTTAAGGGCAACATTGTGAACTCAAAATGCCCATACCAAGATTAGAATGTTAACTTTGGTAAGTCCCATGAAAGGAACTAATCAATCCATAAGAAAGAGAGGGTTGAATTGTTCTTTCCAAATACTCTTATAAAATAAATACCTAATTTTTTCAAGCTAAATATTATGTTAACAATACTAGATTTTTAGTTAAGCTCTAGATTTAAGTAAACTTCTTATTATTTATACAATTATTAAAATAATTCAACCAAATAGCTTTGATCCTTCAAGTTCCCTTAACATTTATAATCAATTTTTTGTTGATTGAAAGGAAAGTAAAAATATGTAAATGTTAATAATAAGACACTAAGATTCAAAGTGGTTCAACAAAACCTATGCCTACATCTACCCTTGTCCAAACTAGGTTTCTATTAACAATGGCTTTTGTGTCATTCTATAGATAGCCGCAAACTCTCACAATAAATTAATCAACCTAATTAGAAGCATAATAAGTAGATGAATAAGTGAAGATATTAACAATGATTGCTAAAGATAAATATTATGTAGAATGATCTAAAATGAGTTTGTAGTAGACAGATAAGTGTTCCAATTATATGTTTTAATATCTTATCTACCAAATGAATCAATTAGGGTATTATAAGTTGAATCATCATCCTTTTATTTTAAGAACACTTCTATTTATATGTCATAACAGTTTAGTATAAGGCAAATGTAACAAAAAGATTGACTTTCCTAAAGTGATTGAGCCTACCATTAAAGCCTTTGGCAACGTATCATACAAGTGTGTCACATAATTCATATTAGGATGATAAGATTACAAGAAGGATCATCATGTTACACCTAGCATTATTTATCAAATTATTATAGATTAGTTAATCAAGGTATGTATTTTCTTGTAAAATAAAATTTAAAATTTGAATTAAATATGTTTAGAATTTGAATGTGGGTGAATTGAATTTTGAATTTTAAAATTCAAAATAAGATTTTTAAAAGGCATGGTTGAATGGCAAGTCTTAAGTTGCACCAAATGAACCTTGATAGGATTGATCGTAATGTTTTGAAAATGAGCTTTTAATTTTACTTATTCTCTTAGTTTTATTCCTTATCTTTAGTTTTATCAAACCATGAATGCATAATAAAAAATGAATAGGATTTCTAAAATTTAAGAGTTAGCTGATGGATGAAGATAAGAGGATTAAAAGGAAAAAATTATGTGATGCATGTTGGATTTAAGAAAACAATATATGAGAAAGAAATATTAAATGATAAACTATCTTTTAGCCATATCTTTCTTAGATTACTAAATTTTAGAATCTATATATAGCCAATGAAAAGGGGCTAATTAGAAGAGGTTTAATCTAAAGTGGGTGAATCATGGCTCAAACTAACCCTAGCTAGTTTTTTCTTAATCAAACCCTTGAATTAAAGATGTGTAGCTAAGTCCATTTAAGCCCTTAAGGCATTCTTGTAAGGGTTTTATAAAACCTAACACAAAAAATAATTAGGAGACCAAGTGAGAGAATACTAAGGAAGAAAACAAGTTAAGCTGTGACGAAGAAAGGAGGATTCAAGTTGCAAAAAAATGAAGGATCTAACCAATGAGAAGTCCTCTAAACAAGCTTCCAAGTAGGATGACCAATTCATGCAAGAAATGTAGCCAAGATCAAAAGAAAAGATAAAATGAAATTAATTTGTTAAAATGCATATGGAACTCTTGAAAAATGATTGTGATAAAAACTAGTCAGTTTGCTTCCATGAAATATTCTCAAAAATGGAAAAACTTCTTCTACCTATGACTAATGGAGATTTATTTACTAATAAATGGTCATTTATCATTCCTTTCTTATGCAATATTTTTAAAGAAACCATGCAAAAATGTGTATCAACATATTATTCATGAATGAAAAATTGAATTCTATGATCATATGCTTGAATATTTTCCTTGTCTATAGATATATGTGGAAGACAGACATAGAATTTTTATTTGTTAATACAAATCACCTCTTACCCAAGACATGATCATGTGAAATAAGTTTAAAAGAATGTAAAATTTTGTGCCTTGTTGGTTATCTAAACATGTATGTAATAAGTATGAGTTATCATAATAAATGTTAAGAATTTATCAAACCACATTAAAGCAAATTTTATTGAATATAACTCTCACAAACTAGACATGTTAGCCTTATTTTATTATTTTATTTTCTTGAAGTTTGGATCCTTAGTAAATTGTCTTTTCTTTCTAAGTAGAATTAATGTATAATACTATAAATCAAGTGTCACACTTACTTCTTGATTTTTTTCATGAATACAAAGAGTTCCATGGCATGATGAACCATGAAATGTGTAAAATCAAGACTTGATTCCATGTATTCATATAAAATTTATTTGGTTTAAATGAGTGTTTAATGGTTTGTTTGATAATATCCACAATTTTAAATTAAAAGCATGGCAAGATCAAAATGTGTTTTGTTATAAAACCATGAATGAAAATTCATAAAATGCCATGAAATAGACTTTGCACCTTAGTTTAAATCATAAACCATTTAACAGCACTTGGAGATATAGCCAAAACTCTAGAAAATCTTATAACCACGTATTGCTTTGCATTAGTTATGCTTGGGAAGCATTGAGCCATGAATTGTTTGAGTCGTGAGAGATATAGATTCAACCATAAAGAGAATCTAATGGACTTCAAAGGTGTATATAAACTTGGTTTCTAGTTGGGAAGGTTTAAAGGACTCAATTTGGGGTCTTCGAAGAAGGCTAAGTTAAGTAGAGATATAGTTCAAGACTTTGGTTGTGACTGGTAGTGTTAAAGCTAAGGTTATACTTTAAGGCCTTATGAATATTTTTTTAGTCGAATTTAAAAAGAAGATTTGAGATGCTAACCTTGAAGTTAGTCCTAGAGGCTTGAGAATAATCCATAAGAAAGGAAACCATAATAGAAGGTCCTAGAAATGGATTAAGAAAATTTCATAAGTAAACCCTTTATGTACATTATAAGTAAACATAGGGATAGTGAAGCTCTCTTTCAAGACCTTTTAAAGAAGGTAAGTAAGCTTGGAATAATGCTTAGATATGTACTAAGTTTAGACAAGGAAATCATGAGATAAAAATGTTGGTTATACCCTTAGGTAGATTAAGTTCTTTAGGAAAGACTAGAAGTGAGCCTAATTAGGCTCTTAGGCCATATGATGACAACCTGGATGGTGATCTAGGGGATGTGTAGTAGCTCAAGAGAAGTCTTAAGATTGGGACTTAAGATTGTCTTAGAGGTATAAGGGTCACTAGTAAAACTTGTGTGAACCCAAACTTAGTTGTAATGAAAACTAACTATACATTAATTCAAAGGATAAAATAAAGATAAACATGTTAGATAACCTATATAAGTTAGGTCATAAACAAATTAGAATACAAGAAAAATGGGCTAAGATATTTCAAACAATGAAATTATGGTTTAATGGAAACTCTAAGATATTTGAATGATGACAACCTTAGATAATTGAAGTATGGCATGGGGTTGACAACCTTAGATTGACTCAATCAAGATATAATAAAACCTAGATAGTGAATTTAAGGTTAAGAAAAACTCTTGATCTATTAAGTTACTATTTATGATGAGATTCCTTACATTTTGGATTTAAACTAAAAATTTCAACTAACATTAGATAGTGATGAATTAGAGTTAGATTAATGTTATAATCTAAGGACATGATTTTGATTAGATGAGCATTGGATGTAGTGGGCCCTTGATAATGCATGCTCAATCAAGAGTTGGGTAGGTTAGCTACTTTACTCTCCTGAACTAAAGTTAGTAGTTACACATGATTGGTTGAACTTGTAAGAATTCTGAATTGCATGTTAAATATCTATAAAGTTAGCAAGAAGCCATTATATGAATAGTCATAGTAAGAAATAATTTCATACTTAGTATCATAAGGAACCACATGATGTGTTATGTTGTGATGAAGAGTACATGTGATTGTTAAAAACTATTAAAATCCTATGGGGTTAACCTATATGATTAGCATTGCCTTTAGTAATGATGGATTACATGATATGATAGGAGTGTTAGGTCCTATCATGTTTCTCTTAGATAGAAGAGTGTATTAGATCTAAAATTTGATGCTAAGCATCCAATTAGTCATATTATATGAATATATACTAACTTAGTAAATGATGATATTTTTATAGTAATAAGAAATTGATGTCATTCATTTACATGATTTACTTATTTATTATATAAATACTTCTTGGCTACTATATGTTAGTTATATATTATGACTCAAGGATTTCATATTGAACCTCTAAACTTACTGTTCTTATATTTTTGTAATATTAAGGAGATAGGTGTTAAGTAAGAGTCAAGTTAAAGGTTATCAAAATTAGTATATCAGTTGAATGATTCATCATTTACATATCATTATTATTAGTATTAGATTTGTTATTTTTTTACCATTAGTTATATTTTATTAGACATGAGAATGTATCATACTATTTTATCAAACTTGGTAGTTATTTATCATGCTTTTTATTAGACTTTTGTAGTTATATATGATGTTGTCTCACATTAGATTTAGATTGAGAATATTTATTGATTTTTATTGATATTTTATTTATGCTTTTGGTTTTATGAATGGCAAAAATTGTCTGAATGTTAATACATAAGTATTGTAAATCTTTTTATAATATCAATTGTAGATACATTTTGATATTGTGATTAATGGGACTTTGGTTATTCTCATGGTTTTGAGAAAAACAATCAAGTGTGACAGATTTGGTATCTCAACTTAGGTTGAGAGTTAAGGCATACCTAAGCATATGAGGTTAAAAAAAGGTAGGAAGAGAAAAAACTAAGAATAAATAAGTGTGAAGATTGATTCTAGTCTTGTCTTGTATAACTTAAGCATTATAATTTTCTTGAAAGGATGGTTAGGACTTCTAGTGCTGCTTTTAGAAGTCTATTAAGCAGTGAGTCTTTCCAATGAGAACCCATGGTCAACCAACCTACCATAGTTAAGACACACCAAGAAGACCTTAATTCCTAAGGAGAACATTAGTTGGAGGCTTTCACATGACTAAGACTCTATATTTTTGTTTGTACCACCAACCTTATAGTTGCATATGATTAGCTAACCTATATATATATATATAAAAGGCTTTTTATGTATTAGGATGTCCAACTAACCATAAAGTTGCACTTACACCTTTCGTTTTGGATAGTGACATTGTTACTTGGTGGCAATATTATTGTCAAACAATGTTTTGAGATATAGAGGATAGCCAAGCCTATTAGTACACAATAGAGAGAATAGGCAAGTAGCATAGAGGAGTTGACATTATGGTAGAAAGCATTATGATGTCTACAAATAAGGAAAATTAATATTTTAATTTCTTAAAACTTGGACATAGAAAGACAAATTACCTTAAAAGGTTAAGGAATATGTGAGTTGTTGAGTGGATAGAAGCTGATTCAAAGGGACAACAATGGATATATGTTCTTACATAGCAATAGGCCATAAATGCACCTAATGTCATCACTAATACACTTTGATTTTGTGACACTAGATTTATTATTTCTTTTAACATTGGTTAATCTCATTCTTTTATTGTTGAATCTACATAAGAGAAAATTAAAGGTATTAAAGGCCAATTGTAGTCACAATTGATGGTGACATTACCATCTAGAGAGAAAATTCTCACCAAACATGTAGTTCATAGTGATATTATCATACTTGGCCATAGATTCAAAAATAAACTCATTTGCATACCTATAATTGAGCTTGATATTATTTTAGGCATGGACTGGATGACCTAACATGGAATTTTGAATGATTGTTAAGTAATAAAAGTCTTGATTAGAGAGTCCAACTTAGTTGATTTGGCTTATTTTAGAGATAATAAGTAGATACCCATGGTATTAGCACTCTAGGCAATAGACTTGATTCAGAGGAGTAGTACAACCTAGTTAGCCTTTGTAAGTGATACACAGTTGGAGATTCTTCACAATAAGATACCACAATTATACAAGATTATCTTGACATTTTTCGTGATGAGCTTCCAATGTTACCATAATAGTGTGACATCGAGTTCTTTATGGACTTGGAGCTATGAGTTGTACCTATTACAAAAGCACCTTATTGCATGTCTCTAACTACTTGTAAATCTTAAACCCCAAATACAAGACTTATAGGACAAGGGATTTATTATGCCCATTGTTTCAACTTGGGGAAGCCCTTATTCTTTTTTCAGAAAGGATTAGAGTGTGCAAATCTATGGATTATTGAGAATTAAATAAAGTGATAATAAAGAACCATTATCCACTACTTTGTATTGATGATTTACTTAATCAACTATAGAGAATATATTTCTTCTCTAAAATTGATCTTTGGTTAGGATATCATCAAATATGAATTCAAGAGAAGAATATTCCCAAAATAGTCTTTAAGACTTGTTATAAATATTTTGACTTCATTATTCTATCATTTAGGTTATCCAATGCTCCAATAGTATTCATAGATCTTATGAATCATATTGTCAAATCATATCTAGATCATTTTATGATAAGTTTATAGATGATATATTAGTATACTCCAAAAGCAAAGAACTTCATGTGGAGCATCCCTAAATTGTATTGGAGTTACTTAGAACTAAGTAACTCTATGCTAAATTTTTGAAGCGTACCTTTTGGCTACACTTTGTGGGCCTTCTTTGACACATTAATGCTGATGAAGTTTCAATGGATCTTAACAAAATACTAGCAAACACAAAATGGTGGAGACCCATTATAGTGAAAGAGCTCCATAGTTTTTAGGAAATGCTAGATATTATCACAAGTTTGCACTAAAGTTTTCTAAGATTATAGCACCATTTATTAATCTAACAAATAAATGGGTAGCTGTTACACCCCATTTTTTCCTAGGCTGATTTTTGGCATATATTTTTTTTTTTTTTTAACATATAGACAGCTCAGATCGTCCCATACCAACCTGAATAGCCTACGAAAAACATAGGATATAACACATCATTACACACCTACTTTCCTTAACAATGTGGATCCCATCTCCCGGGTACACCGTCAAATCAGGTTCATGACTCCTGAATTAACTGATAAACTCGCGCAATGTTACTCCTACTAGACCCAATACTCCTAACCCATACCAGTAGGAGAACCAGTCTAATAGAAGTCTGAACCCCCACGGTTAAGTTCCATAGTCATGTAATGACCTCACCATCAAAAATAAAATACATAACATCCTCAGATAAAATATGGCACTCCACACACTATACCACCAAGACAATAAAGTAAAACAGTGAATGGAAACTACATCACATCACAAGAATAAGATCCAAGTCCAACAAATACAATATTATTCGACTAGATACATAAGTCAGAATACCCCTCACATAATACAAGAAATAAGAATAACAGTCTCACTGAATACATCCAACAGCAACAATCAACTAACCAGAATGTCTCAGAAAATCACAGATCAGATCTCCTCCACTAGCCTACTGATCACGATCCCACCTAAAGCTGGGTGGCGTCAAGTCTGCCGAGCTACTGGAAAAATATAGATAAAAAAAGAATGAGCTACGCCCAGTAGGAAAGACAGCTAGTAAAAACTCACATGCAAGAGAAGGATAATAGCAAGAGTATAGGAATACAGCATAACAATGTAGGGTGGAAAGGCACTCTCAGTTACAGACTCCGACCAACCACAGTCACCCCCAGTCACAACAGAGTAGCTCTCCTCTGTGCTCCCAGGTAGCATGCCAGCGGGACACGCCCATCTCTGCGCACGCATGGCACCTAGGCAAAGCATGCCAGCGGGACACGCCCATCTCTGCGCACGCATCACAACGCCTAGCACCCGACACCGCAGCGTCTCTCGTCAATCAATCTTCTGGAGACTATAGACAAACCCGTCACATAGATCTCTAGCCAGCGTGAGACACCCCTGCCACCCTCAGGCACGCAGGCCTACACACTTGGCTAGCCACGGCGAGTCACCCCTGCCGATGCCACTCTCAGGCGCGCAGGCCTACACTCGTGGACCAGAAGAGATCGACTCAGCCACCGTCCCAAGAAGTCCTCTCCCAACAATTTCCATAGAAGCCACGCCCCTACAGTCATTGCCAAGCTTTAACTCCAAGATTCGGCAACATGTGTCCAGATACAACAAGGCGTATACCAGTCCACATGTATACTGTGAAAGTTAAGTCTGAACCGCACAGTTACCTACCACAACTATCCTAAAACATCATATAGGGTCTATAGTAGTCCGATCCAATATGCCAATCCGTGAAATATGCCAACACTGAGTAAACTGACTCAAATCATGCCATTGCCATCCAAGCAACACAAACTGTACCAAAATTCTGACTATTCTGGTAGCACTTATCCAAGTGTCACACTTCCTTCCAACTAATCCAGCTGCACTGAATTTATGGATAATTTCCAACAGTCAATTTCAACTGGCTACGTGATTTCCAAAAATCACCTTTTTCTCACTTCAGGAAATTTTAATTTCCAATATCAATTTCTGCCCTTATCCATTTTCCGAAATTCGGAATAAATTTCCTAATTTAAATTTTAAATTCCACATATATCCTTTTCCCGAAAATTCGGATTAATTTCCGAATTAAAATTTAAATTCCACATATTTCCCGAAAATTCGGATTAATTTCCGAATTAAATTTTTCCTCCGCCCGTTCGTCCGCCCGAATCCCGCTGAACCGGTTTTCGCTGCCGGTTCGGAATCCTCGCGCTGAACCGCGAACCCACCGGCCAAACATTTAATCAAATTTTCCAGCCGACGTTTAGTATTTAATTATTATTAATATTTGAATAATTACAATTACTTAATTAACTAAACCGTAATTAATCTAATCCATCTCCTTCCTCCGCCATGCGCCCGCGAAACCCTAGCCGACGATTCCTCCGGAAAATTCCGTTTTCCCCGTCGATTTCCGGCGACCGAGATCAAGGAGAAACAAAATCCGATGTTCGTACTATCCTAATGTTTCAATAATGCCACTAATTTCTAAGATTCAATCAAAATTTCCGCCGAAGTTTCATCCGATCTCCATTTTAACAATCTATGAAATTAAACAATTTCAGCATTTGATACTATCTTAACATGATTAAAGCACATAATCGAATCAACACATGCTCGGTAAAATTTCCGAATTCGGCGGGTATAATTTTCTGAAAACCCTAAAATGCTAAAATCAATAATTTGCATTAATCAATTTCAAAAACCACAATTCGCATGCTTCGGTAGCTAATTGCAAAATAATCCATATTTTTAAATTGCTAATTAACTAATTTAAAACCGAATTTCCTACTAAAATCAATAATTTGCATTAATCAATTCCAAAAAAAACCTTATCCGCATGCTCAAGTAGCTAATTGCAAAATAATCCATATTTTTAATTTGCTAATTAACTAATTTAAACCGAATTCCCTACTAAAATCAATAAATTGCATTAATCAATTCCAAAAAAAACCTTATCCGCATGCTCAAGTAGCTAATTGCAAAATAATCCATATTTTTAATTTGCTAATTAACTAATTTAAACCGAATTCCCTACTAAAATCAATAATTTGCATTAATCAATTCCAAAAAAAACCTTATCCGCATGCTCAAGTAGCTAATTGCAAAATAATCCATATTTTTAATTTGCTAATTAACTAATTTAAACCGAATTCCCTACCTTTGCTCGTCGCCGGCGACAGTGAAGCCCGCACACGATCAACCGCAGCTCCTCGTCGAACGAAACCGGTACCAATCGATTCTCATCGGTCCCGCGAACCTCCAGGTACAAAAAGCCCCTTGAAAGACTGCCGGAAATCACCGCCGTTCGCCGCGAACACCTCGTCTCTCGCCGCCGTTCGAAACCCTAAAGTCCGAAACAGTTCAGGTTAAATACCCAGCTTAAACCGGTAATAACCCGTTAAGAATCCATTAAGCACCGGTTGACCTTCTAATAACGCCGCTTAACCCCGATCAGCCGGTTAATCTCCACCGCTGTTCTCGTCCGTCCGATCCGCTTATCCGCGGCTTATCCAACCGCACGCGCAAACGCACTCGGCGAACCGCCCCCGCCTTCGCTGAACCGCTCCGGTCCGGTTCACGCGCGGTAAAAACCAAATTCCGGTTTAAAAATTTAATGGACCGATTTAAATAGATTTTCAAATTTCCAAAAATCCAATAAAACAGGGAAAATTACTTAAAAATTTCTTCGGTGCTCCGAAAAATCCCCAGAAAATTTTAAAAATTCCAATAGCCTCCAATTGAGCTCCTGGCTCATCCTACTATCGATCTGAAATCATCCAAGCCACAATTCGAATAATTGAAGATTAAACCTATAATATTTTACCGGGTATAACAGTAGCTTTCATAAAATTATACCAATGTGAGCAAAGCCTCACTGAGTTGAATGAGAAATTTAGTTCAACTCTAGTTTTAACATTATCGATGCAAAATAAGCCCTATCAGGTATACACAGTTGCATCACTCGTTAGATTAAGGGCAATATTGATACAAGCGGGATGAGTTGTGGTCTATGCATCTAGGCAATTGCATGATCATGAATGCAATTATCTGACTCATGACTAGAGTTAGAAACTGTGGTATTTGTCCTAAAATTTTGAAATAATTATTTATTTGAATTTTTTTATTGAGCTTTATGTTGATCATAAAAATCTTAAATATATTCTCACTTAAAAGATTAAAATAATGATGCTAGTTGGGACTTATTAAAGATTATGATTTTGATATAAAATACTATACAAGTAAAGTCAATTTATTAATTTATGATTTAAGTAGAGGTCTAATCCTTAGATCCATGCTTGCATACAAATTAGAGAAAATAAATGAGATTGAATTTAGTTAGATTTAAGAATAATTGATAGTGAAATCTTTAGTAGCTTAATCTCACTCAGCATGTATACTGCTTAGGTAGATGATTTAAAATCACTACAATAGAAGGATCTAAAGCTTTTGGCTAAGATTTCCTAACTATACAATAATGAAACATCAAATATTTTCTTAAGGAATGATATATTGATCTATCATGGTCAATGGTGTGTTCCTCAATATCAGAAGTTCAAAAATAATATCTTGAAAGGGGAACATGATAATAAATTGGTGGTACACCCAAGGGAAACTAAAATGCACAAAATCTTAAAACCCACTTCTAATAAAGGGGATTATAGAAAGATGTTTCATAATATGTTCAAAAATATTTAATTTGTAAGAAAGTTAAAGCAGAACATCAAAAGGCCTTTGTTGCTCTAGAATCTAGACATACCATAATCGAAATGAGTAGTTACTATGGATTTTATTTTAAGTCTACCAAAGATTAAACATAGCTAAGATATTATTAGGTGGTGGTGATCAAATTGACAAAATTAACTCATTTCTTTTTATGAGAAAGACTATGTAGCAAGTAAATTGGTTGGGTTATATGTTCGACAAATAGTATGCTACACAGTGTACCCAAGGTAATTATTTCTGATAGAGATGCAAATATTACTTCCCAATTTTGGAGCCAAGTGCATCATTACTTAAGCACAACTTTAAAATTTAGTATTACTCATCATCCTTAGACTGATGGTCAACCTGAGAATACTATTTAGCCTTAAAGAATCTCCTAAGACTAAGTATATAGTCCTACTCCATATGTTGGTCTAAACAACTACCACTGATAGAGTTTTTGCATAATAATAACTATCAATCATCTATTGGCATGGCACTGTACAACATCTTTTATGGTTGGCATTATAGATCTCCTTTATGTTGGGCTAATGATGAGACTAGGAAGGCATTGACCCTCAAATTATTGAGAAGACTACGAACGAAGTGTGTAGGTTACATGAAAGGATACATCTTAGCACAAGATCATCAAAAAAATATTGTTATAATAAATATAGAACTCCTAATTTTTGAGTTGGTGATCAAGTATTTCTTAAACTTAGTCCTATGTATGGATTATTTAGATTTGAAAAATCTTCTAAATTGTAGCCAAAATATATTAGAGTGCATCTTATAGTGAAGAAAATTAGGAAAGTAACTTATAGTCTATAGTTACTAGAGAGTTTACTAGGAGTACATGTTGTTTATCATGTATTTATTTTAAAGAAATATGTTCTAAACTTATCTCACATTCTCTAGAAGGATACTGAGGATCTTTAGTTAACACATGTAGAATACACACTGGTTTACTCTCGGTATGATGCATCTAGCTGTAATTCAAGATCCTTAAGCACCCTATAAAAAATGTGTGATGGATCTAGAACATATTTCTTTAAATTGGACACATGAAAAATATCATGTATTCTTATCAAACTCTTAAGTAGCTTTAGCTTATAGCTACTAACCTAATTTTCTCCATAATAAGATAGGGTCCAATGTATCTAGACTATAATTTAGAAGTTTTTCCATATCTAAATAATCCATATATATGACTAACTTTATGAAATACCTAATCACACCAACTCTAAAATTAATAAGTTTATATTTACTATCAAAATATTTCTTTTGAGTTGAATTATTAGTAGCTTTTCAAGTAACTTGTGTACCTCTTCTATTATCTCCTCAATAATCTAAGGTTCAAATTTCTATCTAGTCTCACCATCAATCAAACATAAGAGAGCTCAACGATGTCAAACATAAAGAGTCTTATATGGTACCATGCTAATAGTTGATTAATAGCTATTATTATACACAAACTCTGCTAGTAATAATTATTTGAACTAGTCTTTGAAGTAGGATTGTATACTTAGTCTCAAGGATCCTCTAAAGTTTAAATAGCCCTTTTAAATTGACCATCAATCTAAGGATGATAGGTAATGCTTAATTTCAAAGTTGTGTCTCACACATTATGTATATGACTCTAAAATTGGGAAGCAAATTTTACATCTCTATTAAAAATAATTGCTTTAGGTACATTGTGTAGTCATTCTATCTAATGAGCATGTAAATTAGCTAACTTACATGATGTTCAATTGTTCTTTCTATCAACTAGGAAATGAGCCAATTTAGTCAACCAGTCCACCACCACCCAAATCATATCATAACCATGTTTATTCTTTGGTATACATGAAACAAAATTAATAGTAACTTCTTATTTCCACTCTAATATAGCAAAATTTGAAACAAACCATTGGACCTTTGTTGTATTTCTTTTAACTTTTAAAAACATTAAACACTTTTTAACATAAGTTTAAGGTTATTATTCATTCTAGTATACCTTAGGTGTATTGTCAACCTAATATCATGAGCCTCTTTCAAGATATTATTCTTGAACTTCTGATGTTAAGGAACACACCATCAACCATAACAGGTCAATATGCCATCTCTCAAAGAAAATATTGAAGTTGCATTAGTCTATAGTCAAGAAACTTTAATCAAAAGCATGGATCCTTTTATTATAATGACTTCAAGTCATCCTCTTTAACAACATGAATGATAAATGAGTTGCTCCTGAAGATTGTATTGCCAACTATTCTTGAATCCTACTAAATTCAAACTCACTCTTTATCTTTGATTTGCAAGCAAGTATGGATGTAAGGATCAAACCTTGACTCAAAGCATCAGTTACTAAATTGGCTTTGTCCATGCAGTAATTTATATCCATGTCATAATCTTTGATATGTTCAAACCAACATCATTGCATTAAATTCAATTCCATTTGAGTGAGAAAATATTTTAAGACTTTTATAATCAATATAAAGCTTAATAAAAACCAAAACAAATAATGGCACCAAAGTTTTATGATAAATACTACAACTATCAACTCTAAGTCAAGAGTGGGGTAGTTGCATTTGTGATCCCACAATGGCCTAGATGTATAGGACACAACCCATCCCTCCTACATAAGCATAACTCTCATTACAATAAGTGATTTATTTATGTATACCTAATAAGATTTGCTTTGCATTAGCAAGGTTAAAACTACACTTGAACCCAATTTTTCTTCCAACTTGGTGAATCTCTTTCACATTAATCTAACCACAAGAAAAGTATCTCTTTCTTTGTTAATCAAGTGGTGCTATAATCTTGGAGAAATTAAGCACAAACTTGCCATAATGTCCTACAAGTCCCCAAAAAAATGTGGATCTTTATCACCAAAGTGGGTTTCAACACAAAATAATATGTTCAAGCCTTTTACATTTTGTTGTGCTAAGAATCTATCACTGAGCTCAATAGCCTTTCTTATGACAATGTTGTAAAACATTTTAGACAAAAGTTTATAAGTCAAAATCAACATCTTGAAAAAAAAAATTCTTTTAAAGCATTTTTGCGTGATATAATATCTTTTTCTACAAGCATGGGAGGACATTTCGTGATTTGAAAACAAATTTTACATAGCTAAAAAATTTTGATAATTCTTTTTAGATCAAAAATTTGCAGCTCAATATAATATAGAATTCAAAAGAATGGTGTGAATAAATAAAGGATCTTGTCTAAGATTGTGGGCCAAGAGTAGTCGCTTGTTTGGGGTCACCCTTAAGAGAACTTATTACTCCAATTCTTCCCAAACTAGGATTATCATGGTGCTATCTTTTGGAAGAGCATGTCAAGGAAGAGAAATAATCACACTCTAATACCACTTAATAGCATAGGAGTGCTATAATATCCACACAAAAGGGTGTGAATTATAACTTTTTACAAAATCAACAAACCAAGAGTATGAATCATGAAATATTCTTTTAATATAGTTACTCTTGAATTGTTCTTTAAAGCTCTTTCTTAATTTTGAAAGATTATTGCATGAGGAATATAGTAAAATCAATATATCAAATTTTTTAAATGGTTTGATCCCAAACACTAGATCTACATCTACCATGGGTCCCAAAAAACTAAGCTTACTCTATGAAAATCTTTAATAGAAGTGGGTATGAAAATAATCACATTGGCCCAAGAACCCCTTCAATTACCAATCCAAAAGACCTTAAAACATTATGACAAATGACACTACAAATGTGTCTAAATAATCATCGAAAATGATCATGTAAAACAATCCAAAATGGTATAAAAAAGGAATAAAGGCTCATTAAAAGATTGGGTAAGAGTCTCATCAAATAACTAAATGCACATATGATGAAGGTGTGCAAATGATGTAAAAAATATAGAAGTACCTTGATGAGAAAATGCAAGCATTGAATGCTTTGTAAACTTCCTCTTACATGTAGTCAATTTGATCCCAAATTTATTTTGATTTGAAAGCATACAAATATCCTCTTTAAATGAACAATATGAAGCAAAGAGGTTTATCAAAGGTTTATAAAATATATGTCAAGAGAAACTACCTATTCTCAATATTTGGTGACCTATTTATAAGTAAGAGATGCCAAATATCTCTCAAAATACCTCCACAGCTCTCCTAATAGTTATGTCAAAATTCTAATTTTTGGTCAAATTAATCCTTATATGAAGTGTGTGACAAGGCAACATGTGAAATAGGGTAGCACAGGCTTGCAATGTTGTGTGGCATTTACAAAGGCCACATAAGACAATGAGGAGCTTGCACAAGCTTGTATTGCTTTACAAACAGGTCATGCAATTTAGCGCAAATGACGCATAGTGATGAGTTTATTTTCCTCTATGTACCATCAAACATAGTCATGCCTTTCAAATTGCACATGACATACATATGCTAACCTTAAGATACTAGTATCTGAGGGCAATGTTCATTGTATACCATACATTAGAATCTATATACAAGATTTAAAATATTTCTTTACAAGCAATTATATAACTTTAGGTAAAGATTTTGTATATGCTCTATTAAAATGATTTTAAAGCAACTTCAAGAATGCAAAAATATATTTTAACTCTTGATGAACACATGGATATCTTGAGAGTAAAGTTAATTATTTTTCAAACTAGTGTAATTCTTAAAAGTATTTTGATTTGAATGCTCAAGTCATGGATTAAGGATATAATCATTTGATGAAATTCATGACTTGGTGTTCCTTTTCTTGACATGCCAAATGTATTGACTATAAAATCAAATCCTAAGTGTGATGTGTATGAATGAAAATGTGTGTAAGCAAAGTCTTGATAATTAAGGTAAACATAAAACCAATCTTTTGATTGAATACTTAGAAAGTGAAAAACTCTTTCCTAAAAGCTTTGGACTCATGCACACTAATGGAGTTGCACCTTCATCCCTCATATTCTTTAAGCTTTGTAAATATTAAACAAGTTAAGCACTACTTCCTATGCCACTCCAAGGTATATGATCTCCAAGTCTACCAAACGTGAATGTTATATATAGAACATGTTAAGTAGATAAATTATATTACATAATAAGTACTTAAAAGATTTGTTATCATCAAAATCAAATATTTCTTTTAAGACCACTAATAGATTAAGAAACCTACCAAAACTACAAATTACACACATGCTTAAAAGGATGAATCAATTCTAACATAGATGATGGCTCAAATCAACCACAATGATGGACACAAATAATGTGAAATCCATGAAATGTGGTTCACACAAGTCAAAGTGGGAGAATATCAAATCCAAACCATGTTCAACTAAAAATTAGTAATTCTATAAAAGAGAAAAGCCTCTTCCATGATGGATACATTGAGAAAGAGAAGGGAATGGATTGGAAATTATTTAGAGTGGATATTTATAATGTTAGGAGTGGGCTATGGTGTGGTGGGTGGCATAAGACAACATAAAAAAAGACAATAAAAAAGAAGAAACTAGAACAATTCTATGCTACACAATGCTAAATTTAAAGACAAGAAAATAAAATCTAGAATGAAAGTAGAATAGTTTTCAAAAAAATGTTACTAGATGTGTCAAAGTAGCTTGGGAAGAGATCTCCTCTTTAAGCCTCATACCTACCCTCCCAAGGCACCGTCAAAATCACTTCCTATGGATTTTATAATGGGAAAAATTTTTGCACACTTAGAGAAAGTTTAATGGCAAAATACTCAACATTATATAACTATAATGGCCTTCTTAGTCCCCATATTTAGAGTTCATTCTCATGAGTAAAAGACTCATAGGTGATGTGAGACTAAAAGTGGAGCAAACACAATCATGAACTAAAAGCCTCTCCATATAGACTTCTCCTAAAAGTGAAGAGCTCCTCTATATGATGTGACATTAAAATTCCAAAATATAAAAATAGTCAATTTGTTCGACAAAGAGAGAATTTAGGGATAAAATATAAAAGTTATGATTAACAAGGAGACCCAACCCAAATGATTAACCCACTCATACAAGATAGTCCAAAAGAATAATTTTTATTGGTGGATTGGTGATTATAGCTAGAAGGACCTCGTGAGAATGTCTTAGCATTAATGTTATCAATCATAGTAGTACAAATTGCATGATTGCTACTACATCTAAATGGATTCCACTCAAGAATGACTCTAAGTTTGAACTGAGTTGCATCCGGCATAACAATCACTAACATCTCTGTGTGCTTCTACACAAAGGGATAAGTGGTTATGACTTTTACCCATCTCAATTACTTTTGCATCTACCTTTTAAATAGTTTAAATTATTTTATTGCCATGGGATAATTGAGGCAAATTCTTATACAAAGTTTACTTTTATCTACTTAATCACCATTGTATCACAAAACTTTTATCTTATTCTTGATATATAATTTGCTTGCTTTCTACAATGTCACATGGTATTCAAAGAATTATGATCTCTTAAGATCTAATATTAGATTCTCTAAGATTATTTTATCATGTTATCTCAAATTTCTAAGCATTAACCATGCAATAAGGATTGAAGGACATGTGGAGTAGACTTATGGCACTAGATCTTCATGGTTATAATAAACATAATGTTAGGTCACATTTTTGTTGGATGAGTCAAGCATTAAATATTTAGTATTTTATTCTAATGGCCTCGTTTAGTATGAATTAGGTGTAGTTTTTAATGAATAAGTCATGCACCTTTGAAGAAGGTGAATTAGTGATCTCCAAAGTACTTTAAGTGTTTAGTAAGCTTCAAAAATTGAAGATATATGTATCAATTATGATAAGATTTTTATTTACTATGAAATAGAATGTTAGCTTATTGATTTTAAAGTACTCTCATTTTTTATCAATTTTAAATTATATTCAAGTATCAAATTATTCAATTATCTCTTTGATTTATTAAATGAATAGGATTTTATTTTTAAATCCTACAACCTTTTTATTAGTTAAATTTTTCTTTGTCAAATTTTATGTTAGTTTGTTTACTAAACTTTGATTAAATTAAAAGCTTAATTATATTAAATTTTTATAATTAAAATAAAAAAATTCCACCACATATCAGCTTGAGCTCAAGTACAAAGTTCTTAGATTGGGCAAGCCCAAGCGAGCACTTTCAAGCCTTGAATCAGGAAATAATAGGAACCAAATTAGGTCAAGCCTGTTCAGGCTAACAACAAATTCCTAAACCAGATGGGGTAAGGCATTGGATCAAGCCAAATACCACTCAAACTAAGTATGTATGGGTTGGGTTAGACCTATATAAACCTATATGGTATGAGTACGACTAGGTGATCAATTCTCAAGCACACAAAGGGGAGCCAACCCATTTAAGCTTTGAGTATTACTCCCATATGAATGATATGAACTCCAATTACTTCTCCTTCCCTACAATGTGAAACTAAATCCTTTGTGCCTCTCTACATCCAAAACCCACAACACTCATCACCATCCCATCAGCATTTTTGTTATTGTACAGTAGAGATTGCTTATGCCTTTAGCAATGATTTTAATTGATCTAACCATCCATTTGAGGAGCTAATTGGATGGTTATTATATCATCTATCATAACCGATTGATCCTTGCTCGACATTTGACATTTGTGAACTATTCAGATTCAATGGACGACTTTTCTTGTGAAATATCTACCTTGAATCATGCAGCTTCGATAATCCATTTTTAATCCTATGATTGTGATTGTTCTTAATTTTATCATTGATTAATCTAATGATTCAGATCTCATCTAACTTAATCGGATGGCCTAGATCAATTCCATCATGATTGAATCATCCATAACTCATCTAGTTATTTAGTATTAGATCTGATAGTTTATATCGCCCTCGATCTAATCTAGTGGCCCTAATATATTTTGCTTAACAGCTATTTCAAAAATTAATTTTAACATATTTTTAAGTTGTTTGGCTACAACTTTTTAAATAGCTTTCTATACTTTCTAATTATTATAATCAAAATTTTTTTATAAATACCTAATCATTATAAATGGAATAATAAATGAATATAAATCAATCTTTGAGATCTCAATAAAACACTACTTCATATTCTATAGTCATAAATTCCAATAACTATGCTTCTTCTCAAATTGTCAAAGTTTTCTAACTAAGCCTTGCACATCTAGACTTTTAATATCTCATTTCTCTTCTTAAATTTAAGTTCATTGTATATTATTTCATTAATCAATAAGTATAAAAGTTGTATAAATTTATCATAATTTTTTATCTTGCTATATTTTTCTTTTTCTCCTGGGTTGGGCAGCCTGACATTTGCGAATGCCTGAGTCCTATTTGATCTTATAAAAAATCAAGTTGGGGTTGAACTAGCAAAAGCTTGGGTTATAATTATACATATAAAAACTAACAGGTAAAATCTGAACTATAAAAATAATCTCAAGTTGTGACCTTTTGTTAGTAGTGTTTTTCCTGACCTTAGTTCGGGTGGACGTAAGTTTTAATTTGAACTGAACTACCTAAAAATTTTGGTGTCTCATTTTAATTTTTATCTTTATTTTTATTTATCATATTAAAAAATTATATATATATACATATATATATATATACATACATAGATATATATATATATATATATATATATATATATATATATATATATATATATATATATATATATATATATATATATATATATATATATATATATAATTAAGAGTTTCTTTAAATATAAATTATTTTAAAAAATAAATATGTTCAAAAATAACAAAAAAATTTTTTAAGACCACGATTCAACCCCCTCCCCCCCCCCCCCCCCCCCCCCCTCCCCCCTCTTATAAGATTTGCACACTAGTTTTTACTTCACTTAGTGATGTTAACATGGAGATAATATTAACATCAATTAATTATTAAGTCATTAAAATATAATATTAATTATATTTCCTCTTATGCAAAGATGTAAGGATCCCACATTAATAGATTCCACCTACTTTCTCACCTATAAAATAGATCTTTGAGAATTTGATTTAGGACATCTCTAGAGGACAAGAGAATGAAACTATTCTTAATACTTTATTAACATGTTGAGGACCACTTTGCTATAATATTTTTCATTCTTTCTTAATTATAATTTCTTTGATGAAGTTGTTATCCTTTTTCAAGTTTTCTTCATCATTTGGTTTGCTTGATATATGAGGTGGATCAAATCCCTCACCCTTGCTAGTAATCATTATTCTAATTATTATAAAAGTTCTTATTTTATCTTTTTTTCTCTTATCCTTCATGTCAAGGATTTCCTTATTATGGTTATTAAGTGTCATTAGTTATCACACTAGCTTTTTAGTATCATGTTTTATTTCAAATCCCTCAGTACAATAAAACCCATGCACTCGTCAATGTATTTTGCTATCCACCTTTCACATCTTGAGATTAATATTCAAACTAGGAGTAATGATCCCCAAATTTAATCATTAGTCTCATAGTATGCCACTTAAAATGAACAGTGTCCTTTACGAACAAGTCACTCAGCTAATATTAAGCTAGTTCACCCTAGTTTGGGTATCCCACCAACCACATTAGCGTGTACATCATACCAAAGCATTCTATAAACTTGTAATACAATCTATATATGATGTTAATGAAATATCTTACATAGAGATAATCCACAAGTCTAAAAGTCTAACTTATAAACAATGTAAAAGATGTTAATGTTGACGTCCACAAATAATACAACCCAATATCCACCAAAGTATAATATGAGAGTCATAAATAAATACATCATTATCATTAAAATCAAATATGAAAGTAAACTATTAAAATTACCATATGCACATCAAGAAAGCCCTCAACTTTGGCTCCTAAGCAAACTTCTTTCTCCCCAAATTTACTGTTAAAATAAAGGAGAGTAAGTCAAAACTTAATAGAAAATCCTCAAAGCATATTATAAAATGAATATTTAGGAACAAAGTACTATAACAAACCTATATATGTATAGTATAATAATATCATGATAAGAATATCATCTATGATTATTTCAAACTTCTTATTACTAAAGTATATCCATTATCAGTCCTAATAAGATAACTTTCAAAGAAACTTTATTTAACAACCATCAAGGACCCTTCAAATCTTTACCATATTCAAGATAAAATCATAATCATACTATACATCTAATTGGATGCTTAGTGTCTTAATAGTGATTTAGCATTCTTTAATAAGAAAGTTCAATCACATGTCTAGCTCCTTAGAGCTTCAAGTGGTCTCAATAAGTAAGCAACAAATATTTTGATCTCATAACATAATATGACACTCCATAATAAGAAAGTCTAATCACATGGTCCAACCATGTAGGCACCAAGAGTCCTCAATATGCTGGCATCACTCCACCACCATATACAACCAAGTCTATAATCTTCTATGAGTCTAGAGTGGGCCAGTAGTGCTTAGTTACAACATATACACAACCAAGTCAATGGTCTCTTAGTGACACCCAATCATATCATATAAAGTCTGGTCAGAGTCTAATAATCTAACCTATCAATCACTAATTAGAGGGTTCAAAACTTAAAAACAACTACATCATAATCCTTGTTTTCATCAAGTTGGTCTTTCTTATCATATAATCATTATTCCAAAGCAATATCACAACATATTTGGTAGTATATCTATAATATTCCTTAAACCTAATCTATTATCTAGAATAATCTTAATGTTTGCTTAAATCTCAATTTACTTGCTATCTATCCATCCTAAAGTTTCCTCTGACAACTTTAATTCAACTCTCTAGAGTTACCAATAATTATCTGAGGTGCCCTATGACTACTCCAAACCCTAACCCAACTATCTAAGATACTCTATACATTATTTATAATATTTTAAGGTTTCTTTTAATGATATCCCAACTATCAGGATATTATATGTCTTATCTAAGATACTTTAAGATTTTTTCAAATCCCTAAACTAACTATCTATGATACCTTGTCATATCTTATTTAGTACCATCTTATTTATCTAGATACCCTTATGCTCTTACTCAAGTTTATATCTTTGGCTTTACTCTTAAGTACAATATCCAATGGCATGTTCAATCTTATAATTCCATGTTTACATGAGTTTCACCAATGACTCTCATTCCTCATAGGAAAAATCAAGCCACTGTGCCCATCCCAAAGGTTTATCCTAAGCCATGCTCATCCCTCAAACTATCATTTAAAGTTTCAACTTGTTGCCTAAGAGATAAAATAGGTTTATTCAATGTTCTTACCTAATTAATCAAGCCTTGTCAATGGTTTAAACAACATCATAAGGACAACTAATCTCTTGGTCAAGCCAACATCTCTCTCTAAGGCTAAAATCAAGCTCTCCAACCTTCATTCAAGGCTTTTGCCAAGAGCTTCACCAACCCAATGCCTTAACCATAACATGCACAAACTCACCAAGTGCTTATATTCTTGATTCAACCCTAAATCCTATCTTTTGCAATTCTTTATACTAAAAACCAAAAACTTAAGTATCAGTCAAGCTTAAGGCAAGGCAAAGTTAACCTTTATTTGGGTCAACCTAAAAAGTACAACATTTGATACCTAATTCCTTATCCTACCCAAGACCTTAACATTATAAAGTCACAAACCAAGATTATTAGCAGTCTATTTCATTGTTTATTCATAAGGCTCCTTACCTTAGCTCTCTCCTTTTAAGGTTACTTATGACCTTAACTATTAAATTCTAGACTTAAATCTACTCACATTCAAATCTTATGTTTGCAAATCAACAACCTAAAGCATTTAATACACATTCCTAAGGTTTATTATATCTACCACTAGTCTTAATCATAAGTTAACTAAGTATAAAAGCTAATCTTAAATTCTTATCTCTCATACCTTACATGACCCATATTCTTTTGCTAGATCTTCTCAAGACCATACTTAACCTTGTCCTTCTTTTAGGGCTAAACCCAACCCACCCAAGCCTTTCCATAAGAAATTGCCCTAAACTCCTTCCAAGGTCTCTTAATGCATCCAAAATCCTTGGCTGAGCCTCTTCACTCAGCCCCAAAGCTTAAACTAAGGCAACAACCCCCTCTTGGCCATAAAAGATCACCATTAGGTTTTATTTAAAAGTATCTCTTACCTAAGTCTAAGGTTTTCCCAAGAATTATCACACCTACTCTAATCATTAAGTTTTAAGATTACTTCAAAAGCTAGAACTTCACTTCCAAGATTAATAAGAGTTAACCTAGCACTTTACCCTAACAAAAGTAATCAAAATCATGATCTAGTATAACATATATTTTATTCTCAAATTTATGAAATTACATCATGATTGAGTCATCAATTTCAATAATTTAAAAGCATTCAAATCATTGGTATGGTGATCTTGTTATTTTAATCCTCCCGAACTCCATAAATTTGCATATATTGCATGCATCAACATTAGATCTAAATAATAACAAGAATCTAAGAACAAAACCCTAACATTAACCTATTGGATAAGAGGAAAAATTCAGCAATCATGGCCTTCGCAATTCATTAAGAAGTGATTATTCAAGAGAAGTTTAAAGCATGCACTTAATAATTTTATCAAGTCATGGTTTAGCCAAAGTTTCTTCTTTTCATATAGTTCATGAGAAGGGATTTTAATTATAAAAGCATGATCATACATTTAATATACATTTAATTATACAATATTGAAGTTCACTCTACCTTTAATCCATGTAGAGGACTATTCCAAACAAAACCTTCTTCTTACTTCAAGCTTATGATTTTCCTTTCCTTCTCCTTGCTTACAACTTTCCTCCTCTTAATTGTGGTTCTTCTTAATCTCTCCCATGGCTAGGGTTTTTAAACTCTAGACAAAATCATATGCTAAAGCTTATATTTATGGCCATAAAAGATTCTTACCAATGAAGCATCACAAAGAAATGATTCAAATTCACTCCCCTTGGATCACATGGCTGGTATTGAATCTTACCATAGTTAACTATCTCATACCTCTATTGATTTAGTAAATTAATAAATCCTTAATTAAGAAAATTATAATATAAATGGCTAAGGATTAATCCCAAGAAAAAATGCATGGAGTTCTTTAAAAACATAAGGAATCTATCTCACAAAACTTAATTAGAGTTGGCTACAAACTTTTCATATATGGAACCACCACATGCATGATACATCTAAGGTTCAAGCTTCCATATCCCCTTGTTTAATTACAAGAGTCAATAAATAATTTAAATTTTCTATGCCATTAATTCCAATTGCTACCTTATTAATTCTAACTATTTCCAATCCTTTCAATTTCCTTAAAGGAAATTGCCCCTTGTCAATCCATGTAGCCATTCATTATTTTGAATTTAACAATTCATTCAGTTTCTCCAATCATATTAGTACTATTCTAATCTTTATTCTATATGATAAGTTAAATCACCCTTCATCTACTCTTTGTCCCTAATTACCATATTTTTTTATCAGTTTTTCTACAACTACAATACACTTTAACCTGTCAACTCAAGTATTCCCCCTACTTTATACTTATAAGATTCCATCATTGTAGTTGTATAATACATTTTATGCACATCACTTCTTATGTCATAATCTTTTGATTTTTATGTTTGATGCTTCTCTTAGCTTATTCATAATTATATAATTTTAATAATTATACTTAGTTAATTTTGCTTCTCTTTTTATTATTTGTACAATCTATGATTTTGTATCTATACAATCATGGTATTGTCGAGTTAAGCCCTCCATTCTCTTCATTAATATTTTTATGCAATAATGTGGTCAACCTTGTATAAATGTTAGCCAACTTTTATACCTAATCACATTTCTCTCAACTTTATTTTCTCTCAATTTTATTTTCTCTCAACTTTATTTTCTCTCAACTTTATATCATATCATTATCTATCCTTAGCCTATCAAACTCATCTTATCATGTTATTCACCTTAGACATAATACTTTGTTTAATGATAACAAGTCCTAAATATATTTAATAAATATGTTTTAGTATAATTTTTAAATTCTAGATAGTTGATACTCATATTCATGGGAGAACTTGAAGAAAAGGATCAAATTTTTGATAATCGATACTCATTTTTAAAGTTTCAAATCCAATGAAGTTTATCTTGGTTGGAGTAGTAAACTAATAAGAGATATATTTTGAATTTAATTTTAGGTATTTAAATTTTATTTTATTAAATCATTAAACTTGATTGAAATTTTTTTTGTAAGGCACAAAAATTAAAATTCTTTTAAATTATCTTAAAAAACTCCTATAACTAAGTATTGATCAAGTTACCTTGAATCATTTAATCTTGATCATATCATTAAAAATATTCTTTCATAAAATTATTACCAAAGTATGTTATAGTAATATTAATCTACTTAATGATTATAAACATTCTACCTATCAGGTCAAAAGAGTATTTCTTAAACTTGGCTTGCTATAGTTATCAGGTCAGGAACTCGAGTCCCAAACCTATTGACTAGTTCCAATAAGGGGTATAACTTTGAACATGTCTTGTACGATTGTTGGATCTAGTTGTTACTCCTATATCAATATATTAAGTACATAATGCAATGCTAATAGCATGGGCGATCAACTCTTGGGCGAACTAAGGGCAACCAAGGTGAGATGATCAATACTTAATCCTAAGACATCCAATCTTTAACATTCATGATATTATCATACTTATATGATTACTATGTGATACTTGTTTGATCAAAAATTTACTTTGATAACCTATTTACATTGCTTCGTAATTGCTTCTCACATCTAATTATGTCATGATATTCTACTATCATACTATTTGATCCTTATAACCAAATAAATTAAGTATTTAATTAATAAAATCAAAAAGAAATAGCATACCTTGACTAGCTAAAAGAGAGGAGTTACATTAATGCTCTAAGCTAGTGATGGTTTAGCTTCCAAAATGAATAAAAGCTCCTATATTTTTTGTGATACTTAGAATATGTAATTTTATTAATCTTATAATAAAGAGTGAACTCTTAAAATTTTATTATTATAGAATATGAGGAGTTAAGTCATAAATCCTTAATTACTATATAATAATCATTAAATAAATATTAATTTTTTAAATTACTAACATAATGAATAAATAATTAAATTTATGAACTAGTACAAACAATATATTATTTTTTTATTATTATTATTGATGTTGCGTAACATTGTTTCTTTTAAGCCTAAGTCATTTATGAGAAAGACTTGTTTATGATTTGATCTTTTACATAGCTTTTCTTTACCTGCAAAATGACTTCTACATTATCTATTAAGATGATATGTCACTTTTTCAAATAACCAAAGGCATGATAGAAGAAGTTGCAAATAAGATCTTTTATAAAGCACATCATCTATCAGGAGATGTTAGAAGTTTGTTGCTTTATTTTTCATGCTTTTGATTGCTACTTATGGAGATTTTTCAACTTTAAGAATGATACAATTGAGTCCATCTAGTTGCAAATAAGATCTTCTATAAAGCACGTCTTCTTCCTATTCCCATCATTTTGGATGTTGCACAACTTTGAATAATAAGCATTAGGAAATCAATTTGATCTCTAAACTTTGCTAACGAATCAATTAACTACTTTTCAATTCCAAGATCTACTAAATTGAGATGGAATTGAATTTCTTGAATAAAAAAGAAGACACTAGTTGTAGATACTTATTCAACATAGAATCTTGAGTTTCAAAAGTGTCTCAAACTTGATTCATTATAAGTTGAGAGTTGTTATGCATGATCAACCTCTTTGTTCCTAATCTAAAACAACTAAACCAAGGTTGCTTCATTCTCAACTTAGATATTGGTTGTGGCAAATGAAATCCAAATTGTATGTGAAATAGTTACTCCAAGACTATAAAACCAATATAATGCTACAATTGTGCTCTCATGAGACTTCATTAATAAACATTTTACAACTTGGAAGCTATTCCCTCAACCTTAAAAAATAACAATGAAAACCCATCAAGAATGAAATCCACAAGATTTTAGCTCTAATAACATGCCAAGGATTAAAAATAATATTAAATGATCTAAGCATTGCTGTTCACTTCTTACATAAGCAATCATGTTTGGAGACTATAGCATCTACCTAAGGCTTATCCACCATAACAAATGACTTGTTGAGCTTGAAAATTTATTTGGATCCTTTTTTATGACATTACAAGAGCTAGAACTAATTTCTCAAGCAAGGTTTATTGACATTACTAGCATAATAAATTGGCTTTTGAACCTCATCTTCTTCTCGAAGAGATATAGTGATAATGAATTTCTTGAAAATAACCAAACACAAAATAGCGATTCCCAAACCATTAAGCTACTTAGAACCAAAGGATGAGATAAATAAACTTTAAATTGTTGAAAAGAATTCTTGCAATTGGGAGTTTATTCTAGCTTTTCTTACCCCAGTGTGTCGTGCAACATTTTGCCAACTTATCACCAAGTCAAGAAATATATCACCTAAGGTCAATTGTCTTCCTATTTAAGAGTTACACCTCATGAGTTGACCTGTGGTTCACCAAGTCAAGAAATATATCACCTAAGGTCAATTGTCTTCCTATTTAAGAGTTACACCTCATGAGTTGACCTGTGGTTTGGCATTTCTAATTTTTTTTTATCTTTTTGATATTTACTTCAAACCTTTCTTGAAAACAAGTAACCTAAGGAATTTTCCTAATGAAGCTCCAATAATACACTTGTTATTATGTGGGAAAGTTTCTAATGTTTCTTGAAGATCTCGATGGTGATAAAAAAGGCTTGTTCTTTATAAGGATATCATACATATAAACTTCAACATTTCTTCCTTCATACAAAAAACGTTTTCATTGTTGATAAGGTTGACAGCGTAGTAGAATGTCCCAAATTTAGCAATAAAAATAGTTTTCTCTTAAACTATTATTCAATTTTATTTGGTGGCAGCTGAAGAAAGCATTAAGAAAGCAAAGGGAGCAATTGTTTGGATGTGTGTGTAAACGACACATACTACATTATCCATTAGCCTTCTTCATCATCACTGCATGTAAACCCACTTAAAGTGCTTCTTTGTTAGAACAAATTTGTCTTAGAGACATGTCAAATTCTTCTAGAACAACTGCTTGTTTTTCAAAGCTCACTTTCGTTTCAAATTGGGCCCACTATATTTCATTAAGTCATTCCCAAAAATTTCCCAATGAGGATGAGGAATATCCATAGTAGTCCATGAAAAAATATTTAAATAATCATAAAGAAACTGCCTTCTCAATGTCACTGAATTTTTTAGAAATATTGTTAAAAAATTAAATTTTTTTCATTTGACTTACATAAGGTTTTTAAACATTGGACGTGAAAAGTAATTTCTTTTGTCTTGCCTTCTATTTAGTCAGCACTCCCATGGCTGTAACTCAAATGCAGTTAATTGTTCTCATCCTCAGGCCAGCATTGCAGGCACAAGGTACTTTCATTATGAAACAAATGTCAAATGCATCACTAACCAGGCCAGTTTGCTTGTACCCATGTTATACAAGTAAAAGTACATTGGCACGAACAGATCTAGAGACTACAGGACACATAATATGAGTCGCAAAAACCCTAGTAACTTGAAGTCTCTTCCAGAAGAAAGCTTTCACAGTTCAGCTAACCGAGCCCCAGAAGAAACTTGAGCAACAATGTCAGTTAATACATCACTATTAACAACAGTGCACAACTTGGGCAGAGAAAATGATAGACTTCGTATACTAACAGTCTCATCCTCTACTACAGCACCAAACTTGGTATCCTTTCCATTAGCTGCATTGTCCTTTCCCCATGAATTGCTAAACAATTGAAGCCTCAATTCCGAGCACGACTCAAGATCATCTTTGTTGCGAGCTTTGCTCAGCTTATCGATGAGATCATCAGCCCTCTTGTTTTTCTCGGCCCATTCCTCTAACTTCACCCTTTTCGGGTCCCTGTAGGGAACTGATTCATCATCTGCTGAAACTGAAGCTTCACCAAAGAGTTCATGGCCCCTTTCATGCAACTTCCTCAACTTTTCATGCACAAGTTTCCTCATCCTCTCCTTAACGATCGCTTCCCTTGTTGGGTTGGACTTCAGCTTCACTTTCATGGATGCGACAAGCTTCTGAATGTTACCCTCTAAGGTTGTGAGTTGCTCGTCTTGTGTAATTTCGCCAGTGGTGGAGAATGCCTCCTCTAGCAAGCTAACATTTAACAGATACCTCTCAAAAGCTTCATTCTCTACTTCTATATTCCCTTCAATGTACTCTCTCAACTTGGAAAACCTCCACTTGTTTATATTAATGGCATCCTAAAAGACGTTGAATAAGAGTGAAGCCCAAATAAGATTTGAAAAAGAATTGTGAATGTAAATGTGAAGGTTGTGCACCTTTCTTGTTAAAGGTTTCCGCACTCGAAAAGAATTAGCAAAAGCCGTAGAAAGCTGTCGAAGAGATGTTAGCCTCCAAGAAGCCCTGCAATATCATCTTAGTTTAATCATACAAGCAAAATTTAAACAGATATAAACCTCACATTCCTTTGCTCCAAAGACTCACCCACTTGAAGTTGCATCAGTACACTGCTGTTCCAACAAAGGAATGGTAGATGGAGGAGGCTTATCCGGGAGAGTACCACTTTGTTTCAGAACTGCAAATTGTCCCATGATGGAAAAAAGAAAGACATTTTTATATATAGCAGTGCTCTTGGCTTTAAAAATACTCTAAAATTCAACATAGCATTTAAGTTCAACAAGGAAATAGGAAATATTTTACGCTCTATACAAATGATATTTAGCAACATCCGCTAGTTCCATACGGATTGCTGATGCTTGAAATAGGCAGAATAGTTTTGAAATCTAAAAACCCACATAGCTATGTTAGAAATGAAGCATAAATGTTTGAGTTAGAAATCATATTTTCCTCTTAAATTAGATCAATGCAGCAACTTTATTTTTCAAAAAACGAAAGCATGAAACTAACAAAGTGATCCAATTGCTTCCAAATCCAAAAAAGTTATTAGAAGTAAGGAACATTTGTACCATGAATAGGGCAAGGATTTTGAGCTTTAGCACAGCAACTCTTGCATGACTGAAATGGGCACCTAAAAAAGCAAAATTTAAAAGGTCGTGAAACTAGAAGCAAGGCTACATAATGCCCATCAAAGATCACGCATCAAAAATGTGATTCAACTTTCATCCATTAGGTGTCAGAAGCAACTGCAAATTTATTATTAATTCTTGGAATATTCAATTAGCAACTTCTAACACAATGGTAAACTTCACATTTCGCATAATTTAACTGTTCTGCTATGCAACAAAACAATTCATTATAAGATTAGCTTAAGTCTTTTGGTGGTCTGAAATGGATATTGTTCATGAGAAGAAGAGCAACAATCAGAAAACCTCCACATGATCACCTCCAAATAGCAAATCAGCAATCCATCTTTTGATGGAAAAATAAATTTCTACTACATGTTGTATATAATCATGGGTGAAAACCTATTGATGGATTTAGTACAATGACATTAAAAGATGCATAAACTTAATCTCGATTAATTGGGCGAAGGCTAGTTGTATTTGTTATTATTGTTGTCACTTGTCTCCTATAATCAAGATCAAGATGATCTCTCTCCTGATGTTAAACCTATCTCGTATAGAATATCATTTTCTTTTTCTATTCTTCTCTTATTATTTCCTTTCCCTTGATCCTCATCTCCCTCTCTTATATTCAAGTCCCATACTCCCTCAATAACTTGATAAACTAGTGTTCAAGTATGTAAGTACTTTGGGAAGGGATTTGAGAGAGAGATACAAGAATTAGTATGTAGAAAAACATAGAGATTTATGGATTTGTAAGGCATCCCCTTGAAACCATTTCATATAATTCCATTGGGATTAAAACTAATGAAATTAATGGCACATGGAGGGATCGACCATTCCATTAAGAATGGTTAATTAGTCAAACCTATTCAAGAGAATTCTCTTGGATTTATTCAATTTTTTTTTAATTAGAATTTATAATCCAATTTCATTAATTACTAGAAATAAAAGTACAAATAATTTACATTCAAATATAAAACCTCATAATAAGATGCTATCATAAACCAAATTATCATTAAAACAAACTATGAAATACAAAGCACCAAAACATTAATCAAATCCTAAAAAGACAAGCCAAAAAATAAGAAAGCAAACAAAGTCCAAAATGATGGTGGAGCAATCCAAATCCAAATGTGAATGTGCAAAAAGTTGAACCAATTCGTTGGAGCATAATGCTCCCCAAAATTTGCCAAAATTACCCAACTATAGCAAAGCAAATGCATAGTTTCGAACCTCCCAAGCAAACACCAAAATATGTTATTTTCATCATACTCCAATGCAAAATATCAAACAATCAAATCCATGCATCAAACCTTTGTAGATCACCTGAGCGAATTTAATAGACAATTTGATCTACAAACCAATCCAAGCAAAGTAGTTACTGCTACCTTGTGAAGGGAGACGTGAGCCATCCAAACAAAAGGGTAGTAGAAATTGAAACATTCAAAGAGCACTAGGTATAGAAAGGAAGAGATTACTGGCAATTCTTACTAATGTTACATAGATCTAAACGAATGGAGATAATCTTCCCTATTGACATAATAGCCCCAAAAATCATTGAGTTCTTTTTATTTTCATAGCATAAACCTTCAAAGCAAGGGGGAGCCTACACCAAATGGTTGACTTGTTGGAGTTGGATAACACTAAATTCGATCATCATATGCGGGTTGGCCCATTATGGAAATCTCTAGGATTATCATAAATCTTATTTTGATGAATAAAAATAATAGCGATTTGACTTATCTAAAAGTGAGATTGAAACTTATATTATATCATCTTTAGGAGGATTATATATATAGTTTAATACAATAATAACTTACAATTCAAAAAGAAAGGGACCCACCAAAAGTCAAAAATTATATTAGTTTTTGAGACCCAATTGGCTGTAGCATAGCTATCCCAATGGATGGGAGAAATCCAAAAATCAGCAAATAGATGAATAGTGCAGTGAGCTTGCAGTTAAGTGAGAGATGTGCTATCTAAATTCACGATTTGTTGTGAAAAGGTGGAGATTGCTTGTGCCGAATCATTTATGATCCAAATGTTGTAATGAGATAAGAAACAAGTGACCACCAGATTGATTACCACAATGACAGCAGACGTCCATAGCTTGAGGTGCAGAAGAGGATTTACACCAACTACAAATAAGCAAAGGGGCGGCCTAGATGATTCCGAGTGACAACACCGATACCCACATAACCATCATCCAAAACTGTTGCATCACGGATGGTTCTTGATCTAGAGGGTGAAGTTAAGAAGGGCTCAAATGAGCCCGAAAGGCAACTCCAATGATCACCTGAATGGGAAGAATTCTGCTGAAAGGTAGACTGCTGAGTGGTAGAACGTTGATGAGCCTAACCAATGCAGCAGGAATTAACATCATCTTAGAATGAATCTTAGAGTTCTAGTTCCTACAAATATGATAAAGCGTGTTTGCAATATATGAAATAGTGTTAGCACGATTATCCTTTGTAAATTCATTTTCATCCAAAGTAGCAGACCATCAAGGGAGAAAATACCATTTTGTCAATAAGGATGAAGCATAGAATTCCAAACTGGTATAATTTCATTGAAAGACTAGAGAATGTTCTGAAAGGATTCGACCTCATAGCAGCCCCGTGGGCAATTAAACTCAATTCCAATCCCATGGGTAGCGAGCCATAACCTAGAAGGAACAACACAAAGAAATACACGCCACAAGAAAGCCCTCACCCTTGGCCGCACATGGAGTTTCCAAACCATTTGACAAAGGAATTCAATTTACCAGATAGCTGAAGACATTTTTTATATAGCTGTGCACTGTTTGATTTAATATCCTCAAAGAATAGTTGATGCTTGTGCTGATCCCACTAACTAGTACTATCGATAAAAGAAGATACATTAGATAGCAGTTCAAAACATAGTTAATATGCATTTGCAAATGGTAAATGGACTCTAGGCCAATCCAATCATTGGTCATAGTAAAACATTTTGTACCATATCATCAATGAGCCCATTGATTTTGATGTTGCTATGGTTCCAGCTACACAGATTAGCATCCAAATAGCCAAGTCCCCCATTTCTGAGTTCAAAAATGTTTGAGCGATTATCGTGCCTAGCTTGACAAACAAATCTAGTAGGTATCCACCTACGCCAATTAACGCCAAATATGCCGAGCCACTAACGAAGTTTGCCAAGCCTTAAGGCGATGAATGCCAAACACGAGGCATTCTTTGGGTGAAGAGATCATGACCCAATCAACATAACGAAGCAAGTGTTTGGAGCTCGAATTGCTCCAAATGAATTGTCTAATAACCGTCTTGATCTCAATGATGATCCCTTATGGCACAATGCTAGCAAGGGCAATCCTGCCAATGCAAGAGAGGCCAAATTGCCCATGAAGGAATCTTATCAATAATAACTTGGATAAGGTGCACAAATTCCAATGCCTTTGGCATTTTACCAAATATAAGAACTCCCATATATTTCAAAGACGAAGTTTGTCACATCTTAAGCTGTTATCTATCACTTTTCTTTGCTTTTTAGCAATCCTTTTGATAAATAAAACTTGGGATTTGTTGAAATTTACAACCTAACCTAAAGAAACAACATAAGATTGGAGATTGGCAGTATCTTACTAAAAGAGGAGACTATTGAAGAGGTGGCCAACTCAAAAAGTAGTACATCAACAGAAGGCAAATGTATAATATTTGGAGCATAAGGATGCCAATAGAATCTTCATGATGGATGAAAGAGAGGTGCTCAAATAAGATCGTGAAAAGGTAGGGGTATAGGTGGCACCTAAGCCCAAACGAATCAGTAATCCATGGGAACCACTTGTCATTGCAAAGAATGCCATATCTAAGGAAAGTGAACAAACTCAAATCTAGGAGCACTAGAAGTCAAGAGAGCAAAGATGACAAAGCATCAGCATTGAATCCCATCTGACATGGTCAAAAGCTTATTCCATGTCAAACTAAACTACCATCAAGCATTATGTCGACAAGGAGTGAAGCATTGTTGATGCATAAAGAGAAAAAAGCTTTTCTTATCTCACCATCAAAAAAAGAAGTTAACTAGCATTGCAATCTAATCGAGGTTGAGGACAATCGTCATAGGGAAGGATGTGGAGACGACTATAGGAATGGAGGGGCTCAACTTATTAGCGAAGTAATGCAAGAGGATTACAGAAACATCATCTATGCTGGTGAAGGTGATACCATGTTCAACAATAATCCAATGTATGAATTGTCTTTGCATCTCCAAGTAGTAACTCCATGAATAGAGGAAGTGTTATGATCACCCAAATTAACCAATTTCTACTTCGCACATTAGCACCACCATCTCTCTTCCTTTGACAAGGTATTATAATAACTAGAAGCAAGTTGTAGTAGTTGATTATGCTCAATTTTATTCGATCCCAATTGGGATTCTTTTTTTTTTGTAAGTCAACAATAAAGGCTTCCAGCTAGTGCGGCAATTCAAATATGCAACCAAATTTAGCTTTGCTCCACCAACCAAATGCAGCAAACGCTCTATTAAACTTATTACATATGACATTGGAGGGATTGCCCTTCACCTTCATATTCCGGGAGGAGGAAACTACATCACATGCAACTGGATAATCAAGCCAAAAGTTCTCAAAACTCCAATTTCTATAAGTAGATGCACCCTCTAACTGTTGAAAGAGAATAAGAAAAGGATAGTGGTTAGAGCCTAAGCTAGTAAGACACTTAACTATAATTCCAAGCAACTGATACAAGCCATGAATGTTTAAGAAAACCGCCCAATCTTTCAAAAATTCGAGTCAATCCTCTCTTTTTTCCTAGGGGCAATTGAGAACACAAAGGCCCTCACAAGAAATGAGTTGCAAAATTCTTTTTGTGCTATAGCATACCAAAACCAAGTGTCACTTTTCTGTTCGGCTTGCGACATAGTAATGTTGAAATCTCCCGCAACAACCATTGGAATATCCTAGGCTGCAGCAATGTGAATCAAATTTCAGGCCTCCCACTTAGCAATGTGGTCCTTAGAGGCATATTACCTTACAAAACATCCAAAGGGAAAGGCCCTCGCCCCTAATTTCTAAAATAATCAAGCATTTATTTGAGAAAAAACCAAAATAAATGGAATTATTTACCATAAAATTTTCCACAGGCCAAGCAAAAGTCAACACTGCTTTGGCCTCTTGCATGGAATTATGTATCACTATAACAATCTTATGGACTTAATCCCTACCCATATAAGGATCTACATGATGCTATTGTTCAATATTAGCACCCCAATTGATAGTACCAAGCACCCCAATTATAGTACCAAGCACCCCACTACATGCCTCCTACATCTAAGTTAGACAATCCAAGTTCCTAGACCCATGTAGTACTACTCTGCATGGTCACGATCGTCTCTCAAAGTATTAAAAACATGAGGGTTGATAGCTATTTTCGGTTGTTCAGTTTGCTTGTCCACCCAAAAATTAATTTCCCCTTCAAGAGTCTATCGTGTAGGTGTGCACACACCAATAAAATGCCCCACCTTGCCACATTCAAAATAAATGGTAAGTAAAAGTTCAAATTCAAAACGTTGGAAGGAGAGGCCCATGGGCCCTAATCCCAGAGATAAGTGGGGTCGATAAATCCATTCTACGACATATTCGTTCATAAGATTATTTTTTCATACAAGTAATTCACCCATCAATTTGAATGGGATATCCAATGGAAGTGACAATTCTAATTAAGTTCTCAATATCCCAAAAAAGTGAAGTTCACAAAGCTTAACAAGTACAATAATACACATTATAAACAACAAGCTTGAAACAAATTGTGTCCAACAGTTGAGGCTTAAGACTTGTCCACCTACAATCCATGGCCCACCACACCATATAGAATCTTTGTTTAGCACATTATCAAAGTATAGAAAATACATCCTTTTCCAATGTATAAGTCCTTAAAGCCTTTAAGGTATCTCCACCACTATTGAACTCAACACCTACCTATATAAGAAAGATTCCTCCTTCGTAGAGTTTGTCAATCAAATCAAATTTGTGTAATTCTGCTCTCCTTTTACATGCTTCATCTCAGAGCCTCACAACTACCTTTGCAAGAAGGATCTGTCCTTAGGAACATCCTAATCACAACCAAATTTGACAACATAAAAGGTGCAAATCTTGTTGTTCCACTTGGACCCAAAGTAAATCCAATGCCAATTGAGATTTTAAATCCATTTCTTCCATTGTCAAGTGCTTCCTTGAAGCTTTTGGGTACAGAACCACTCGTAGCATTGGTTTGGCCTTCTCCCAAAGGAAGGAATTTCTCTACAACATTCTACCAAACGCCTTGTGTGCATGATTGTAAAACTACTTGATTAGTAAGCATCAAAATGGGATTGCTAGAGTATAACTCCTACGAGCATTGTTCCTAAGACAAGGGAATATCTCTTCCTTTCCATTGGCACACCTTCATTAGAGTTCTCCTCAACTTCCACAATTTCAGATTCTTTATTTGAACTGGTAATAGCTAGGGCATTTGAGATAGTGCTCTAATTCCTGCAATTCACCTTTCTGCATATTCGAAGCGATATCCATGGCAATTTCAATTTGATTCCCTGTAGCATCACAGATTGCACCAATTTTGTTCCATTACTAGTTGACAAAACTTCCATTGCATGAGTAATGGAAGTTCTGTTATCACAAATTCCAGCATTGCCAAATGCACCAACAAACCCACCTTAACAGTACACATCCTTGTTTTCTTAACCTTTGAACCCATCATGCTTGTATAATTTGCCATTAACCTTGTTAACTGACCACCTTCACATTCAATCACCCTTGAAGAATCAAATCAGCAAGCAGCCGCCTAGAAGCTTGAATATCATCAAACCAGGAACCTCACCACGGCTACCAGCCAACAAATGGAAAAATAGAGTTTGCCAGAAGATCACCTACTGCCAACGAAGCCTATATTATTTTGCCCTTTGAGATGTTCTAGTGGCTTGGATTATGGGGTAAGAATTAGGGGTGTTAAGTATATTTGTTTAAAGAACTCATAAGATTTTGAAGACGAGAATATAGTCCCAAAGGAATCTGATAACAGTGAAACCTATCCAATAGAATGCAGGATAAAGACACTAGTAATCTACATCATGGTAGTCCACAAGCCTTTGACCTCATAATTCTCCAATTTATCCATTGGTCAAAATGAAAACAAAAAATCAAAGACATTGTCAAGCTTGTGCTCTATATTGTTACACATCTCTTGAATTATAAGAATAGAATTCTAGAAGGGTGTATCATTGCTCTAAGAGGCAACATAAAAGTTTGAAAAGAGGAGGTATTTTGTGTTCATCCACTAGAACAATAAGCCATGACTGTTGGTCGTTCTTTATGTCATCAATGTACCTAGGCGCTGTCCAAACCCTAATGGCTTTTGAGGGTACTAAGGATGGCTGTTTATGAGTTTCATTCTAGCAAACGACATAGAGCCCTTTATTTAATCAGCAAAAAGCTTTTATCCATTGCTTCTCCAAAAGTGGGTTAACTCTTGTGCAAGAAAAAAAAAATTGATTGTTTGATTGCCCATAAAGATAAAAAGGATCAATGCCAATGCCACCTTGTTTCAACTCTGTTGGATAAGAAAATATTAATTTTGGACGTATTAATTTCAAGATCAGGCTCATCTAGGAATTTGTAAGGTGTTGAACAGACTATTAATTTTTGCATAACTAAACAAAAAAATAGTAGAAGTTATCAGCAAAGAAAACAAGTGATTGATGGTATAAGAGTCAAACTGGTGAAAAAACTGCTTTAATTTGCTTTATGGTCGAATTAGTCAAACTGGTTGAACCGATTCATCTGATGGAGGGATATTATCAAATTTCTTTTGCAAAAGTTGGTTAACATTAATACCATTCATACCTATTTGAATCTAATGCATCAAAATAATAAATGAAACGACTTCAAATATATGTAACAGTTTTTATTACAATTTATAATTGTATTCACGATAATCATAAAATATTAAAATATACAAAAATTTCACTTAAGCCTATTTTATTTCTTACATATAAAAACATAAAATAGCATGATGTTGTTAAACTCTCCTTGCTATATTAAATAATAAAATGAATTTGCATATTTTTTACCCTTCAAATAACTTTTATTGAAAGTTAATTAATTTAAAATTTATTAAACAAGACATCTAACCATCTACAAAAATATATAAACTTCAAATAAACATGTTAAAAACTAATATTCAAATACAGTGCAACACATAGTTTATCTCTTAAATAAAACATTCATTGTTTAAAAGATTTCATATTAAATAACAAGATTTTAAGGATAGTTTTTTGCTTTTTTGCAAATTCCAACAATAACATTTTTTTTATTCACCTAGCTCACCAAATTCGATCCAATCATTCCTGATTCACTTGCACTTTCATGTTGGGAGACATTGGTGGCCAACAAACTGGTCCCTTATCAAAGAAGTTAGACAAGCATAATCTAATATGATTTTACAATAATAAATGTGAGAATTAAAGTTGTCATTGCTAATAACACAAATCTAATATGATTTTTACAATACTAAATGTGAGAATTAAAGTTGTCATTGCTAATAACACATGTTTGTTCAATTGCACTTATCTATAAGCCATGCACAAAAATTTTTCAAATTAAAATTTTGAGGACCACACATACGAGATCATAGGATGAATTTTACAATGAATTAGCCAGATCCCATCTATATCTTGTCATTTAAAAGAACTCTTCATCCAGCAATTGTCAAACAATTTGACCATTCTATGTTTGCTTCAACTAACCTTAATTTGGCCCATACTTGATGTTTACCCATTAATACAAGTTCTAAGTCCTTATGTTGAGCAGTTTTACTGTAGTGAATGATTCATGCCTATGAGTTATCGTGAAAAAGAACTTTGTCCCATGATCCAATCTTAAGAACTTGGAATCATTAGTTCTTTTGATAAAAAGATCGGGCAGCTAAGTGATTGGCTCAGTTTACTAGAATGCTCAATGTTTGCTGTCCAAATTGTGACATAAGCTTCATTCAAGCATATCTTCAACATCAAATTGTTGCTTCAGGGCATGCTTCACTACAATCTAATCCTCATAACATGACAAAAGGATCTCACTGGACCAAATAAATATTCTCTTAGGATTAGATTTTTTGGTCCTGGTATCTAGATTTCTCAGACTCGACTTCCACATTACAATAGCTATGACCTGTGGTCGTTGTAGTGCTCTAATGGTCATGTAAGTTGATTGTTCTCTTTGCTAAGACAATGAACTGATCTTCTAATCAGAACTCCTTTTTTTAAGTGATTCAACATGATGCAAGACAAATTAAATCATTTTAAAGTAAAGAAATCTAGAACAAGGTGTTGATAATCTTTATGATTTAAATTTATGAATTTAATATACTGAAATTTTTGTTCTCTTCTCAATAAATGGTTTGTTCCTGACTGTCACCAAGAATTTTCAGTCACTACATCTGTAGTAGTAACGTAGTTACAACCTTTGGTCATTGTGGATCTGTCATGATCTCTCAAGTCACAATTGTTTTCATCACCATGGCCAAGAACAAATCTCTACATCACAATTTCTTTTTTTTTAAATTGTTCAACTTGATGTAGAGCAAATTTGTCAACTTAAATTGTAGAAATCTAAAGAAAGATTTAACAATCATTAAAATTAAAATTTATTTGAATTTAAATTCATTTCATAAATCTTGCTTGGAATCCATTTGATGAGACATAAGGTTTGATTCCTGCTCAACATCCTAGAACATATTCAACTTACAAAGTTCCAATGACTTAAGGATAGAATCTTGACAATACCTAGTGTGACATAGTACCCATAAAACATGCTCATGTCATTTTGGATTATATTGAATAAACAATGTTAGCAGGAAATAATACCGTAATAAAATTTCATAAAATTGAATGTTCTCATGATTAGTTTCTTGATAGCAGCCCTAGAACCGTATATTGGGAATCAAATTTCTTGAACAGAAGCTTAAACATTTTTAGAAGAAATTCAATACTAAAAAAAATATTGGAAACTACTAAACCAATATGAGGATATTAAATTTTGATTGGTTTTCATTTTCATAAACATGACAATAAAAATTAAAGCTTTTTAATGAAAAACATTTCAAGCAAATAATTGATTTGAGAGGGCTTAATTATTTGTATGAAATATAATTGTTTTATTTTGATAGATGATTTTATAAAATGAAAGGAATGGAAGTATTAAAGAAGACAAAATGTAAAAAAGAAGTAAAATTATGGAAAATATAAGGGCAAGAGGGTATCATTTGTCTTACTAAGATATTAAATATAATGTTGAATGTTAAAAAGATGCATACTGAGTTTATAAAAGGTACTTTGATGTATAACTAATAAAACAAAAGTGACAAAAAATTATACTAATTACAAAAGAATTAAGTTGATCAATTATACTTTAAAACTATAGGAGAGAGAAATTTAACACATTACGATAGACCAACAATATATACCAAAATCAATTTGCTTTTATTCTAATAAAGTACATTAAATTGTTAAGAGGTTTAATGGATAACTTTAAGGCAAAAACTAATATTCACTTAAATTTTACAAATCTAGCAAATATATATGATGAAGTATACCAAGAGAAATTCTTCGAATAATCATTGAAAAGAAAAAAGAAGACATTCTATTTGTTGAAATTATTACCAAACACATTGATTTTGATGTTTAAAACTACATTAAACAGTGTTTTAATTACAATGTTATACAATGTTGAATATTGGCTTACAAATTATACATGAAGATAAAATGGATATTATAAAAATAAAGTATGCTGAGATGGAAGTATAGTCATGCTCAAAAAGATACCATTAGATATGAGTGCAAAACAATAAAGGTTGGAGTAGAGGATAATTTTAGAAAAAGTTACATCATTTGGATATAAAACGAATAATACTTATTGTGAAGAAGAGACCTATTAAAATTCTCTTATAAATAAAGAAAATAAAACCAAAAACTCATGAAAAAGCTAAGAGAAAGCATGTTGCTTGCTTATATCTTAAAGAAGAGCTATTATTGATAAAACATAATGTTGCTGATCAATTCATGCAACAAATTTCACTTAATAAGATCATAATTTGATTTTATTATTATTATTGCTGTTGTTCTACACTTGAACAATGAAGTTTAAGCTTTATTCATATATGCTATTGAGATTTTGAGATTGTGACAAGCCAATCAGTTTACATAACTTGAACCTATATAACAAAGTTATGGGAAATTAGATATTAATGCAAGATAAGCATGGAAGACTTTAAGACAATATCAGCATGACATATAATTGCAAAATTCTACCAAAGTATAAAAGTAAGCTCTATAAAACAAAAAAAAATCTCATAAGACCACTGATTGTGTATAGTGAAGCATGTTAGCACATAAACATAAGCATACAACTAGAATAATGTCATTACACTAAATATGTTTGAGTATAAAAGCGGGAATGTACGGAATGATTCTAAGAGAAATAAGTGTATCCCTGAAAATGTTAGAGCAACAACCATGCTTGGTGTAAAGTAAATGGTTTGAATATTAAGCAAAAATCAGAGGCACTCCAATAAAAAACTTGCAATATATGGATCTCACACGTGACTACAGGATTAAAATACATGAAAAGTGAATACTAGACAGTATCTTACATATTTCGAACTTGATGAAAACATGCTACTTAATAAACTAAAATGTTGATCAAGGATTTATTTACCTGACCCAATTTAAGTCTGGTTAGGATTTCTCTTGCTTTATTGATGTTTAACTTAGTTGCCATTAAACTAGTATTTGTAGTTAGACATTAATGTAAAAAATATGGGCTCTTTAAAGTTGGAGCAAAAGAAAACACAAACTAACATGCAATTCAGAAAGAGGGAGACAACTCTTACAATTCACTTCAACACATGCTCTAATTTTAGCAGCTAACCTCCCAATAAATACAAAAAAATCCAAGACAAACAATCCCTAGAATTTGCTTCTTAATTCCCCTTTACTACTTGAAATCAAAGTTCAATGTTTCTATCTTTCATCTATCCTAGCATGGTAGAAAATATTATCAATATAATCAAACTTCATTATATACTATCTGCACCTAGTTTGGGTTTTCTTTATTGTTAAATTCCATGTCAACCATATTTATATCCTTATGGTCCTCACATAGTTAATTGTTTCATTGTTATGACAACCTAAACACACTTCACGTTTTCCAAAAAAAATGCAAACTAAGACCCTGCTTAGTAATAAAAAGAAAAACTTAGAAGAGACAAATAATTTCCACCAAAGATAAATAATCATAAAAGTGTTGCAATAAATACAAAGGACAACCTCATAAATCGTATATAATTGCTTTTCAGATATCGATAACTGCACAGGAATTCGAAAATTGCACTCCAAATAAACTGGTGCTTTATCTAGATTTAAACTTTCTATAACATTACGATAAGCTTAAGAAATGGTTTCATACCAAACAAAACCATTGGTTGGAGTTAGAGAATTGTCTGACGCATTAAACCATATTTTCAAAATCAAAATTATTACCAAAAAGTGCATTTTCTATAAATATAAAAGAATAAATAGACACTAACAACCTCATGAAGTTTACAGCGTGTGACTAAACAAGTGCATAACCAACATGTAGCCACCATAATAATCAAATGATGCAGTCTATCACATAACACTTAAGTTGTTTCCAATAAGAAAAGGAAACAAGAAGCTGATTTTGGGGGGGGAAAAACTTAGTTAAGATACATGTTAGTGACAGGAAGCATTCAAATAGGATTAACTTAACATAATTTTTGGGTATCAGTGTTAACTGGCAAAGCAAAACATCATGATGCCCACACCAAGATGCTACAACTTATTCTAGAGGTATGGGAGATCTAAAGATATATAAACAAAAAAGGTATATGTTCATAAACGTAGAAAACAATGGAAATACAGGAAAGACACAAATGCCAGAGGTTTCATTGATATAATGTCTATTGTCATACATATGTTTCAGGATTTTTTTTGTTGTTTACATTCTCCATCATGACCAAAATGCAAAAGCTGATTTTTGCAAAAACATAAAAGACTATAGACATTATATACCTTGATCGAGCAACATTCCCACATTTGGAGCACTTAGGCTTGTTAAGTCCTCGAAGATTTTGCTTTGGTGCGTCCAGAGTGATGGACCGCAGGTTTCCATTTACAGCAACGGATGAAGGGTCACCAGCCTTACTGCCTGGCACTGGGGATGCTGCAGCCATCTTACTACTCCAAAAGCTAACTGCAAAATAAATATAGGCAAAAATGTCAAAGGCAAACATCTAACTTGGTACTTGTTTAATTCAGCAGACTGACCACAGCCTGACCTCCAGCTGATCTGATTCCAGAAAATTGACAGGATATCGAAATTTAGAAATTTTGTTTCTTGTATTGCCTAAACTTCATTTCTTAGGCTTCACTATCTGCAAGTGATAGGTTTTCCTGCTTCTGCATTTACATTAGCAGTGCATCAGATTGCCATTTACGCACATATTTCATTCACCATAGGTCTCAAAGATCCCATTTTGACCACAACCCATATCCTTTGTTCTTCACTACAACAGGTTGGTATGAAAATTGCTATTACCTCAAGGACAAGTTACTTATAGAGGGCAAGTTTAATGTAGGGCAGCTAGCCATGCTTGCATCTCAATGTTGAAAAGTTGAGGTTTAGATCAAGTGAAAAGAAAGAGACACATTTTTTCTACTTATTTCAGTAGTTTGAGTAATTCGTTTGTATTAGTTTTCTACTTATGTGTATATGTGTAATTACATGAGAAAGGTGAACCATGGGAAAATCCCAAACCCAAAAAAAAAAAAAAAAAAGAAGAGATGGGAGAGCACAGTGAGAAATTGAAGAGGAAGAAAGGAGAAGGGGTCAATCTTTTAAAAAGAAAGAAAGAGTACTACTCAGCATGGCTTCCAATAACATGTAAGATAATAATATTGGGAGCAACTTTTATTTTTCTCTTGCTACCAAGGGAGCTCAGCCATAAATTTTCATTTTTTTCCTAAGAAAGTAGCTACTGTAAACTTTAAAACAAAAACAGCAAAGGCTATTGCTGCTATGCTATTAAGGAACAACAAAGAAAGCTTGGTTGTTGTTGAAACGACAGATTGGAGCAATCTGAAGCTTAGTAGGGAAGTTCTTTCAAGCTGTCAAGAAGAAAATGTAGCTAAGATGAGCTTGGTTTCAGTAAGAAAATATTGAAGTATACCTATTTTGAGGAATTTATATATGAGAAGTTGTTATGCTTCCAACAAAAAAGAGAAGCAGAGGGTATGAAACCAAGAAATATTTTTTTGAATTGCGGGCAATTGATTTGAAATAATTGGAATATTAAAACAATAAATTTTGATAAGTTATGAATAAATTTTCTTATAGGAAATGAAGTGAAAAAGAAAATGACGAGAAGTTAAGCAATTTTTGAGAACCTAGGCAAGTGAATTTAAATAATTTGTAATGTAAGTAATAATAATTATTTATACAATTAAACATGGCATCCATGATTCATAATTGTGTGTTTTGGTACAAAGACTATAATATAATATAAATATAATAAAAGATAAGAAAAAAATTAATGAAATAGCATGATAAAAATTTAAATCTTTCTTATGTCTTATCATATAATTTCAAGGTATATCATAAACTCTGTCACATAATAGGCATTGGTTTTATACCAAACAATAAAATGACATCAAAGATCTCATCTACTAGTACTGGCACTTTGTACATAACTAATATACGAAAATTATATTAAGTAATTGATATAACTAGCCAGTTATGATATATCTATAAATAGAAGTCTAAAAATAATGTGCTCAGATGTCATATAGAAATAAAATAATATATGATAAGAATATGAAAAAAATGATTATATGAGAAAAGGTGAATCCAATTAAAGTGAAAAATAAATAAATAAAAAAAATGAAAAGGAATTTAAATACGATATGCACATAAAAAACATATAATATAAGTGTGTGTGTGTACACATACCTATATTATTATGCATGTTATTCAATGATAACTATAATTCATTTATACTCCAAATACTATAGAGATGTCATGTTTATACTCGTGCTTAAATATTTTGTTATTGCTTTTTTACTATATCGTGCTAATTGTTGCATATAAAATTCACCCATTCAATATTATATAACTTACTTCCCTACTTATATTATAAGACATACCACAAATTTACAAAAATAGATTGTATATAGTGACATATGAGATAATTGTGAGTATGATATCTTGAATATAGTTTAAAATGAGTTTTTCTATCACTTTTGTCTATTTTTGATATTGATATCCCCAATAATGTTGTTATACTCTGATATTTACTAGGTTGTAGTATATGTGTATGTAAGCATAACGAATCATGACAACAACTCGTTAGGAAGAATATCTAAACCATTAACACTATCGTAAAAAATCACCACTAGCATGTCACAATGCACCTAAAAATGGGTATAAGATGCTAAACATAATAATGTAGGATCTTAGAAGTATTATCTTAAGCGAAAACACAACCACTGTTTTAATAGATCCAAATTTGAACGAAATAAACTTGGATACTTCAAATTGAAGTAACATCACTCCAAGCAAGCATATAATAAATTCCAAAGGAAATAAATGCAAGACTTTTTTAGATAACTTCTAAATAAGTCCTGACACAACAAACAATCTTGCAAGTCTTTGGATGGTTCTTAAGAAGAAAGTTAAGTGACTTAGCATATTCTAGGGAAAAGAAATTCACCATGTCATTAAGATAAACTATAACCTTAAAATTGTGAATGTTATAATGCATAAGAGTATAAAATATCCTATTATGTTTCAACAAAAGTAAAGATATTATATGATATACAAGAAAGTTAATAAAATAAAGATGATGCATCCAAAATGTTTGAGAATTGTAATTTGATAAATAGCAAAAAAATCTTCTTCTGTATTTGTTTATTTTTTTTATATAAATCAAGATTTTATTAAATAAAAAAATGCTACAACCCGAATCGGGCTCCATTAGTTGATGTGACTTTGCTCAAGTAACAACCTAGCTATGTATAAATTGATGGTCACTCAACTTTGAATCCAATCATTGATTGCACATAGCAAACATAATGATCCAATGCAGGTCATACTGGAAGTCATTGAGTAACAATGCACCACTGCGATGTTTGAGTGATGTATTAGTCCGATACTTTTGGCTGTGCCATTTCGTAAGTACAATTGAGCTATCCTTGGGGTAGTGTGTCGTGATAAAGATATCTAAGATATATTCTATGATCAAATAAAAATGGGATAAACTATTATCTTCTTTCTAATAAAAATGATATGAATATCATGGTTCAATAGGCTCAAGCTAAAATATTTAAAAAAATAACTAGAAGCAAAAACCATATTTAAAACTATAAAAATATGCCTCTCAAATTATGGATGCCACTAATGAGCTTCTAGTGACTATGAAAGGTGATGGACAATCTTGGCAATGGCAATGACTAAGGGAGGAAACACAAGTTTGTCGACGTTTAGGAAGGAGCATTGATGGCCTTTGGGAAGGCAAGAAGGCATAGAATTTGTTAGGGATGTAGTCACATTGAAGGGCGACTAAGTAGTCATGTTAGCAACAATGGGCTGCATAGCAAGCTGTAGCAGAAGGCCAATCGAGATCTAAGTGGTATCTCTGGTGGATGGCAACCAAGTCTCAACTGGCTGCTGGAGCGACGAAACAATGCAAGTGTCGACTGATGGAGATCAAACACGAGTTTATAGGAACCAATGGCACGATAGATGTCAAGAGACAAGAGTACACTAGTTAGAATTTTTCTCTATAGAAGAAACAATGGTGCGGTAGGAGGATAAAGGTAGAAGAGTTCCATATAACAATATCGAAGGCAAGAGATCATTGAGTGGCCAATTGAAGGGCGACAATTGACAACAAAATGGAAATTTGTGCCTTTGGAAAGTAAAGGTGGAGCGCATTAGTTGATGACAATGTGGAGATGAAGTTTGGGCATCAGTCGTTGGGCAACTAAAAATTGGCAAGGAAGTAAACTAAAAACGATGTTTGGAAAGACATTACACAATCAAACAACAAGAGGCTGTTGCAGTGATGGTAAAGTTTAGCTATGAAAGGAAAAGAAAATAGGGAAGAAAGGATCATGTAGCGAAGTTCAGAAGTAGCCAATGTGGAATTTTGTTAGATTAATGGTTGCCGCATTAGATTGCAAAAACATGAGTGTAGGTTAGGGTGTCCTGTCGCATTAATTCTAGGAAAGGGGATCAAGTGAATTTTAAAAATGATCTTTAAAAATTGATTAATTTTTTTTAAACTTAAGTGATCTTTTATATTAGATTTGTCTTTCTAAAACTTATTTTTTTATTTTACACTTTTAATGTGATAATTAAATAATATTTTTGTTTAGATTAATTTTTGTTAAAATCTTCTTTTACTTGTCCTACTATGAAGTTATTCATCATTTTTTCTTGATTCAATGAGAAGAGCAACAATTGTAGCAATAGTCAATGATAATAGTGGTTGTTGATAGCAATTATACTTAAAAATGAACCCAACCTTGACCTAGTTAATTCAAATGTTTGATCGAAAAATATAACGGATTGGATCATTTGCACACGTTTAAAATACAACCTAATCTATAAGCAACCAAATTTAGTAAAATGGATTAACCATGATTTAGCTCATTCATAATTGACCCAACTTAGTACATACATTCAACAACAAATATTGTATGCCCTACCTAGACCCTGATCCAAGAAAACAACCAAATAGCTATCCTAGATCAAAAAAATACTCATAATCACTTTTCAAGCTGAGAATGATGATGAAACCAACTCTATAACTTACCAACTAAATCATTCAATCTTAATATTTAATCAAATGTTAAATTTCAAAATCCAAACAGACAAAATCTCTTCTATAAATTTTATTTTTTTCTCTATATATTAACTATACATATTACATTATATCCATTATTATTAACTATAAATACCAAACCTATAATAAACTAGGATATTACAAAGTACAAATTCATATTACACACAATTCACAAGCAGCCTAACATATTTGCACCATAGATACAAGATTTGCAACCTTAGAACCCATTATCATCCAACATGTGCAACTTATAGAGTATTTGTGACATTGTCATCCCTCCTATCACAAACTTAAAATCTATATTCTCGATCCTAAACTATTTAATATTAGTTTTTAAAAAATTTTAAACTTTAAACAGACAAAACCTCTAATATATTTCATCCATTTTTCATATGTATATACATTAAATCATACACATTTGCAAGATGCAATATTCTACAAAGTTATTTACAACATCCAAGCAAATATTAACAAGTCAAAATTCACAATACACTCCCTAAAAATTACCATCTTTGAAAAACCCATTAAGTTATCAAGAAATCATAAATCTTGAACTTGCAAAACCAGAAATCAACATACATACTATATAATAGACATGAATATAAATGAAATCAACTCATAATAACTTTGATTCTAAACTAAGAATAGATAAACAATGTCAATATTAAAGCCAAAAACATCAACATTCTCAATTATCCAAACAACTATATAGTTATTACAATACCATTATATTACAAAAAGTTCACTATTTTTTATTATGCGCCCTCATTCTTTCTTGTGTTGCGGCCCCGATGTATTTTAAATATGTTAGCTAATCATGACAACGTCAACCGTCACAGACTTAGCAAATCAACCAATAAAGTATTGAAATAAGAAACATTACATTTTAAAGATAAGAGGGCATGTGATAGCATAGCTGTCACACCTTGTCTAAACTTGCTATATATAATACTAACAAATCATCTAAAATCAAAATATAGTAGAAACAATGATGATACCAATACCAACAGCAGATGATGATGACAAATAAAACTAAATGTAAAACATTACTATACCATTTTTGATGAAACAGCCCAACACAAAAATATAGAATATGCATATTTATCCCAAGTAAAACTCCCTATCAATAATGTCAAATACAGAACCATAATACACATGATATCATACAACCATCCCTTTTCAACAAATTACTTAACTCACATGCCGACATAATCCATAATGTAAATAAGAAAGTAAGCTTTACAAAACACCAAAGATGAATGCTATATAAATAATAATATCACAACATGATAAAATGGGCAAAAATAAAAGTAGACATAACATAAATATGACATCTTAGATGTACACATGAATACATCACAACTAACAAAAAATAATATGCTCTAAAAAAAAACTATGTACAAATCAATATTCCATCTTTTTTAAAGATGTATACATCACCTATATCATATTTCATTCCTTTCTCTTTCATCTTTAGTTTTTTATTCTTATTTTTCACTCTAAGTCCACATTTTCCCATATAATAATTATCTCATATTCATAGTCATATCTCATCTCATTTTTATATGACATCTTATCATATCATTTTTAGATCTCTATCTATGAGAACATCATATTTAGTCTATCATATCAATCATATCAAATCCTCAATACATCAATTCAATACAAAACATTAACAATATCCGAGAATAACACAATCATGATATCTTTGTACATTAGCACTACACAAAATACTAGAGGTAACGGAGTAAGTCTTTAATGTCATCTCATAGCCTCGCATAGAACCAGTTTCTATCATACCCAACATCATATACCAAAGCTTGTCATATACAATAAAATCATAAGATTAGATATAGAAAATTTCTTTTTTATCTTTTCTTTCATATCACAGAATTTAGCTAGATTATAATTCATATCATTTCATGGAATCTTATAAGCATAATTCACAATAGGCTCATATGACCATCACATTCACTTTTTTTTTACCGTCTATCATTTCTCTCTTCTATAATGTTTTGATATCTTTATTTATGAATATATATATATATAGTTCAAAACTTATAATAATATCATATCAAGTTATATCAATTGTATTTCATATTTACAATCAGAATAGAGATAATTAATGAATGTCATATTACATTGTTCAAATAACATCTACTTACATTACAATTTATTTGAATTCATTTATCTATATTTTCAAAGATTATTCTAATTCTACTCTTCTTTTTTCTTTTATTTTTTACATAAAAAAATACAAAATTTATCACAATCTTAGCAATTTAATATAATTTTCCTTAATAACAATGAATATAAATTTTCCCAAAGTTCCTTATGCATTTTTAGATTCCTCACAATCCATATAACATACCCAATCCAATTCTTCTTAGCCTGTTGGAAATAACTTAAAGAAAAGTTAGCAAAGAAGCAATAAAAAAATTTCAAGATATTACAATATTTACCTAATCATATAATTGTGGAATTAAAACATATCTAAAACATTTACTTCACAATTCACATATGTCATGCTACAAATATCAATGCATATCAAAAGCATGCTGAATTCATATTCATATCATACATATGATAAGAGATGTTATGCCACTTTTTATCCTCCATATCACATAAATATAAAATGCAATGATATCCTTTTAAATCACTTTATGCTAATTTTGAAGGCTAAAGATATATATATATATATATTTCACATGTAATATAATAATTACCTTATAAATCTTTTTTATACCAAATATTTTCATGAAACAATATGAGTCCTATACAATGCTATGATTTCTTTTTAAATTACTTTTATACCCACCCATATCTAGTTTAATGATTTTTCTCTTAAAACATAACCTGACAACTATGCCTCACCTTCGTCAACAAGAGTTACAAGTTTATTTTTATTTCTTATCATTGCTCTTTCTTATTACCCTGTAACCTAAAAACCTTGGACAGGAGCAACTCACTATCCAGTGATTCCTCTCTTGGGATATCACCCAATATTCACTCTTTGCCCTTGTCAATACTAGAATTTCAAACCCATCTGTTTCATATTATTTTATTTACATTTTATTTTTCCAAACATGCAATACACTTTCATGACTTTTATTTTGTTTAGCTCTTTAGTTATTTTCTTTTTCACAAGTCTAGCGGTCATTTCCTTTCCTTTTCAATGACATTTTTCAGCCATTTTTATTCATTTCTATGACATTTTGCATTGTGATTAGCATATAATACTTTTCATTTGCTCATTTTACATGCAAACCACAAATTCTTATCATGTGACAATGCTTACATAACCCACAATTGATGTCATAACATGCTTGCATGTTCAACTTATGATGTTTATTTCATCGTGTCTATGTAATGCTACTTCTTATACAATACTGGCATGCTCAATAATGTAATGCACACCATTTTATAATATCCACATGCTCCATATATAATGTGCATCATTCCACAATATTTGCATGCAAAACATGGAATGTATGTCATTTGACAATGCTCAAATGTTCCAAATATAACAATAGATAATTTTTCATACAATTATTAAGAAGCATTACATATAATTCAAGTACTCAAGCTATTTAATATATTAATCATCAATCAACATCCACTTTCGTACATAATATGTATCCAAAATTGTATAAATTTAAGCATGAATGTTATCATCTCATATATGTACAAAAATAATATAACAAGCATAAAGTATCATATTGAATTGTTCACTCACCTTAAGATACAATTCTTTTTTTCTTTCTCCTTAATTTTCATGCCCTAATTATCAAAAACTACTACCAACTTTTCTTCTCCTTAGATCAACCTAATAGAAAAATAATGACCTCGATTAAGGCTCAGACTCCAACAAAATCTCACAACCGAACAATAACATGGAAGCATATTTACAATATTTGAAAACATGGGTTTTGGAAACTCACCTAATCTCCACACCAATAGAAATCTTGATTTTAACACTTAGTTTTTCTTTCTCACTTCTCTTATTTCTTTCTCATCTCTTTTTTTTCTTTTTTTCTTTTCACTCTTCTCATTTGAACCTTCCTCGTTCTCTTTCTCTCTCCCCGAATCCCGACCTTCTTTCTCTCAATCCTTCCTCTTTTCCTCCTTTGATTTCCCCTTTCTCTTCCTCTCACTACCAACAACACTTACCTAATGGAGACCACAATGGCGACCAATTAGGGTTTGATTCGCATGAACCTGCACCAACTAAAGCTCTCCTCTCACGACAAAGTGTTTTCTCACAAGTCAACAACAAAGTAGCAATCTAAGGATATTAGGATTAGGATTTCTATCGACGACAACTAACATAAGCGAGAGAGGGGGCAATCAGGATGTGGGAGAGGAGAGAGCATGAGCTAGGTCATGATTAAAGTTAAGATATAATTAATTAATTAATTTAACTACTTATTAAACTTTACATTTCAAAACTTTATAGTATTTTCAACCAAACTCTAATCGAGACAAAACAAATATTATCATAACAAATTCTATCAATATTTTTACTTTTATATTTTAAAAATCTTTATTTTCTAATTAATTTTGGCATTTTTAATGAAAAAATTTTACATACTTTTAAATTGATTCTAAAAAATTAATATAATTTAATTACTTTAAAATTTTAATGATGCTACAGTATTACTATCATCAAACTTATCATGATCCCTCTCTATGTGATATAACAACATATCCTGTGTTTTAAGTACAAAAAAACACTTCAATGATCTTAACAATTATATTAGTAAGAATAGTAAAATAATAATAATAATAATAATAGCATGATAATATCAAAATAAATCAATACATCATAAGAATATAAATAAAGAAAATCCAATAATATCAATGCATGAGCAATAATAAGTAATCCCATTTATTTTCTTGTTATTTTATCTTTCCCATATTGTCCTACTAATGTATTTTTTTTTTATCAAAGTCGCTTAATATTAAAGTATTTTTTCTTTAAGATACTTTGCTTTTAGAGCCCTATTTTTTATATGATTATTATCCTTCTTCCTAAGCATATCACAACTCTTTTACATAAATCTCCACCCATAGATATATGGCTTGGATAAAAAAAAAAAAAATAAAAAAAATAAAAAAAAATAAAAAAAAAATAAAAAAATAAAAAAATAAAAAAAATAAAAATAAAAAAAATAAAAAAAAAAATAAAAAAAAAATAATAATAATAAAAAAATAAAAAAATAAAAAAAAAAAAAGATATATGGCTTGGATAATTACACTTGTCACAAAGTACTAGCTATGAATCTACAACAAGTCAAGTTGTGGTCTTAGACTTATATTCATTATCCTACACAAAATAGTAATGATGAAAGCCAAGGAAGTTATATCATATCACATCACAAATGACATAATATCAAATTAATATATGAAATGTGATAAATACACAATTGCCATACAAAAAAGCATTAGCAACAATCCTTATATTTCCAATTACTAAAGTCAAGTCTTTGAACAATATAAGACTAAAAGCTATATATCACATAGCACACAATCTTATAAATCGCATTCCAAATATCATTGTAATATTATAATATTCTATCAATTTTTTATATTCATATCTCAATTATTTCTCAAGTGTTATTATCATCTTTATTAAACCATAAATACAATATGAAACATATAAAAGACTATGGAATATAATATATATTATAATAAAGACAAGAGTAACAAAGTAAACAATAAGACTTCAAAAGCATATACATATCACTCAAATCCATGCTAAAATTACACTAAATAACATGATGACATACAAGAATATATCATATACAAAAAAAGATATAATAACAATATATTTAAATCATAGTTACTAAATTTAAACACCTAAACTATAGATAATGGTCCAAATCTCTCAATCTCCCTTTTCAATCCCTGCTTGTTTTCTTCATTTTTCAATAGTTCACGGTTTAATCCTAAGCTTCATTTCTCTCTTTGAACTCTTGCTTCCCAAGCTGCCACTAAACAAAGTTGGCAATGGTAAAGAAAACTAAAGTGGCAAAGTAGAGTGGTCATGCCAAACAGGCTCAATTAATGTGGGCAAGCACCCAAAACCATCCCTTAACATCTCAAATAATAACACATAACGACTTCAAAAGCTGTATAAAATCCAATCTAACAACGAGCAACAATGGCACACAACTAATAGCCAACAAAAAAGTATGTAGATGGCACAATTTCTACAAACCATTAATCCTATCAGTAATCACAGAATCCATGGATTTGTTGCATACTAAAGAGATCAACTCTTTAAACATATGCAGCTAGAATCAACAATAATATTATAGGAACCCAAATAAGGTTCAATCCAACACATCAGAACTAAAACCATCCTAACTTGCAAGCTTGCATCACATTTGGATGGATAAAAATTATAGATCACACTAATTAGTTTGAACCCACAAATATCCATCAAAATGAATATCTGAATAGCAATGAGTTAAACTCATGAAAGAAATCATTTTTTAAACTAAAAATGTAGAAGATCAATCTCCAAAATCCAGCATGGAAAAATATACAAGATCTTATTGCAGATCCGAACCTTTACTTGCTGCCAACTGGATCTCAATCTGCGAACCTGGATTTCCCTCCACTGACCGACTACATGCGAACCAGGAGAAAGGGGAATTATGGGGAAAAAATGCTGCAAAAGCGGTGATGAAAATAAGGATTTATGATTCACATGAATATAATAGTTGTATTAATTAAATAATCTATTTCCTTAAATAAATACTAGATTTTTAAAAATTCATAACAATTTTAAATAATCTATGATTAATATAAAACAAATATCATTAAATTTATCTCAATAAACTCTACATTAATCTATAATTAATTTTAAAATCTAAATACATTGCAAACACATACACTTTACGAGACAAATAATAAAAATTAATATTTTATTTTTCGAACTCACGTCCTAAATTCCAAATGTCAAAAAACATAATTCAAAATAATTTTACACTTTTATTCATAAATTAATATTATTACATAACTTTTTTAACAAAAAAAATATATAAACATACACACACACACACACACATATATATATATATATATGTAAGATATAGAAGATAATCTATTTAGAAAAAATAATTAATAAGAATAGTTAACATGGCTAAATTTATTTTATTTCTCTTATACTTCATTTATCGGTCCTTCAATTATTTAATTGATCTAAAGCCTATCCCATTTATCAAAAACATAATGATATATATGCAATTAAACCCAATCCAATCTAACATCAACTTAATTTGAAATTGTTTCTAATCATATCCACATTGGGCTCGATGTAATCCACATTCAATCCACTTGGCACAACAATAATGGCTTTTCAATGCTGATCAATAGATTGTCACAGTTCATGATGATTAGGGACAATGGTTGTCAAGGACAACCAACAATAATAATGAATGGTTGTAGTGAAGGTTAGCCAATTGCAAACTTATAAGATGATGACACAGTAAAGCATCATATTTTTATAATGTTATGAAATAAAAGAGCTTTACAAGTCAACAAATTGGTCTATTTTTAGAATTATTCATTTGAAGATTTAAAAAGTTTTTGCACATTAATTTTCAATGGATAAACAATCAAGCATATGACTTTTCTATTAAATTCTCAAAAGACATAACATGGATGCAAACAAAAAAAACCCTAAATGCATAATGTTGGAGTGATTAAAAAAAAAGAAGATTATTGGGTTAGTGTGGTAGTTGATAAGAGTTGGTCATTAATAGGTTGCTATCACATGAAACAAACATTTCATTACTTTTTAATATGCACTCACATTTGTTAAACAACTTTGCTAAAATATAGCTTATCATCATGTCTACTAGTGTCATGTGTCTATTCGATCGTGAAACTTTTCAAGTAGTAAAAAATACCCTTTAGCTATATCCAAATAAAACCTTGCCTCACACATTTATTTTGTCATTTCTTATCCCCATGAAAAACTTGTGATCCCTATCTAATAAGAATTAAGTTTCGCATTATTTTGCATAAAGAGTTACACAATGTCAATGGTGCTCTGATAGAGGCATCATGTGATGTATATTGATCACACTAGCATGCCAACTTCGATGTCCTCTATTTGCACCAATGACATTTCATAGAATTTTGTTAGCTATGAATATGCATATATTGTGCATGTGTGCATGTATGCACATGTGTGTGTGTGTGTGTATTTATACGTGTATAACATGTTTTGTATTTACTTATTACCTCAAGACATGTTTAGTTTGAACAAATTTGTTATCGTGCATGCATTAATTTCTATGGTTTTTGGGTGACCTAGACTACAAAAACCAATTATTGGATCATGCTGAGTGGCTCTTAGATAGCATAATAATCACTAGTTAAACTCATGACATATGGTTGGTGATTAGCCAATTATCTTGTGTAGTCAATTCAACTAACTCACAATTCTCTTAAAATGTTCGATTTGAAGAGGAGTCTATATAAATTGCTCTAAATGACAAGTCAACTACAAGCAATGATCATTTTTCTTTCTTCTCAGTCAAATTTTCCCTTAATTGCTGATCTATGTTATCACCTTAGAACCCTTTGAAACTTCAACTTCTCAACATTAAAGGGTTAGACTTCGTGAATTTAACTAGAGCAATTAAAATTTTCAATTTTATTGAAGTTTAGTGATTTTCTTTATCTTTCTTTGATCTTAGGAGTTATCCAATGTTTGATTCTTGTTTCATAGATCTAGCATGGGAGTTTTATTGGGAACCAAAGTTTTCACTATCAAGGATCTAGTTGTTTGCACTCCAATTTCTTCCTTGTTTTCCTCTTCTGATAATAATTTAGTTGGTTCACTTAACAGATCTGGTGCTAACTTTAGAGTATGACTCCTTGACTTACTGTTAAGGCTAATTTATGCTCAGATGTTGTAGTTTTATATTCTAACTTTGCTTCAACAGTTGGAAATTGGAATTTTTTTCAAATGCTATCTACTTGGCCAAATTTTAGATTTTGTTGTCAAATTTTCGTATCCTTTACTAGCATTTTTTATATATTTTTCAATGCTTTCTTGATTTATTTCTGGTTACACAATTTAAAAAACCTGTAGACCCTTAGTCCTACTTTCCACTTAGTACTCATTTGTAATTTCACTTTGGTTAGTGAATAATTGATTCCAAAAGCTAGCATGTTCTTCCTATTGTTATGTTTCAAAAAACATTCTTATTTCAAAAATTTCATATTATCGGATGCTATATTAGACAGGATTTAAATGTTTTATACTTAATTCTATTACCCAAATTATTGGGAAGTTAAAGAACATTGAATCTATTTCCTCCAAGTTAAGATTAGGTATTACAGTTTCTTTTCTTGATTTAAAGATGCAAGCTTTAAAAATCAGCAACATTTTGAAAACCAGCCCTGAAGCTTAAGAAAATTCCAAACCAAGGTAAACCTAATTTTAGCCAATTTTAGCGGGAATCAACAATAATATTATAGGAACCCAAAATAAGGTTCAATCCAGCACACCAGAACTAAAACCTCCCTAACTTGCAAACTTGCATCACATTTGGATGGATAGAAATTACAGATCACAGTAATTAGTTTGAACCCACAAATATCCATCAAAATGAATATCCGAATTGCAATGAGTTAAACTCGTGCAAGAAATCATTTTTTTTTTAAACTACAAATGCATTCGATCTCCTAAATCCAGTATGGAAAAATATACGATATCTAATCGCAGTTCCGAACCTTTACTTGCTGCCGACTGGATGTCAATCTTTGGAGCGAGCCTTGATTTCCCTCCACCTACCGACCGCACGCGATCCAGGAGAAAGGGGAATTGTGGGGGGAAAAAGCACCGCGAAGGCGGTGGTGAAAATAAGGATTGTGGTTTACATAAATATAATAGTTATATTAATTAAATAATCAATTTCCTTAAATAAATAGTAGATTTTTAAAAATTCATAACAATCTTAAATAGGTTGTGATTAACAAAAAATAAATAACATTAAATTTATTTGAATAAACTTTATATTAATGTATAATTAATTTTAAAATCCAAATACTTAGCAAATACATACCCTTTATGAGACAAATAATAAAAATTAATATTTTGTTTCTCAAACACATCCCAAATTTCAAATGTCAAAATAAATAATTAAAAATAATTTTACACTCTTATTCATATATTAATATTACTAAAATTTTTCAACAAAAAATTATATAATCACATACGCACACACACACACACACACACACACTAAAATTTTTCAACAAAAAATTATATAATCACATACGCACACACACACACACACACACACACACACACACACACACACACACACACACACATATATATAAGATAATCTATTTGTAATAAATAATCACCAAAAACAATTGACATAGATAATTTTTTTAATACTCTTATAATTTCACTTATCTATTCTAAAATTATTTAATTGATCTAAAGCCTATCCTATCTATTGAAAACATAATGATATAGATGCAATTAAACGCAATCCAATCTAACATCAACTTAATTTGAAATTGTTTCTAATCATATCCACATTGGGCTCGATGTAATCCTCACTCAACCCACTTGTTGGCATAACAATAATAGCTTTTCAATGTTGATTAATAAATTGTCATAGTTCATGATGATTAGGGATGATGGTTGTCAAGGATAACCAGTAACAATAATGACTGGTTGCAGTCAAGGTTAGCCAATTGCTAACTTATAAAATGATGACAAAGTAAAGCATCATAATTTTACAATGTTATGAAATAAAAGAGTTTTAAAAGTCAATAAATTGGCCTATTTTTAGAAGCATTCATTTGAATATTTAAAAAGTCTTTGCAAATTAATTTTTAATAGATAAACAATAAAGCATATGATTTTTCTATTAAATTCTCAAAAGATAGCATGGATGCAACCAAAAAAACCCCTAAATGCATAAGATTAGAGAAATTAAAAAAAAAAGATTATTGGGTTAGTGTAGTAGTTGATAAGAGTTGATCAATGATAGGTTGCCATCACATGAAACAAACATTTCATTACTTTTCAATATGCACTTATATTTGTTAAATAGCTTTGCTAAAATATAGCTTATTATCATGTTTACTCATGTCATGTGTCGTGTGTTTATTCGATCATGAAACTTTTCTAGTAAAAAAATATACTTTAATGATATCCAAATAAAAGCTTTGTCTCACACATTTATTTTGTCATTTATTCATCCCATGAAAAACTTGAGATCCTTATCTTATAAGAACTAAGTTTTGCATTGTTTTGCATAAAGAATTACATCCCTCATAGAGGCATCATGTGATGTATATTGATCACACTAGCATGCCAACTTAGATGTATTTTAATTGCATCAATGGCATTTTATAAAATATTGTTATTTATGAATATGCATATATTATGCATGTGTATATGTATGCATGTATGCACGTGTGTGTGTGTGTGTGCGTTTATATGTGTGTGTAACCTGTTTTGTACTTATTACCTTTGAACTTGTTTAGTTTGAACATGTAATGATTTTTATGGTTTTTGGGTGACCTAGATAGACTACATAAGACAATTGTTGAATCACGCTAGATGACTCTTAGACATGGTTAGTGATTAGCCAATTATTTTATATAATCAATGCAACCAACTCACAATCCTCTTAAAATGTTTGATTTGAAGAGTTGCCTATATAAATTGCTCTAAATGACATGTCAACTACAAGTAATGATCCTTTTTCGTTCATCTCTATCAAAATTTTCCTTAATTACTGACCTGTGTTATCACCTTAATTCCCTTTGAAACCTCAACTTCTCAACATTGAAGGGTTAGACTTTTTGAATTTAACTAAAGCAATCAAAATTTTCAAGTTTATTGAAGTTAAGTGATTTTCTTTTATCTTTCTTTGATCTTAGGAGTTATCCAAGGTTTGATTTTTGTTTCATAGATCTAGCATGGGAGTTTTATTGGGAACCAAAGTTTTCACTATCAAGGATTTAGTTGTTTGCACTCCAATTTCTTCCTTGTTTTCCTCTTCTGATAATAATTTAGTTGGTTCACTTAATAGATGTGGTGCTAACTTTAGAGTATGAATCCTTTTTGTTAAGCCTAATTTTATGTTCAGATGTTGTAGTTATGCATTCTAACTTTGCTTCAATAGTTGTAAATCGAAATGTTTTTCAAATGTTATCAACTTGGCGAAATTTTAGATTTTGTTGTCACATTTCTTATCCTTTACTAGCATTTTTGATATATTTTTCAATATTTTCTAGATTTAATTGTGGTTAGACAACTTCGAAAATTTGTAGTTCCTTAGTCCACTTTCCAATTAGTACTCATTTGTAACTTAACTTTGGTTAGTGAGTATTTGACTCCAAAATCTAGCATGTTCTTCTTATTGTTATGTTTCAAAAAAAATTCTGATTTAGAAAATTTCATATTATCAGATGCTAGATTAGACAGGATTTAAATGCTTTATGCTTAATTCCATTACCCAAATTATTGGGAAAGTTAAAGAACATTGAATCTATTTCCAAGTTAGGATTAGGTATAACAGTTTATTTTCTTGATTTAAAGATGCAAGCCTTAAAAATCAGCAACAATTTTGAAAACCAGTCCTCAAGCTTAAAAAAATTCCAAACCAAGGTAAAACTAATTTTAGCCAACTTTAGGCATGAATTAACTAACTTAATTATTTACTAAACACTTCCTATTACTTATATTTAAAAAGCTAATCATCAAAATAAGGAATCCATAATTTTTATTGTTAGAGAACTATTGATGCAAGTAATGAATTTTAAAAAATTAACTTAAACTTAGCTTTATTGAAAGGTATTGTTGTGAGTACAAGCATGCAAGAAAAAATTGTTCAACACACTTGTTTGGGTAACCAGAAGAGAGGATAATGAAAATAGAAGAAAAATAAACTTCATAAGGAGATTATAGAAAAAGAAGTATGGAAAAAGAAGCATTCAGGTCAAATAGAAATTAAAATTTCTCAAAACAAAGTAGGAGCAATGCCTCCTTTACCCACTGGCCCCTCAAATGAACCCACTTGAAGTCAATTTGTAGCTAAAGAGATTGTTGACATAGATTGACTTCACTATACATATGAGGGGATCATAGTAGTTATTTAGTTATAATAATTTAATTGAATGGAGTACATACATATCTTATATTGAAATAACTAAGTTTTTTTATAATTATTAAGATCAAGAATAAATAGTAACTTCTCATATGTTCTACATGATTTTGGATCTATCCTCGATTATTCCACAACATTCTAGTGGTTGCACATGCCATTAACTAAGAATTTGAAAGAAGCTTAAGTCTCCAAATTATAAATGGTACTCAAAGAAGCACGAAGACTATGCATAAGCATTAGATTGTCATGTGGCAATAAAGTGTTTGGATTTTAAGGAAGATAAAAGTAGGAATTCCTAAGGGCCAAGGAAGTTCTCAAGTGATGTGTCTCTTGAGGATGCTTGTTCATATCTTGATTGCTAATGAATTTCATTAATTCTTTGATGGGCACCACTTGGTTAAGTTTAAATAGATAATTGAGCTCTAATGGATGAGTTTTTTTTATCTTCATTTAGTTGTTGAGCTTTTCACATGATTATTTATGTTGTTGGGAAGCACTGTTTCATACACATGAGTTGAGACATGACATAAAAAAAGAAATAATATGAAAATTTTAAAAGTCATGACAAATAAGTTGTTGCAATAATCTACAAATTTATTAGTTCTTTTAAAGTAAGGGCTACTGAGAACCATTAAATCTTAACTTGATTTATAGTTTTTTTTTTTGCCTACACGTTCAAAGTTTGCAAAGCTAAATTGTTAGAGGGCTATTTGGGAAGCCTTTGATAATACTCTTCTTAAAGAAAGTTGGATAAGCAATGAAAGTGGCAAAGATTCTTTGGAAAAGGAAACAAATCGAAGATAGAAGAAGAATAACTATCAACAATAAGAGCCTTTACTTGCAAAGGAAATCATTAGTGTTGACATTGAATTATATATAGAGAGATATTAACATTGATAATAAGGACACATGTTCGATGAACAACCCTTTATAAATCACCAAAAGTTCAATTGAGCACTATCTTATGGATCAACAAATTGAATTACACCAACAATTACATTTCAATTTTGATTATGACACCTTCAATGAACTCGAACTCAATCTCTAAATGTTGCTCTTTGTAGTTCCAAGCTAAAAGAATTATTAGAGTAAAATAATTTAAAATAAAGTATCTAAAAATTTGAAAATTGTTAATGCCAGTTGGTTATGTCTCATAAATTATTAAATATGGAGATAGCAAGTATAAAGTTTATTCAAAAGAAAAATTTATTAAAAACATACTAATATGAAAACAAGGTGTCAGGCAAGTGTGATAATGAGAAAAGAAATTACAATATTGTATACTTATGATATAAAGTATGGTTCAAGAAGAGGGAGATGAGTTACTAAAAATAAAAATTTTGATCTTAAAAATATATTTTAAAGTAATTTTTAATAAGTTAAAACAAGTTTCTAAAAATAATTTTGTTTAAATTTTAATTTAAATTTAAAACACAATAATTTTATTTTAATAATATTTTTTACAAAAATTTTGAAATATAAAAATTAAAATGATTAAAATGTACACAAACTATTTTTAGATGATTTGGCTTAAACTCAAGCATATTTTCATCCTAAATAAAAGAAAGACAAAAATAAAATAATGAATATAAGTCTTTCATCATATAATAGATAGACTAAATTCTTAAAATAATGAAATAAAAGAGATAGACTATAATGTCCTTACAATAAAATTTAATTGACAACAAAAAAAATTAAAGCACAAAATTAAAATTAATACAAATAAAAATCTTATAATTGATGAAATATTTAGTAGGGCATAAGTGTTTTAATTGGATTAATTAAAAATAATAAAAATTCAAAACTTAGTTAGTTGAAGAAAAAAGTAGAATTTGAAGTTTTGAATGATGTAATAAATGAAAGTGACAATGAGCACCGACTACTTATTACTTGAATGACTAGAATTTTTTTTTCAATTTTACCAAAATTTCTTTAAATTTTTATCAATAATTATGTTTAAGAATTTTCTTATATATAAACATTTTCTAATGGTTAAAAGTAGTTACCAAATATACTAAAATAGCCATCAATACTTTAATTAAAAAAGACCCCATCATTCATTTTTAATTAGAAAATTATAAAAATTTTAGCTGCTTATAATAACTGCTAAAATAGTCGTTACACAGAGAGCTACACAATTGGAAATATTCTTGAACATTCGATTACGAAAATTATACTATTGAATGGCTAGGTTTAAATTGGAATTATTTAGAAAATAAGATTATATTTGGATCATTAGATCTCAAAGTAATCAAATGGCTGGATTTAATTTTGTGCACAAATTAAATGTAAACCATTTGATCTCAAAAATGTGAGATCGGACGACCGATTAAATTAGCACATAAAAAAGAGAGATGAGACAACAACTATTTGATAAAAAATCATGAGCTTAAAGAGCAGAAATTACTTTAGCAAATTGGAAATCAGCCATGTGAATCAAGCACTACATTTTCGTCTTACATGATTTATTCAGCTTGCATTTATCTCTTTATAATACTTTCTCTACACTTTAGAGCTAGCTAATTAATAGGGTTGGTTACCTCTTGGTTTGTTTGAAAATTAATCACCCACACTACATGTAATGAATTATAATTGATTTAATGAATTTGGGAGTCATGTTCCACTCTTATTACTATAGCAAATCAAGTTCAGTAGCAATTGTCTTAACCTGAGGCATAGAGAGTGTAGTTAGTTTAAGTTAATTAGAATTATATATATTATTTATTATTTTTAATAATTAATAATTTATTATTATAATATACTTTTTATAACGAGTTATTGAAAGAAGATTTTGAAAGATTTGATCCAGAATAAAATGATTCTTTGGATGGTCAAAATAAGATGATCAAAATTTTAGAATCGTAATATTTTTCTATGATGGTTAATTTAAATTTAATTTTTGTGTCTTATAAGATCAAGATAAATATTTTAATAATCAAAATAAAAATTAATTATCTAAAATTAAATTCAAAATAAACCTTTTGATGGTCTACTACTCCAATTAAGATGATTTTCACAAGTTTTGACCTTTATCCCTTCTCTTCCTTAAATTTTCTCATGAACATGAGCATCAACTATCTAAAATTTGAAAATTAACTTAAAAAAATTTATTAAAAATACTTAAGATTTATTATCAACAAATAAAATGTCATGATTGAAGGTCAATAGCATAACATGATCGACTAAGAGAAGCAAATAATTGTTAGGTACAATAGGTGACTATGTGTAGTATATTATACAAGTAAAAATTTATAAGTATGATCTATGAAACTATTAAGAAATAATAATATATATTTGTTATCATATAATATAATATCGATATAATACTAGTATGATTTTTAGATGAATAAATTGAGTTTCATATTTGAGTTACTTTTGATCTTAACAATTGAGAATTAAATTTTCTTAGATCCAAGGGTGGAAATGACTTGGATAGAGTTAGTTAGAGGAAATGAAAATAAAAATTTGGTCAAACCTAAGCATGCATGAATAATGAAATAAGAAAATAAGAGAAGAACTGAGTTGGCTTTACAAATATTCCATAATGTTCATGATTAAAGGGATTGGTTAGCTATAAAAAGATATATTGTACTATGGTTGGACATTTTTCTTGAACTCTAACAATGACTAACTGTGATTAACAGTGCTATGTTATGTCTTTTTATTCATGAAAACAATATGTTGCCGTCTTTGATTTAATATAGAACATAAGATATAATCATTGCTTGTAAATCCAACATGTAATAGCTCTTTGGTTTAAAGTAGGACATGAAAAATACACATGGCCTTGAATAGCTTGTTGTAGCTCATGATTAATTTGGAACATAAAATATATGTGTTAGTTTTGCAAATTCTACTGATGTACCTCCCAACTTAAGTTAAAACATGAAATATAAGCATTATTTGGTAAATTCGACATGTTATAGCTCATGGTTTAATTTATAATATAAAATATATGCATTACTTTGTAAAATAAGCTTGTCATGGCTCACATGTTGATTCAAAATATGATATATAAGCAATGTTCAACAAAAAAATAGCTATTGTAGCTCATGCTCCAATTTGGAACATAAAATATAAATATTTCTTTACAAAATCACATGTTGTTGCTTACAGTTCAATTTGGAACATAAAAATATAAGCATTTTCTTACAAAATCAGCTTGTTGTAGCTCACAGTTTGATTTAAAGCATGAAATATAAGCAATGATTTGCAAATTTGACTTGTTGTAACTTATAGTTTAATATAGAATATAAGAGATATAGCTCTTGATTTGATAAAAACATCATGTGGTTTCCTTTTAATTGATGAGATTAACTTGTTATAGTTCTTGGTTATGTTGTAAAAATATGCAATGGCTCACAACATGGTAAAAATTTCATGTATATGATTTCTAATTGCTAATATTAAGATGCAAAAAATCTTGGTTATGATGCAAAAGTTGAGTTATAGTTCTTGGATTGATAGAACATGATACACATGCTTTCTAATTAATGAAATTAGTGTGCTTAAGCTCTTGGTTATGAAAAGTAGATTGAGATGTATGCAATTTTAGATTCGTTATTACTAGTAGCATAATGTTAAGCATGTCATGCTAAATTGGTTTATTCTAATTAGATGAATTTTTTTGGTGAACTAATTTCTTATATGAAACAGGAGTCCAATGTATTTAATGATGTAGATAGAAGCTTCCCTTAACTATTACAAATTTTTACCCAAACATATTATGATTGACTGATGATGCCATTTGGAAATCCTCTTGGTACAATGACAAAAGCTAATTTATTTTATGCTCATATGATTATATGACTAAGTAAGTAGTACTTTGATTTTGTACTTACTAATATGTCAAGTCATCTTGGTTTGAAATCACTTTTGCATGAACAATAAATATGTGATGCATTGGTACAAAAATTGGATCATTCTATACATGATTTGGTGGAGCTATTTGTTGATGTACATATTTGATGTATCTTTTGCTATGAAATGTATTTGTTTGAGTTGATAACTATGAAATCTTCTTGATGCATTGATGTAATATGATTTGCCTTGATGGTTTAATTTTATGATTGTCTTTCTAATAATACCCCATCAAAATCGTTATCCCAAAGCTATTTTTGATCATCATTACTATGAAATCCTTGTATGATTAGTTTTTGAATCTTATAGAATGTGTGAAGATAAAGAGTACTTACACATCCCAAATGGATCAACACTCTAACATTTTGAGGAAATTGCTTAGGATACCAGTTAAACGTATTCTTAGAATTTGTAGTAGCTTTCACTAAAGAAAGAACCACCATGTTGGATTCTTTAGCCAATAAGCTCTAGCTACATGGTTTCCAATGATGCCTAGCATATGTGTTTCAAAACCTTTGCTAGTCTCCAATGGTTGTTACTAAAACCTATGATCATTCTATAAGCCCCCCTTGTTATCTATTTTAATGATTGTGTTATGAATTCTTTGCTCAAAGCACTTAAAAGAGGCTTTATTGACAATATGAAATGTGGCGTCCAAATTCACAATTTTCTTTATGGGTTCAGTATAAGCATGAATTGGTTTACCTTTATAGTCCTTCATTATGTCTCCAACTATTATTTGATGTTCTATAACACTAATGTGTTTGTTAATCTTAGGTTGTCTGATTGGAGGTGGGCTTTAAAGTACTTTTTTTCAATATATTTCACTTTATGTTGTTGAATTAGAGGATGTAATCCTAATTAGTAAAGTAAAATGTCTTGTTGGCTTATCTTGATCAACAAGAAACACTTGAATGTATTAAAACATTAGATGTTAATATTATAGGTGATGTGTGAAGTTGAAGCATTGGCTTTACCATAGATCTTTTTGTTTTATCCTTCCAAAGATTTCAACATATCAATAATGGTATGCATTGCATGGTTCCCCTAAAGTACAACTCTCAAGCAATTTTCACACCATTGTTTTAGTATGGCAATGATTGAAACCTTTGAAAATGAATCCCAAAAGTCTTGTCATAAAAAACCTTGATTTCTTTTGCAATATTACAAGTGCTAAAAGCATGACCAATTGTATCATCCTTAAGGCAATAAGGACATCTTAAGATCAAGTAGATGTTCAACTTATTGAGTGACTAATGCTTTCCACATGATTACCTTCCATGCTAATTTTAGATTGAATTGGCCCTTATTACTTTTTCTCTAGTAAGTGTAACTAATTAATTATGATTTGATATTAGATTTATGGTTAGTTCTTACATTTTTTCAAAGTAATCATAGTTGTCTAAATTCCTTTTCCTCTGATTACCATATCACAATGTTGCATTTGTCACATCTTCCCATAATTTCTACTCTATCATCAAATTTTAACTCTTTTTTATTGCATGAGCCTGAATAATCACATTTAAAGTCTTACCTAACCTATTTTCTTCAATTAAATAGCATAATTTGTCCCATTTTGACCAATGATATTTGTGAATGCTGGCCTTATCTCCCTAAAGAAAAGACTTCATCAACTCCAATCTGTGAATGATTTGCTTTGGAGGGTGTATCGACATGAGGATTGGATTGGAATGGAATTTAGGATAAGTTTGATAAGTATTAATCTACCTCTCACTGATAGTAAGCTTTTCTTCTAGCCAACTATTTTTCTTTGCACCTTTTTAATGATATGTTGAAAATATTTACATTTCTTTCTCCTATTAAAAATTGAGCTACCCAAGTGAATAATTGGTAACTTGTCTTCCTTAAAACCTAAGATTATGCATATCCTTTTAATTGCAATTGTTGACATTCTATTGCCAAGGTACAATGTGGATTTAGTTTAGTTAATTTGCAACTGAAAGTGGTCCAAGAAACTATGAGTGGAATTTATAGATGTAAGATCTCCCTTTCTAAAGATAATCACATTATTTATACAACTAAGGCGAGTAATTATAATACAACCCAAAAAAGTAGAGTAATATTGAATTTTTGCTTCTCAAATTATTGTTTGAAATTCTTGTTGAATGCTTTCATTGCTATAATGAAAAAAACAAAATTGGTTTCTCTTGTTGCAAGCCTTTTCTTGGTTGGAAGAAGCCATCAGTAGAACCATTGACTATAATAGATATCCATGTAGTGTAAATAATATTTTTATTAAACCTGAGAACTTGGATAAAATTGACACCTTTCTAAGACCTTAAATAAGAACTCCAAAAATAAAGTTTCAAAGGCATTTTTAATGTCAAGTTTGATGATGTAGCTTTTTACCTTTGATTTTCTTATTAATCAACCTTATTAACTCATGAGCAACAAGAATGTTATCAGTAGTGCCTTTTTTATGAATGAATTTTACTTGTTTAGGTGAAATAATCTTAGGTAAGATTACTTGTAACTTATTGGCTAGTAATTAACATAAGATTTTTTTACTACAAATAATATATCCTTATTGGTCTAAAGTCTTGGAATGTGATAAGAGATTGTGTTTCTGGTATAAGGATCAGATTTACATTGGAAAAGTCCTTAGAAATAGAATTTCTTATTAAGAAATCTTTAGTTATTGCAAGGAGATTTAGGGCAATTATATTCTAGCAATTTGTGAGAAAGATTTCATTAAAGCCATCTTAATCATGAGTACCTTCTATGTTTAACTAAAAGATAATATCGTTGATCTCATCTAGGATGGCATACTTTATAAGCAATATGTTGTCATCCTCTAAAAGTATCTAGGGTTGTCATCCTCTGAAAGTATCTAGGGGATGTTGGTTAAGATATCCTCATCATGGGTAATTCCCTTATTATAAGGGAGGATTAAAAAAAATCTCAATGCAACTCCCTATATTTGCTAATGTCTTAAGAGTTTAACACTATTAGAAATAATAATCTCTATGATGAATAAGTGATTTCTTTTTTCTTTTTCCAACTCATGAAAAATTTTGGTATTTTTTCATCCTCTTTTAACCATTTCCCCTACCTTCTAGTGCTGGTAGGCTTCTTCTTTGGCAAGTTAATCTAGAAGAGTTTGATTTGCCTCATTGAGCTTGATTTTTGTCTTCTTTAGAACCATTCTCCTAAAATTTAGTCTCAATTCCTTCACATTTTCTTTTTCTTATTTCATTAATTTGAATATGTCCCTGAACATATTAATGTTCTAATGCCATAGATAATCCTTTAAAGGCCTTAATTTAAATGCCAATGCTTTCATTCCAATATAATATGAAGGAATCACTCACTTCAACAATTTTGTAGAAAGTTGGATGTGAAGTCTACATATTTGAAACCTAAATTTCCTAAGACCAATTTGCTAATCCTTGAGGAAATGCAGCAGCATTAGAGCATGATCAAAGCTCATTCTTGATAGATGCTAAACTTTTGCAGTTGGGAAAAATTCCATCAAAACCTTGTTAACTAAGAGTCTATCCAACCTTTTCCAAACCCAAGCCTCTTTCCTTCTGTTGTTCCATGAGCTTCCTTTATATTTTGTAGTCAAAGTAATTCCATTAAAATCTCTCTCAACCAAACAAGGGAAATTCATATTTCATTAATCTCCATTAGTTTGTTTTAGAGTTGACATCTTTGATATCTATTACCTTTCACATATATGAAAGTACAATAAATATTTGTTAGAGAACTAAGATCCTGAATCCACAAGTGCAAATATTGCTTTTCTTATTGAATATTATCACAATTCAACTTATCATTCCATAAAGCATAGATGTTTTTTATGAAGTTACTCATTAAATGCCTAAAACCAGGTAAAACTACTAGATCATTTACTTTACTTGCTTGTGCCATTGGTTCCAATAGAATCATTAATGATAAATTATGTGCTTTTACTAAATGTTTGAGGTGCACCATAAATTTGCAATTCATAACATCTCCAATATTCCATATAAGCATATTATTCATTAATTAATTGGTGATAAGTAATTTGCATTGACTTTACCAATCTTTAATTACCTTTTAGACTTAATTGCTACTCCATCACTTAGTTTTTCTTTTAGATTTCCTTATTTGAATATGAAAGAAATAATCTTCCTTTATGTGAGTGAATATATTATTAGTTGATCTTTCATGAAATTCTTTACTGTTAGGTCACTCTAGTGTTTGATGAGTGAAGTCTTAAATATTTAACATTTTATTCCAATAAGTTTATTTAGTATGAAATAGGTTTACATGTAAAAATAAGCCATGTATTTTTGAAAATAATGAACTAATGGTCTTCAAAGTACCTTGGAGTATTTAGTGAGCTTCAAGGATTGAAGACATACACATCTAGTTTGAAAGATTTTTTTTATTATGAAATAAAATGTTAGCTTGTTGATTACATAACACATCTTTATTCGTCTTTGTTTCAAATCTTAACTCAAGCATCAAATTGTTTAATCATCTTCTTGATTTAAAAAATGTATAGGATTCTTTTTTTCAATCATTTAATTCTTTCAAATCCTACTTAAATCATTCATTGATTTAAGAAACATAATTTTTTAAATTATTCTTTTTTGAGTAAATCTTATTTATATATCTTTGTCAAATTTTATGTTAAATCAATTGTTAAACTTTAGTTAAATTAGAAAAAATAATTTTGTTAAAATTTTCATAATTAAAAATTATAAAAAAATATTATTGCCACATCCCTTGCTTGTACCCAAATGCAAACTCTCGAGAGCCTAGCAAGCCCAAGCATAGGCACTCTCAAGCCTCGGGTTAGGAGCTGCTAAAAGCAAATTGGGTTGAACTTGATCTTTGTGATGATACTACAATCCTGAACCAGATGGGGTAAGGCAAAAGATCGACTTAGACATGAACTTGATCCAAGTATACGTATGGTTCGTGTCAAACCCATAATAACCTATATGTTTTCAAGTATGCCCAAGTAATGAAATCTCAAGTGCATAAGAGGGGAACCAACCCAAATTAAGGTTGAATATATGACCCATGCAAACACTAATAAAGTGAAAAACTCTTGCATATGTTGAAATGTGGGACTAATCCTTGTTGCCTATCTGCTTCCAAAATCAAGAGACCTTAACATCATTAGATCACAGATTTTTTAGATCACATGACAGTGATCATGTTTAGCATTTCAAGTCTAAAAGCATGTGACATTCCTCACCATTTGATCTTCAATTTGATGGTAATTATTTCATCTACTGTAAAATCATTGATCTTTGTTTGACATTTGACAATAATGATCTCATTCGACTTCATCGGATAGATTTCCTTGTAAAATATATGTTCTAGAATCATGCAGCTCTGAATTATCTATTTTGAATCCTATGACTAAGATCTTTTCTAATTTTATCATTGATTAATTGAAAGATATAGATCTTATCTGACTTGATTAGATGACCTAAATCTAATCATCTTGATCCAACCATCCATAATTCATCCCCTTTTAAACCTTTTTGATCTAACGGTCCAAAACTTCTCAAGGTGGATCTGATGACTTCAGTCCATCCTGCCTAACAGATATTTCACTAGCTGTTACATGTGCCATTGTAGTAAGATTTTGGAAGAATTATTTAAGCATTTAGGAAAGCTTTTTAAGTTGTTTGGCAACATTTTTTGAAATAACTTTTCTTTTACTTTCTAAGGACTATAATCAAATTTTTTTTATAAAATATCTAACCATTATGAATGAAATGAAAAATGAATGTGAACAAGATTTTAACATCTTAAAGAAAGGTTATATCATATTCTACTTAAAATTTCAAATTTTTTTAGCTAAGCTTAATTCTTCTAAGCTTTCATCTTCTTAATTCTCTTTATAATTTTGAATTATTTGTACCTTTTTATATTCATCAATAAACATAGAAAAATTTGTATATTTTTTATTAAAAATTTATTTCTTACTATATTTTTGCTTTTTCATTGGGCTGGGCAACCTGAGATTTGCAAAAGCCTGAGTTTGGTTTGATCTCATAAAAAAATCTTATTGGGTTTGAGTTTGTAAAAGATTGGGTTATTGTTGAACTTACAAAAACTAGTAAGTTGGAGCTGAACCACAGAGAAAAATCAAAATAGGTCGCAGGTGAATTATAAAGAAAAATCTTAAGTCTTAACTATTTCACTAGTAGAGTTTTTTCTTGACCTGGATTGGGGGTAGTCATATGTTCTAGTTTGAACCGTCCCACTTAAAAATTTGGTGTATCATTTCAACTTTAGTTTTATTTTTCTAAATAATAAAAATTATAAATTAATATATTCATAAATCAAAGTTTTTATAAACATAAAATTATTTTTATAAAGAATATTTAAAAAATAAGTATAATTCTAAAATTAGAAAAATAGTTCAAAGCCCACAATTCACCTCCATCTTTTAGGATTATACACTCGTTTTCATTTCACTTATAAAAAATCTTCTAAGCTTTCAAATTTAGAATTCTAACATTAATTTTTTTTAATTTGGTGACCCTTAAATCAGAACTTACTTCTTGTGGGTTGGTTATTTTTTTATCTTCAACCTTTGTTGATGCATACATGACCTTATTTGTAAAAGTTAAAACAATAAAATGGTAAGTTATTGTAATAGACTATTTGCAAAAAACTAGTTGAGTTACTACCCTTCATTGTTATTTTGATTCTCTTTAGAAGCTCCTTTATTAGGTTCACTTCCACACATACCCTAACTACACTTGGCCTAATAAGGTTTAATGTTGTTGCATCTATTTTCAATATTTTTCTTACAATAAAGGAAATTGATAACAATATTACCTTATTAAATAAATGATGGGTAGGTACTTTAAGGAAATCTAAATGGGTGTGAAGGAGGATTCTTTATTCAGAAAGAAATTATGATCTCATTTGAAAAGCCACATTTGGTAATCCATGACCTATCACAACTGGTGTAGTCAACATCAAAGAAAATCTTTTTCTTTTTTGAATCATAATAGTACATGTCTTATGTCTAGAGCTCCAATTTTTATCTCACCTTGAAAACTAATATTATGAATTGATTTATGAATAGCTTCCAAGCTTGGCCTCCCAAAAGACAATTTCCCAATCAGTGCCAATTTGAAGGATTTCCCATTTTTTTCAATCTTCATAGCCTCGAATATGATTTAGGTCCTCTTTTGTTGAAAGAAAGTGATTTGATTTTTATTGGAGACTCTTGAATTGGCCACTTAATACATTGGCAAATGAATGAGTAAGGGAGAATGACTCTGGCCACGCTCTATTTTAACCAAAAAATAGTTCATCAAAAATATAATGCATATTAAGAGCATACTGATTGGCTTAGAATATGTTGAACTAGACAAATGTCCCTTGCAATGTTAATCCCTTAGGATGGAGTACCTCCCTAAGTAGGATTAGGGCTTTCTCAACTCTTTTGGCGTTGGACAATCATCGATAAAATACAATGCAATTTCTAGGCATCACCTGCTATGTCTCTGATCCAACCCATTGTAGTGTAATAACTACTTAGTCATTGCTTCACAAAAAATTTAAATTTAGAATAGTTTAACCATCCAATTAGGTAATGTTACGATGGATGATCCTTGTATTGTTGGTTATGTCATGGATTTTATTTATGTTAAGAGCATGCTGGCTACAAGATAAAATGTTAAATTGTGATTAATTTTCATAAATTGATTCATGATTATTACTAGCGATCACTTAGAATTGTTAAAAAATAAAAGTACAAAATTATGATTATTTTTATTGGTAACATGATTTTTGTTAGAGATCCCTTGTTAGATGGCAATGTTGTGATAATGATAGCATAGATGACTTGCTAAAATTGATGTAAACAAAGATATTTTTAATGTCATTTTGCTAGAATTTAATTTATTCTTGTGATAATATAGTAGCGAAGACTTGTCTCATGAAAGGGAGTGAATGATCAAGCTTATGTTGATAACTTAAACTTTTGGATATATTGCATAATTGTTCAACCAATATGGCTTTAAAGAACTCAAGTTAGTACCAATTAAGGTATCAAATTTATTTAGCAATATTCTAAAGTATTTAAGGAAATCTTAAAAAGTAGCTATGCCATAAAACATCCATAATAACCTAAATAAGAATTTCTCTAAAAACAAACCAAATAATTGAGATTTGTAACTAAATGAGAATGATTTGCTTTGGTTAAGCCTTAGGGCTAAGTGATAAGGTTTGGCTTTATGCTTAAAAAGCAAGAAGAGACCTTAAAGGGACGTTGGATGGCTTTTGGGGTGAGAGGAAACTCTCAAATATCTTAAGAAGAGGGCTTAGGAATCTCGATTGAGCCCTAAAAATGGTTAAGGTCATGTAGGGTCTCAATTAAGTTGGTAAGAAGAAAGAATTTAGCTCAAATTAAGCTTTTTGACAATACTTTGTTATTAATCTCTACCTAGAACTTGTGAAAACTTCTTACATGAATGTCCAAACCTTAGTTGAGATATGTGTTGCCTTAGGATAATTCAAGTGGTTGAGTGTAGTGCTCAACCATAGACTTTAGATTGTAACGTGAGACCTAGAAAAGGACTTTAGATGGCTTCCAAGGTATGTAAGATCTCAGATTTTCTTATAAGGAACCTTGAAAGGCTTTGGAAGAAGGTTAATGGAGTTAAGTATAATAAAAAATGATTGGGGTTGGTTGAGTAAATGTAGGAAACTAAGAAAGGACTTAACCCAATTAATAAGCTTTCATAGCCTAGACATGACTTTTAAAATAGTTAGACTGAACAAGAGAGGTTGAAAATAAGAATCCAAGTAACCCTAGATAGGGTTAATAGTAAGTTATGAATGGACCTTGGATGAGGTCATGGATAACTTAAAAATTTGGCATGTGTAGTTCCTTAGGACTATGACTTTTACATGAAGAAAACCCTAATGGTGATTAAGGACTAAGGTTATTAAGTACTTTTTAAGGTCTCAAATGCACTCAAGATTAGGTTAAAAAATGATGAATCTCTTAATTAGACCTTGGATGAGGGTTGATTGAAATAAAGAATTGTGTATTGTCTTTAAGAGTAGTGTTAGGCTCAACCAATGGGCTAAATAAACACTTGGATTATTGTTTAAGTCTTGAATTAGTTGGTTTAATGGGTGAGTTGATGAGTAGTCCTAAAATAGGCTCTTAGGCTATGGATTGACACCCCTTTGAGATTATGTTGTAAAATTTGTTGTATTATTTAGTCATGTTATCATATATGATTAATGCATCTATATTTTATTTCATGCTTCTATAATTGTGATATGTCCTTTCATAAGTGTTTATTGATGTAAGAAAAATATAAGGAAAAGAATTTTAAAATACAAGGAAACTCCACCAAATTTGATGGTGTTATTAGGTATTCCAAAAAAAGGATAGAAAAATTCACAAATTGGTTCAAGTAATAAAAAAATGTGGCATCAGAATAGCAAAAATCCTTAGAGAGAAAAACTTTAGGAGAAATTTTAATATTTGAACAAAATTTGATAGAAAGATGAATGTTTAGATGACATTACAATATAAGATCTGATGAAATCATAAATATAAGAAAAGATAACAAAAAGGATGTTTTGAAAATGAAATAGCTAAAAAATGACACCCTAGTGGAAAGTTATGGGCAAACTATCATAAAAATGGTGTACTTTTTAATCTCATGGTCTTATGTGAAAATTTGATAATAAAAAAATCATATATCAAAATTTAATAATATATTACTTTAAGATTACTTTATTAGATATAAGAAGATGATATAAAAATCATCTATTAGTTCTTTATAAACCCAATATCTACATAAGACAAAAGAGAAGAAATGAGACGAGAAGGGACCTTAATTATTTTGGATGATAGTGAACTCCATGGTGGAAAACCCAATTCTCATAACACAAGGGCATGTCCGATAATAAAGGTATGCATCTATCTTGATTCTATTAAATTGAATTAAGAATTTTGATTTTTTTGCTCCCATGGTAGGCTTAGGGGGCCTCTCCTTCCCAACCATTTTTTCACCAAGATTCTAGATGGGTTAATTGACTTATCACACATCTGAATCAAACCAATAATGGCCTCCAAGGGGTGAACCTTAAAAAATTTTCAAAGAATATGAAATTGGCAAAATGGCTACCTCTTTTAAGCTTACATTAGTTAAGAAATTATTTTACAGACACCCACCCTAGTATGGAAACCATTCAAAAGGAATTTAACAAAATTAGATTTCAAAATTTAGTCAAAGTGGTTTCTTTAGATAATCAGCATGTTTTAATCAGATTTGAAAAGAAAATAGATTTCTTTAGATTTTAGCTTCATTAATCATGGAATATTGTAAAGTTTTAGATGAGGATACTAAAGTGGCATCCTGATTTCCACTTGAACACTAAACCTTCTTTAGCCCTAGTTTGGGTCTTCTTTAAGTACTTACCTATTCTCTTCTTTAACAAAGTAACCTTGCTCCTTAGCTGTAGTAATCGATATCCCTTTAAATGTGGATGTTGTAACCTTGAACTTAACTAAACCAAGTGTGGCTAGAGTTTGTGTCAAACTAGATTTAGCTAAAGAATTGCCTAAATGAATTAGGATTATGAAAGATGGTAGCAATACAAATAGGTTTTATCAATGTATACAATATGATAGTTTGCCCAACTATTGCATAGCTTGTTGGAAGTAAGGCCACACTTAAATTCAATGCAAACATAACAAAAAAGAATTTGATGCATAAGTGCCAACTGAGGTTCTTAAAACTCCAATTAATCTAGATAAGTAGAACACTACTAATTTCATTCCTATAAAGGAATCTAATAGAACATCGACTGAATTTGATAGTTCCCTAGTTTGCACTCTCAATGATGGCTAACCACATCTTCTACCCTAGTGCAGGCTCAAAATGTATTCACAAATAGTTTTGGTGGCACAAATGATACCTCAAATAGACACTTAATCAAGGATGTGTGAGGTCACAATTCCCTTGAAAGGGATCAACAAGTTGTCTTTAATAAGATTTCAGATGACTATGCTACCCTTAAAAAGGTTCACAGGAAGAACAATCATGGAGGCTTTGTGTTTGATTTAAAAGCAGCATAGGAAAGGTCTCAACAAAATTTTAACATGTAATCTCTTAAGGATTTCAGTCATGATTTACTTGAAAAAGCAACAAATTCTAAACTAATGTAACTTTAGTAAGATGATTTCATTCTAGTTTAGAATAGGTACTAAAAAAAGGGTTAAGAGAGAATATAAGAGTTAGGTGGGCCTAAAAGAGACATATGGAAGTGCAATATCCTTTTAAAATGAAGAATAAAAATCACTAATGGATAACACCATTATTTGAAAAATTAAGATGTCACAAATAAGAGTTTGATCTCTTGACTTAGACATTTAATTAATACCAAAAACATTAATTATTTTTAGAGAATTGGTGTCTCACTATAAAAAGTTGCTTGGACTTACCAAAAGATTAGACTTTAAACATTATGTAGGTAACTCAGCCCATAAGATTTTGGGCCATGTGAAAAGGAAACATCTAGTTTGAAATATAATGTGAAGATGAGTAGTTAATTAATTTACTCATTAGGAAAATAGGGGATCAAATGCTGGCTTGTTATATATTTGTATATGCTAAATGTACAATGATTGAAAGAAAGACACTTCGACACAAATTAACTTAAATTGTGATATAATTTAAAGGACCATGACTTATAGGAGGATACTTTAGTGTAATCATCTTTATTGATGAATATAAGGCTTCTTCCATTTCTTATCTGATAGCAATGAATGAATTTAAAGATTGTATCAACTAATATATCTTAAGAGATATTCCTTACTCTAGATTGGCTTTAACATAGTTAGAAAAAAGAAAGCTAAATGTGTTTGAAAAAGGCTAGATGTTATACCCAGTAAAAATTTTTATGTTAATCTTTAATAAATTAATTTTTGGCTTGGATGATTTCAGATCGACAGTAGGATGAGCCAGGAGCTCAATTGGAGGCCATTGGAATTTCTGAAATTTCTAGGGATTTTTCGGAGCACCGAGGTGAATTTTAAGAAATTTTCCCTGTTTAATTAGATTTATTGGATTTTTAGAAATTCGAAAATCCATTTAAATTAAACCGGAAATTGGTTTTTACCGCGCGTGAACCGGACCGGAACGGTTCGGCGGAGGCGGAGGCGGTTCGCCGAGTGAGTTTGCGCATGCGTTCTGATAAGCGGATCGGACGGTCGTGATCGACGGTTGGGATTGAACCGGCTGATCGGGTGCTTACCGTGTCGATAGCGTGTCGACAGCGCGTATCGGGTGCTTACCGTGTCGAAAGCGTGTTAACGGTGCATAACGGGTTTTCACCGTGTCGGCCAGGAATATAAAACCCTCGCGAACGATTAGGGTTTCGTTCGACCGACCGATAGGAAGGAATTTTCCGGCGTACGGCGCGTGATTCCGGCGGCCTGGCAAGGGGCTTTTTGTGCCTGGAGATTCACGGGACCGAGGAGAGTCGATTGATACCGGATTCGTTCGGTGAGGAGCTGCGGCGAGCTGCGGACGAGGCTCACCGTCGCCGGCGACTTTGAGGTAGGAAATTCAGTTTAAATTTTATTAATTAGCGAATTAAAAATATGAATTTACTTTGCAAATTTCTACCTGAGCATGCGAATGTGGGTTTTTGGAATTGATTAATGCAATTATTGATTTTAGCATGTTTAGGGTTTTCGAAAAAAAAAAATTATACCGTCGAATTCGGAAATTTTACCAAGCATATGTTGAGTTGATTTTGTGCTTAATCATGTTAAGGTGGTTTGCAAATGCTGGAATCATTAATTTCATAAATTGTCAATTAGGGATCGGATGAAACTCCTTCGACGGATATTTTGATTGAATCTTAGGAATTAATGACATCTTTGGAATGTTAGGATAGTACGAACATGTTCTCCTTGTTCGCAGTTGCCGGAAATCGAGTATTGGTCGGCGATTGCGGCGGCTAGGGTTTCGCGGACGACGGGCGAAGGAAGGAGACGAATTAAGGGTTAATTAGGGATTAGTTGATTTATTAAGAGAATAATTATATTAATTATTAAGAGTATATATTAAGCGTCGGCCGAATTCGGGTTAATAACTTCGACCGGCGGGGGTTTGGTTCAGCGCGAAGGCCCGAACCGGTGGCGAGATCCGGTTCAGGGGATTCGGCGCGGTTCAGTGAGAAGCGGTTCTCGGCTCAGCGCGAAGGCCGAACCGGCGGCGAGAACCGGGTTCACGGAAGTACGGCGCGGTAAATGGAATAACGGAATTTTTAAATTCGGTAATTATTCCGAATTTCGGAAAATGGATAAAATTGCAAAATTTGATATTTCGAATTTAGGAAAAATTCGATAATTGAGTTTTAGGGATTATTATATTTTAGAAAATTCAAGAAAAATCAGAAAATTTGGAAATGAGGAATTTCGAAAATTCTGGAGATCCGTGGGTAAAGAAAAAAAAATTGCCTGAAGTGGGGAAAAATGTTATCAGTGATGACAGTACAGCTGGAAACAGTCAGACAGAGGTATGGTACATGGATGCTACCAGAATAGTCAGTAATTGACAGTTGTATTGCTTGGATGGCAATGGCATGGATTGAGTCAGTTACTCAGTGTTGGCATATTTTATGGATTGGCATACTGGACCGGACTACTATAGACCCTATATGATGTTTTAGGGTAGTTGTGGTAGGTAACTATGCGGTTCAGACTTAGCTTCCACAGTATACATGTGACTGGTATGCGCCTTGTTGTACCTGGACACATGTTGTCGAATCTTGGAGTTAGAGATTGACAATGACTGTAGGGGCGTGAGCTTCTATGGAAGTTGTGGTAGAGAACTCCTTGGGATGGTGGCTGAGTCGATCTCTCCTGGTCCATGTGTGTAGGCCTGCGTGCCTGAGGGTGGCAGGGGTGTCTCGCAGTGGCTAGCCAAGTGTGTAGGCCTGCGCGCCTTAGGGTGGCAGGGGTGTCTCACGTTGGCTAGAGATTTTGTGACTGGATCTGTCTATAGTCTCCAGGAGATTGATCGACGAGAGACGCTGCGGTGTCGGGTGCTTAGGCGCTATGCGTGTTTCGAGATGGGCGTTCCCACTGGCACGCTACCTGGAAACCCAGAGGAGAGCTACTCTGGTGTGACTGGGGGGGGACTGTGGTTGGTCGGAGTCTGGGACTGAGAGTGCCTATCCACCATACATTGTTATGCTGTATTCCTATATTTTTGTTATTATCCTTCTCTTGCATGTGAGTTTTACTAGCTGTCTTTCCTACTGGGCGTAGCTCATTCCTGTATTATATATTTTCAGTGGCTCAGCAGACTTGACGCTACCAGATTAGGTGGGATCGTGGTCAGCAGGCTTGTGGAGGATATCTGATTTGTGATTGTCTGAGATATTCTGGTTAGTTGATTGTTGCTGTTGGATGTATTTAATGAGATTGTTATTCTCATATGTCATGTAATATGTGAGGGTAATTCTGACTTATGTTCTGGTTGGATAATATTGCACTTGTTGGACTTGGATCTTATTCTTGTAATGTAGTTGCCATTTACTGTCTTAGCTTATTGTCTTGGAGTATGGTGTGTGGAGTGCCATATTTTATCTGAGGATATTATATATCTTTTTGTTTGATGGTGAGGTCATTACATGACTATAGAACTTAACCGTGGGGGTTCAGACTTCTATTAGATCGGTTCTCCTACCGTATGGGTTAGGAGTGTTGGGTCTAGTAGGAGTAACATTGCGCGAGTCCATCTGTTAATTCAGGAGTCATGAACCTGATTTGACGGTGTACCCGGGAGATGGGATCCACATTGTTAAGGAAAGTAGGTGTGTAATGATGTGTTATATCCTATGTTTTCGTAGGCTACTCAGGTTGGTATGGGACGATCTGAGCTGTCTATATAAAAAAAAAAAAAAATGTATGCCAAAAATCAGCCTAGGAAAAATGGGGTGTAACACTAGATAGATTGTTAGTGAACTAGGAATGGATAGATTACTTTCCTTTAACAGTTATACAATACTTTTGTAGAATTAGTTCTCTGATGACTCACCATTGCTACTTCAAATTATTAAGGTTCCTTCCTCTGGCCTCAAATAGTTCAAATTCCAAAATATGTGATTGCATTATCTAATATTTTACATTATCATGGAAAGCAACTAGTTAATTCCCACCTATCTCTTTAATATGATGGCTCTAGCATGTAAATTTAGAAGGCTGAAAGATTGTCTTAGACAATAGAATAAGTCCACCATTATAAACATCTTTCAATCAATCAAAAAGATAAAAGAAATATTTAAAAAATAAAAAGGTGTAATTTTAATAAAGTCAAATTGAGAAGGATAGACTCAAACTCATTAAGGCCAATGACAAATTAATGAAGGAGCTCCATAAAGAGGAAGAAGGAGAAGGCACAACATCAACTACATAAGAGATTCCAATGAAAACATTATCCATTAAGATGAGAAATTTAGGATGTGTCCATCCAACATTTTCAAATATGGCTTTCCTTTAACAAGGTAACTATGGATGAGAAAGTATATGACTACATATCATTTATGAATTTTGAGGAAGACAACAAATGGTTGTTGAAAGATAACACAATGGAGGAGATTAAAACAATAATATTTCATATGGATAAAGATAGTTCACCATGACCTAATTAGTACAATGACTATTTCTTCACTCATTAATAAGATATCTTTGCTTGGGATGAGTTAAATGTGACAAGGGATTTCATAATGAGGAATTCTATCCCCAAAGGAATTAGAGGTGTAAATCTAGTATTAATTTCAAAGAATGATACTCTTAAATTGTTTAAAGATTTTTGGCTAATATGCTATGTAATTTCATTGAAAAGTGCTTTTACAAGCTGTTGGCAAATAAACTCCATGCATTATTTCTTGAAGTCATTTCACTAGAACAAGCTAGCTTTATATAAGTTACAGATATCATGGATAATACTTTACTTGCATAGGAATTGATAGTTCTCTCAATAAAAAAAAGTCAGAGAAAGGAATTGTGTCATTAAGTTGGATTTAAAAAGTGCATTTGACGATCTATCATGAGAATTTTTATGCAAAACCTTGATCGAATTCAACTTCTTTGATCAATTCATCAAGCTTATTAGGAAGATTATGTCCAACTCTTGCATATCCATTATTGTAAATGCTATAATAAATGGATTCATTTGACCTTCTAAGGGTCTCAAATAAGAAAATCTCATTTTCTCTCTATTATTCATTCGATTAATGGAGGATTTTAAAAGGTCAAAAAAATCTATATCAATGGCAAAGCCCTCACTATGTATAGTCTAAAGGATGTACAATGATTACATAAAATGACATATATTTAGTAAAGGAGACTTAAGATGAATCTCTAATATCCATAACTTTTTGAATAAATTCCAAGATGCTTTTGGTTTTCAAATAGATCCATTAAGAGTAAATTTTTTATTAGCAATAAAATTATACCAATCTCAATTAAAAAGGTGAAAAAGAAACTTGGCTTTTAACATGGCTCCTTTCCAATAATGTATATGGGATGTCCTTTATACACTGAGAAGAAAGAAGCTAAATATTTCAACAAAAATTAAATAAATTATTTATGAAAATGGTTGGATGGAAAAAATTTTCTTTCCATGGGTGGAAGACTAATTCTAGAAAGACATGTATTAGCCTCAATTCCGATCTTTTTCACTTATGATGGTTAACTCATCATTGCAAACTCTTAATAAAGCAGAGAAGAAAATGAATAGGTTCTTCCACAAACATCACTGAGTTATGTGGCATAAAACTTGTTCTATAATAGAGAAAAATGGCTTAGACCTTAAAAACTTAAGGACATTATGGCTACCTCTTCTACAAAGTCAAATTGTGGGCTTTTAAATGGAAAATCAGTTTGGGCTAAAAAATGAAAGGAAAATACATGAAGTGTATGGAAAGAGTATCAATTATGATGCCTCAAAGTGTATAGTAGATACTATGAATTTAGTGGTAGATAATTCAAACTTTTGTACCAAGATTGGCTCTTTTATATGGAATCTTATAACGTATGCTATTAGTTTACAATATGCCAGAATGCTATAAAAAAACAAGTATCTCATTTTGAAGCTTAGATGGATGATTTGGAATTCTAGATATTCTAAAGAAGTCTCAATCCTTGTATGGAGAATCTTAAATAAATTTCTACATTTTTTGGAGCAATTAAAGAAACTAAACTTTTAGTTGGCCTCTAATTGGCCTTGTTGTCCCGTTGAACATTCCTTAAATCTTGCTTTTGGTTTCCATGAATTTGGAAAAAAATGTCTGGTCTTTCTTTGTAAACACATTAGAAATTACTAAGAAAAGTGTACAACATACAAGATATATTTCATAATTGAACACAATAAGTTAATAGGAATTCAACAATTGATAAAGTTCATATTCTATCTCTACTAATATATTAGAATATTTGAAAATATGAGAATCTTAAAATGTTTGAAAAAAATAAGACAATCAAACATGAACATTATAAACAACATCATATGTGGTTGTTACAACACATTCAAATATTTTTCACTCACACAAATATCTTAAGAGGACATTGTTCTAGTACAGTTGGGCTTAATCCCTCTATTGAAGTTCATGTAGTTTAGAACATGTGAACTAGTTACTTAGATCTCACCACCTATCAAGCTCAATGTTCATAGTCTAATAAGCAATAAGAGTGAGCTCTCCAACTTAGTGGAATCATCCATGATCATAAAGGTAATATAGTAGAAGCTTTTTCTTTTCTATTAGAAAATACTCAATAATGGAAGTAACTATACTTGCTATTATCAAAGATATGACAATATGTAAGAGTAATAAAATTACAATAGTTATGATTGAATTATATTGTATTACATTGCTCAAAAAAATATAGGGGTATCAAAAAATTTATTAGAAATTAGTAAAATACATTTAACAAACCAAACAAGAGATAGAAGCAATTATGGTGAATTGGTAATTAATTCATAAAGGGGAAACAAAGTAACTAGATCACTCACAAAATGGCTACTTAATCAGATAATACATACCCATAGGGTCTTTATAGGATTCTAACATATTATAGAGCCTAAATGAACATGGATAAATGTTATTTGCCTTACATTCATACATTATACAAGGTATGATGCTTGGTCATTTCATATCAACTATGATACGATGATGAGTCTTAACGGTTTCTCTATCATCACAAAAAATGTATACAATGATCTACCAAATCATACCATATAAAATGATAATTTCTTCGTTCTATTGCTAAACATTTGGACCACATACTACATTAGACAAGTATGATCAAATATTGCCACTAGATCATTGAACTACAAATGTACTATTCACATTAGTACGTCATTGTACTTGATACTTGCATTTTATTTTGATGCGATGTTGGAGTGATCATTATTCTCATCTAGCACATGTTTTTTAATGAAATGGGTGCACCTACACTACACATGCACCCTGTATGCTACATACCGTGCATGCATTCTACGAAGCACAATGAGTGGACATACCATATTATTGCAGTAAATGCATGTACAAGAGGCTATTAGCATGTAAAAACAAAACCTGTGCATGCTAACAACCCCCTTACGCAACCATACACATGTGCACTAGGTCAGTTGAAGTAGTAGAACTATGTGCTAGAAGTAGTAGAACTATGTGCTAGGCCATGCTCATAGAATTGTTTGCCAAGCGCCATGTGTGGAGGTGTGGGCATGAACCTGGAAGGGCATAACCCAATCGACACCTGCACTCTTACATGTTTTCAAACAGAACGGGTGCACCTACATTGCATGTGCATCCTATATGCCACCCAACATGCATGCATTCTGCGTAGGGCACAGTAAGTGGATATACAACATTGTGTAGTCAATGAGTGTGTAGAAGGCTATTAGCATGTAGGAATAGAACCCATGCATGCAAACAGCCCCATGACACAACCATACACATGTTGGGTGCTGGCATGCCCTTACAGATAAGTGCGAGATTTTATAGAATTTACAAAATTTGAGAAATTTTAAATTTTTGGTCAAAATTACATGTTTTTATTTTATGATTAAATATTATAATCCAACCTTTATATAAAGAGATGAGAAGGATGTATGAAGCAATTAAAAAAATTTTGAGTATCGAAACCATTGATTCAAAATCTTTTGAAGAAAAACTTCTTGAAAAATTCAATCTCCTTGTAGTAAAACCCTCTTCTCCCTTCTCTTTTTGCACCTCACTATTATCACGCTTTCACTTTTGCTACTACAACTATGAAAAGAAGGTCTATTATCAAGGGCACAGGGTGACAACACCTCGTGGATAGATTAAATGGGTTTTTATTTATAACTTTATCTTGTAATTGGATGATATGATGAGTTCACCACTTTTATCATTGACACTTGGATTGAGGATCATATTAGATAAACACCCCACATTGATAAGTATTTCATACTAAGTGATTTTAGGGATAATTTTGTGATGGAGACTGGCATCAACCTTATTCTTATTATTGTGAGCACTTTGAATATTGATAACTGAAGATAGAGACCTATTTATATGTAGTTGTTTGGTATAGGATAATGGTGTTGAAGTAAATGAATATGATATGTTAGCTCATTATAAATAGAAGTCTAGAAGTATGATTAATATTATAGAAATATGATATGATATGGGATCCTATAGAATAAGAATATTGATCACGTGGAAAAATCATGTCCTTAATGAAGAAATAAGAAAGAAATGAAAAGAATATAAAATTAAAAGAATGAAGAGAAAAGAGATAAATATTAAAACTATATGATGATTATGTGTATTATGAGTATATGTGTAATAACTCAATGCATTTACATACTTTTACAGATTTTATGCATTATTATTTATTGCTCCATTCTGTTATGCTTTACTTGAGCTTAGTGGTAATCAAAAAATACAATCTAAGGATCAGACAACACAATATTTTTATATGATTGGTATACAAGGAATCAAATAGTTGGAAATCTTAATGAATAAGGTCTGGTTTATATAACATACAAATGCTAAGAATTTTGAATGGTATGATTTTATTTATTGTACAATATAATATGGTTGGTTCAAAAGAATACATCTAACCAATATCAAAATGATAAAATAATAAAATAGTATAAGACTATATGCTATAGCATATGAAATAATACAATTAACTCAATACATGAGAGATTATCACACAATGCAACCACATACCCAAAAACTTTTGTACAATATGTTAATAATATAATGAAAATATGATTACTTAAATATATTTGATCATAACATATCATACAAAAAATGAAATCATGCAATACATTAATATTCTAACAAACAATATCAGAAATCTATTATATGTGTATAAAATAGTATGACGTGTTTTTCAAATTATATAAATAGAATAAAATTTGGTCAACAGCTAATTCAAACTCCCATAAATATAAAATTAGTTATTGTGAGAATTGTTGAGCATTTCATTGAGGATTCTAAGTATTCATAGTATAGATATACTCCATAAATCACCAAAGAGAATGGAAGAGAGAGAATGATTATTATAGGTTAAGAAAGAGAAATATTGCTACAATAATCTACATTAACCCTATGGTAATAGCTTGCTAAAGAAATCTTCACTACAATACCATTTCAACTAAAAGAAATAAGAAAAGTATTTAAAGAAAAACTCTTTTCATCATTATGCATCAAAATATCTCAAATTTTTTTTGGTATCATTGGTTTAATAATCTATTAGATTTCATGTATTCTTATTAGTATATTTGTTCAACATTGATTAAACCTGTACTTTGTATTGGTTCTTGTATTTTGATTCTTGAGCCCATCTCAAATCCGTGAATGTAGGGAGCCATTAGTCGAGCTCATGATCGAGTAGTGTTGTGTGGACTTGTGTTATGGTTGAACTTGAGAAAAACCTCTACTGAGTGTTTCTCCATCTGACTAAGGTGAAAGATTGCTTTAAATGGTGGTTCTTAAGCAAGTTACTTGGCAATGGATGTACACTTAATGTTAAGCCAACCCACCTAAAAATCTTGAATCTTTTTTACACTTATTTACTCCTATTTACTTGTTTACTTCAATGTAATTTTGAGAAGTTTATGTAACTTGATAATCTTGTAATATTTAGAAATATTTTAAAAAAAAGGGTGTGATGTTACTAAAATAGGTTGCTTAGTTAATCAAGAGTTTTTATTTAATATTTGGTTTGTAAAAAGAATCTATTTCTAATTTATGCAACACCAATTCATAGTCCCCCTCCACCGCTTCTCTCTTCCTCTTGGTGTACTTCTTGGACCCAATAATAAGAAAAGTAAAAGAGATAATGAAATAAAATAATATTCATATAATTAATTTTTTTAATATATTTTATCATTCCTTATTTTACTATTTCTTTAACAAATTTATAACTCTAATAACATATCATTATTATATCTTATTGATTTTGCAAAAATATTTAGTTTCTTGAGTAAAGTAATATGATAATAGTGTTAAGATATTCTAAATCAAGCATGACAATTAAAGGGTTTTGAAATATGTGATGAAGATAGATCATTAAAATGGAAGGATGTTCAAGGTGAAGAATAAAAAATGGTTTCAAATAAGTTTTTTCGTATTCAACATGCATAAGATGGTACCAATGATGCTACAATATGGTTGTGGTACTATTGCTTTATCATTAACCTAGGAACTAGTATAACAATAACCTCAACATATCCTATAAGAGATTGCAACATAATTCAATAATTAAAGCTAAGGTTCAAACCAAAGTTTTAAGAATTGTTGCATTAAGTTTAAACTTTAAGATTTTGTAAAACTCAAAGTAATGATGTTTATGATTAGATTAAACTTAGTTGGGAATTTGAATCTTGCCTCAAGTGTAACTACTATATGCATCATAAAAGCAAAAATGCAAATAATTAAATATTTAAAATAAATAAAGAACCCATTTTATCATTTTTATGTGAATTTTCTAGAGTTTGTTGTTATGAAATTGACAAAAATTGTTGAATCTTAACAATAATGCCAAAAATGTTAGCTCTAAAAATGTCATGACCTATAGAGATTGTTGATGCATTCATGTAGATGAAAAAGTTAGAATCATCAAAGAAATAATAATATAATATATAATGTAAGGCATTTGGAATGAGACATAAAATTACAAAGTTTATTCTTTGAAATTAATGTGGCTATTTGTCATCTTTCCATACATTCTACCTAGGTTCCATGAACAACTAGGACATGAAGGTAGATCCAAACACGCATTCTGAAAATTATTGTGATTATATTTCTATTCATTCCATTTGATCAATAGTAGGATCCCAAATAATTGATCTCTCTTTTAATTGCTAAGTCTATGCTTGATCAATCAATATATGATAGTTTGAATCCTCATTTCTAATAGAACCAAAATGATCTTTGGATTAATAAGAGGAAGATTCTTTTCATTAGTCGGAATCCATTATTTGAATGAAAATAGATTTTGATGAATCATATTGAATATTTTACAATATATTATGTACCTTACTTAAAAACTGATCCTTGTTTACAAATCACACATTGTCTATCCGAATCCAATTGTCTCTCAAGGTGTTTCTTAAAAAAAATCTAATTCATGCTAATTGTATGACACATAAGATCGAAGATGGTTGGGAGTAAGTACTAAGTGATATCCCAAAAGGGGAATCACTAAAGCAAAAAGTAGCTCCTAGGAGGTTTCTAAGTAAAAGGGTATGAGAATGAACTATCCCACATTAGCTACCGAGAGATTGATATTAGATGTCATTGTCTTAAAATGTTGATAAGCCTTTTGAGAGCAAAACACTTAAGTATGGGATTATCCAAAAGAATAATACCTTAATATAACGAGAGAAAGATATCACAAATTCTTTTCACAACTAACGAAGAGATCTTAATAAAATTATCACATATAAAATTAAGCACAATTTTGCAAAAAAAATGTCTCTTTTGTTTCTTGAGAAGAGATTGGAAACATGCTTAACATCATTGGATTGCATAATTACCTTAACTCTTTATTGTTTGAAGAAATTGTCCACCTTCCACCAATATTTGGAACATTTCATTTCTAAACAAAAAATAAGGTTAAGTTAGTATGGCTTACAAGTATTCATTTAACCCATTTAAGGGTTAGCCCCACTCTAACTCTAGTTTTGTTCTTATTCTTCTAAATCTTTTGGCACTATCCCCTTTGTTATAACCATCAAATCCACAATCTTCTCTCTAGCCTAGCCCATTGACTACGTGTTGCTACTCTTCTCCCCACTTTGTGTAATCGTTGGCCACTAAACCTTTGATCTGTATCTCATCCTCATTAGCATAGCTTTGACTAATCTCCATCACTAAAGGTTGCAAATAATACACATTTGTCTAGATTTGCTTTATGCTTGTTCTATATTGGTATGTGCAATAGTCCTCTTAGGGATTGAATCCAAATTTGTTGTAAAGTGCATGGTGTTTTTATAAAAAGGGTCTTGTTGTAAGTTGCAAGCTGTTTATCTATTATTTTTTTAATTTCAAGACCTATTGATTGCATGTTGTTTTCAACAACAATTGTGTTTTTTTTTTTTTTGTTTACAGCTACTTCCTTATTATTACATATTGTTTGTTTCATATTAAAAGGACATGGCATGGTACCTTTTTGACAATGGGGTGCATGCAAAGGAAGAAATCAGAGAATATTATCTTTGGAATCCCCATCAAAGCAAGGAAGGAAAAGAGAGTTAATGAATGCAGAGCTAACTGACAAACCGTGCTATATAGCAAAGGAGAGGAGAAAACGTTTGTTAATGTTAGGTTATCTTGGAATAAATGAGGGCGAGAAAATCAAATTTTGTTTGAGCAAACTTTGTTTAACCTATTGACTCAGTTAAAATTGTATTAATGTAATTGTTATCACCAACAAAGGACTATCCAAACTAAACTAATCTCAAATAATTTGACACAACCTTAACTGAAAGGAAGTTTGAGAAAGATAAAGTTCATGAAAAAAAATCATATAAAATTTTGCTCAAAGGTATTCTTAGCAACAAATAAGAAACAGTCGCAACAACAAATTGAAAGATGAATTAAATGAAACAAACTGAAAGAATAAACACAAGCTCTGTAAAGAGAAAACTAATAGCGTAATCCAAATTGATGTTTTCTACAAGATGCATGGATCCAACCATTCACAAATTTTAACGATCCAATTGATTAGTAGAAGAACAATACAAAATGCTGTCTTTCTTGCCAGTTGTACAAAGGCTTATTTACCATTATCATGAAAAGGTGAAGCAAACTGAAACTCCTATAAGAAAAACAACTGAAGTTACTGCGTGGATGTAGACTCTTGCTCCAAAACGACTTCTGTTTCTTCAGCTACTGCTTCAGCTTGTGGAGCTTCTTTCTTTGGTGAAGCAACAGTAGAAACGTCTGCTGCTTTGGCTCCTTTGGTTGGTGTTACCCCTTTCTTATTACTATCTTTCTTTTCATTAGCATCAACATTTTTTGCAGGATCTTTGGCTGGAGCTTTGGGAGGCGGTTTCATCATGTGAGGAGGAGGAGTGTGCTTCAGTTTTACAAGCAATTGACGCATCCTTGCTAGATCAGTGGGCTTCCCAGGTTTTGGCCCTTGAATTACCACAATAGATGGTTTCTTTTCCTGCTCCTTCTTTCCTCTCTTCTCAATATTAGGCACTTCATTAGGAATGAGATCCGCTATGGCTTTCCACCACTGCTTATCTGCTTCAGCATGGAATTTCGCTTGGTTTGCCAGAAAAAGCTGGCATGCATCCAAGGTATATTAAACTCGATAACAAAAATTTTGCACAAGAAAAGGGAGTAAAATTGGAATAACTTGGAAACATTTTACCTTTTCCTTTTCTCTGTTGGTAGCCATGTTTGATTCACGATTCAGTTGGCGCTTCTCATAGAAAGCACGTTTGAATTCTTCAGCTTCTGCAATGATCTGATTCCTTGTTTCCTTTTCCCTTTTTTCTTTCTCTTCAAGGTGAGCAGCGTTTTGGCTGCATGTAAGATCAGCAGGCAAAATCATTTTCAAGAGCATACAATTTTAACAAGTAATGGTACTATCAAGCCAAGCATGAATGAACTTTGAGTGAACATGGGCTGGAAATCTTGGTGAAGTTGATTCAGAACGCATTTTATCAGTCATGTGATAGAATACAAAAAAAAAAAAAAAAAAAAAAAAAACATTTAACTTTGAAAGATCACAATAAAAAAAGGGTTATATATACTGAATTCATTAAAGGTGTGTACCAAGGAATGATGTGCATGCGCATTCAATGAGATTTGACTAAATATTTCATCATCACAATTAAACTTCATCAAGGCTCCGCAATAAATTAATCTTTTTTGTATTTGAATGCTCAAACTAATCACATCCAATATGAAACATTATGGTGTTTCTTTGTGCAGAAGAATTGCACTTGGTAGTAATAAGGAACTGAAGAAAATCTGAGCTTACAATAAGCAATTTTGTGAGTTTAAGAGATTTTATCCTAATAGATTTGAAACTGAATATACAAAATATAAGTTGTCAAGATAAGAGTAGAGAAAGATATTGGAGGAAAAATCAGATCTTGTTTTTTTTTTAAGAATAATCTTAGAATATAGAGATACAGATAATCAAGCATATATAGTTTAAAAACTATCTTAAAAAAGACTAAAAGATTCTATTATAAGAATTGGTAATAGTTAATTTATTAATACTGAGAAATAAATACTATATATTGCTAGTATCACATGGTTGCTTTAGAACAAAGGTCATATTCTTTGATTGATTACAAAAAATCTTCTGTAATAATACAAGAGATCCTATGAAACTTTATACTAAAACAATCACTCTCAATCTAGAAAATAAATGTCTTTCATACCTAACTACTAATTAAATATGTTGCACACCATGCTAGAAGTCCCTTTGTGAAAAATGTTTATAAGTGAATCACCATTAGTGACAAAAAGAGAGAAAATTAAGCCAATGTCATCCTACTTTTTAATGAAGTGCCTATCAATCTCAATATATTTTTTCTAATTATAATGTAAAATAATATTAACTACTAATTTATTATCACAATAGTCTCATGGATACTTTCACTCATTCCTTAAATCAACTAAAGATTATCTTGAGCTATATTAACTCACATATCCCTAGAGCTATTGACCTCAACTCAACTTCTGCACTTACCTAATTATCATGTTTTGCTTCCATATCATAGGATTTCCTTTGAGTATCTAAACATTGATCTCCTATCCATGATTGATCCTAAATAATCAATATCTATCTAGGCTTTACGAGACAATTCTCTTTTGTAAACAAAATCTCTTTGCTTGTTGTTCACTTCAAGTATTTTAGGAACTTATAGACTTCTCAACATGTATTTTAAGTTTATGCATAAATTAACTCACTAAACCTACAACATAGGCTATGTTTGGCCTTGTATGTGCCGAGAGATGAGCTTTCTAACAAGCGTATGATAAGAACCTTTATCAATTACAGATTTTCTAGGGTGTTTTTAAGCCGATAATTTGGCACTATTGGTGTATAACAACTTTGTTTCTCAACTTTTCAATCTCAGTAAATAGATTTAGGATGAAATTGTATTAGAGGAAAACAAGTCCTTGCCTATAATAGGCCATCTCAATGCCCAAAAAATATTTCATTCTACCTAATTATTTGACCTCAACTTTCTAAGTGAAGCAGTTTTTTCAATTTGTTAATCTTATCTTCATCATTCCTAATTATAACAATAACACTCACATATACAACCAGATTGGAATTGGGGATAGATGTTGGCTTTCTATTGTTGATAATAGGATCAGGTTTTGGTTATTTGATTGGTTTATGATGAATGGTTAAAAGTTTTTTTTTCTCGTAGAGCACACTAAAAATGGAGAGATATTTTCAAGTTGAGATTTATTTATAAGAACACTTTTAAAAGTTACAACAATAGTTACATGAGGGCTGACTGAAGAAGCTAGGGATAAAAAGATCAAGAGAAAAAGGTCATTATCTTTGATTTCTAAATTGATTTGTCCCCTTGAAGATAAAGACTATGAGAATATAAATCTTTTTCAAAAAAAGGTACCACCTGAACGCAACATTTCATTGTTGGCAGACAAAAACATTTGTAGTAGTTTGGGGTTTGAGAATAAACAACAAATATACCTCTAAAAGTAAGAATTTAAGCTTTTTTATATTTTTAAATATATTTGTGGATAAAACATGCACACCTAAAAACTTTTGGAAAGAGGCCATCAAATATATTGACATTTGGGAAGTAATATGAAAGGAGTTAAACAAGATTTGTAAAATCAAAAGTGTTTTTGAAGGTATTCGATGATTGACAATCAAGATACCCTTTTCTTAATATTGTTGATGCATTATTTTGGAAGAGAAGCTTAGTGATGGCTAAAAATGACCATTCTCTTTTCATCCATTACATTTTGTTGAAATATATTAAGATAATAAGACTTATGAATTATACCATTTTTTTAAAAAATGAAGATAACTAATTAGAATAATATCTAGCATTGTTAAAACAAAAACATTTGCTTTTCACACAAAAATGAATTTTGATCATATTATAGAATATCAGAAATTGTGTTTATTTTAGATTGATCTTTTAAGAGATATGATTAGGTAACAAGAGAATAGTTATCAGTGAAGGACATAAAATCATCGTGACCCAAAAATATTAGTAGTATTCTTATATGTCACCATGTACAAAAGGAAAAGGGAAAAACCTTTTCTATTAGTGATTGAAAACTATGTTTTTCTTTTACAAGTTCACATGCATCATAACACACTTAATCTCTTGAACAATAGAAAAAAGAAAAACGATCATTTTGAGAACAAAAAAAAGATGACCTAAATGAAGTTGATGAAGCCACAGTTTGGCTTTATTGGAATTGTGGAATTCAACAATGGATGACAAAGATAAGACGCTTTCTTTAACTTTCTGATTTAGCTCCTCAAGATAGAAAGACCACCTCTCTCTTTAACAAGCCCAATCATCCTCCCGCTCCATTATTGAAAATCATAAAAGGAGAGATGAAAGGGTACATTACAATTGGACTCCTTGGTGAGCTTTTTGATTAACACAATGTTGAATAGTTTTGATAATTGTACAACATTTTTTAAGGCAAAATGACAATGTATAAGAATGTTCTCTTTCACTAGAAATAGTTGTTACTAAGCTATTGACACTAGTGATTTATGGTGTGAAATGAATTTATGAAAGGAGCATGCCATATGTTTGTAGCTCTTGAATCAATAATCCAAACATGTAGATGTGTTTCATGCATTAAAAGAACATATGAAGAACAAGACAAACCTATAAAGCAAACATGCATATTTTTATCCTTGATTTTTTCTCAAATTATCCAATAGGATCCTTAGCCTTTGTACCTTTTCCTTGTTTAGCTAAATTATAAGTAATTATTTTGAGAATCTTCAATAGTGGGCTTTTGAGTATTAATAATGTTAGCCTATCTTTGTCCACCTATCTATTTCTTATAGATCTAACAAGAAGGCACAAACACTTCTCTTTATTGTGTCAAGGCTTCTTATAGTAGCTAGACCACAAGGAGTCTTTGGTGATTGCTTTCATTAAGTTGACAACATGCTTCTTTTCTATAACTAGTTTTCCTAATTTTGGGCTATTAATGTGGCCAATTTTGAGCTCTCTATGGGAGTGGCTTCAACTATTATGCATCTCCTACCTTCTTCAACACATATAATGAATATCAATTCCTTTAAAAAAGACAATAATCCTTATTATGTCAAATATTGGATCTAATTCAATAAGACAGCATAAATACTCCCTTTTCAACAAATCATTTTACTCAAAATGCACTCTCACCAAACTCATTTGCATATAATCATAGTAATCCATCTTTTATTATAATGGCTATAAAAGACTGACATATTATGTGACTGTTCGAGACCCTATTTGACAACTACATTTTGACATTGATCTCATATATTCATATCTTAAATATTGTGAGTTTAATTATATCCCAAACCTTTTTATCGTTATTTAAGAACATCATAATGTTGCCAACTTCATGTAACATAAAATTTCACAATCACCGCATTACTATTGAATCTTCTTCGACTCCAAATGGTTCAATTTTCGTTTCCTTTTTATGAAGGTGTGGATTAAGTGAGAACACTTCAGATAGTTTCTCATGCTTAGCCTATTGTTGCATAGAAGTCTCAAAGTTTTCCAATAGAAGCCATCTTATAGCTTCCCATGAAGGGAAGACCACAACGAGTCTTTGGTGAGTGCTTTCATTAAATTGACAATACACTTCTTTTCTACAACTAATCTTCTTAATGTTGGGCTATTAACGTGGCCAACTCTGAGCTCTCTATAGGAGTGGTTTCAACTATTATGCATCTCCTACCTTCTATAGCATATATAATGAATATTAATTTCTTTTAAAAAGACAATAATCCTTACTATATCAAATATTTGATCTAATTCAATAAGACAGCATAAATACTCCATTTTTCAACAAATCCTTTTACTACTAAAAATGCACTCTCACCTAACTCATTTGCATATATTGATAGTAATCCATCTTTTATTATAATGGCTATAGAAGATTGACATATTATGTGACTGTTCGAGACCCTATTTGACAACTACATTTTGACCTTGATCTCAAAAATTCATATCTTAAATATTGTGAGTTTGATTATATCCCAAACCTTCTTATCGTTATTTAAGAACATCATAATGTTACCAACTTCATGTAACATAAAATTTCACAATCACAGCATTACTATTGAATCTTCTTCGACTTCAAATGGTTCAATTTTCCTTTCTTTTTTATGAAGGTGTGGATTAATTGAGAACACTTCAGATAGTTTCTCCTACTTAGCCTATATGTTGCATAGATATCTCAAAGTTTTCCAATAGAAGCCATCCTATTGTTTCCCATGAAGGGAACCTTAGGCATGCTACTAGCTTCCGTAGTATCCACCATGGCTCCAAAAATGTTCAAGGATGATGGTACAAGAGAAATGGTAAGAAGATCAATAGGAATGATAATTGGCAAAGCAAAATTGTTAAGAGGATTAGCAAATGAGCAGTGTAACGATGATAAAACTTCTATTCGAATATCATATGAAAACTAATAGTGATGAAACCAGATCTTATTACCTTCTATAGGAATAATCTTAAAATATTAATACAAAAATGGAATGAAAAAATTAGTTAGAATCCTAAAACATCTTATCATTGATAATAGTCAACTTATTAAAACTAAAAAGTTCCATGCCTTCCTAAATGAGGCAAAGACAATATTCTTTAATTGTTTGCAACAAATCTTCTATTATAATTTTGGAAATCCCATAAATATTTGAATTGATTTTTTAACAATAGTACCAATAACAAAGATGCCAAATGAGGGTCATAAAATATTGAAGAGTAAAATATTTTGGTATTTTGGGTATATTATAAAAATGATTGTGAAACTGAAGTGAATATTAAAAATAGGATCTAAGTAGGATATGTTATGTGATCAAAGCAACCAGCTTAATAATAATGATAAGTTGTATACAAGGTAGCAATGAGATTAGAGCTTTTATGTCATACAAAATATTGTCTTATAAAATTCAAACATACAAAATAAAATAGGTTTGGTTGAGATGGGGATATTGAGATGGATTATTTACAAGATTTGGCTTTCCATACAACTATAAAGTAAATTGTACCACATGCTCATTTCATACCTACCACAAAGCCTTTATGCTGTACACGTTAGGCAATATGCAAACTAGCCAGGTGAGGTAGCATTATGCGAAGCAAATAATAAACACTTCATACGTTTTTTTGTCTCAGATGGCATTGGAGAAAGGCAAATGAATGTGCTGATTGAGATGACAATAATATAAATAATATATTAATAGAAGAAAAAGACATTGTTAAATGTAACCTTGGTACAACACGAAATCATTATCTAACACAAAACATTCCATGGATTTAATTGTTTTGTATTCCTTTCTCAAGAATATCTCAGCACTTGTTTTTCTGAGGGATCATTAAAGGTTAAATTGTTCAAAAGTGTATGAAACTGGATGCAAGGTGATAAGATCACGCAAAATACAGAAAAGGCCACTTTTCCAACGCAATACCTGGAACGTGAATAGCATAACTAATAGTTTTCAATAAGTAATTTTAACCAGAGAAATAGATATATTCTAAGATTTAAATCAATACTAAAGGATCTCGGCATTCAACAATCAAAAGAACCAATTTTAGTTCCCCTTCGAAGAACTTAGCAATTAGACGATCCAGGGCAGAGTCTTCTCACCGACGCCATTCACGCAGAAGAAACCCTTCCTCCCTCATTGCCTCCGGTTCTGGAAGAATCGGTCCATCAGATACAAAAACCCTGACGTTATCCTCGGCTCCGTAAGCCTGTCCATTGGTTCCCGGCATCGAGAAAGGTGAAGTGGGTGAAGAATACTCCAGATGCGGATCAGAGTTAAAGCCATATGGCTCCGAGGAGGCCGAATCAATGACCCCTAAATCGCCTTCGTGGTGGCCGACGGAAATTTTCTCCGTATCACCGAAGCTCCCTCCATGGATGTAATCGGCGACACCGTTTGGTTCCTTGGGCTCCTCTTCGGCGGCGAAATTGGGATAGGAGTCGTAACCGATGTAGCCGTCATCGTCAAAAGAGTGGCTTGCAACCCTAGAAGCCTCTTCGCCGTCGTTGCTGAAGGCGTCGAAGGACGAAGACATGCTGCCTCGATGAGTTCTGTATCCCTCTTTTTCGTGAACGAATGGTGTTGTACTCCCATCGAAGAATTTCACCCGCCGATATTACAAATATATATATTATTTCAAAGCATGCTTTAGCCGTTAACACCTGTTAACGACGGAAATTTAAACGGTCAAACATGACGGACGTTACTGAACCATAAACAAACCAAATAACTATTCGAGCCCTGTACACTAACACCAAAGCACAATAAAGTCAACTCTTTTGGGTACAGTTGTTTTATATTTCAAAAAGACATTTTGTTAGATTAAGCATTTTTTATAAATCATACGATGCACATGCTATATTAAAAGTCAATTGTTTATGTTGTAGCTGCACAACTTAACGGTAATGGGTGAACTAACGTGATATATTTTATTTCCATTTCGTTTACATTAGACATTAGTAAAATAACATATACCTTATCGATCGAACCATTCCCCTACCAGGCATGCAACATTAGTTGAAATCCTGCCTTAAGTTATTTTCCAATTTTTTTTTATCACATATTTTATTTCAGATAACTATTTGTGCTTTCCAATATTTCATCCATGAATTTTAAAATAACTTTTCATTCACGAAAAAACTCCATCCATTGATTTATTTAACGGCTATTATAAAACTTTATCTCATTACCTTTTCTATTTTTTGTTCCCACTCTAAATATTAGCAATTTTGATCTCGCTATTATTTCTTTTTTTTTTTATTCTCCTTTCAGTCATTTTGTTTCTTATTTTATTTCTTGATTCATAAGATTTATTTATTGTCAAATCTACTTAACATTACAATTTTTTGTCAAAAAATATTTTCAAGAAATTCGTGAAACCTCGGTGAAGCTATTTTTTAAAATCAAGCAATTTTGTAAAAAAAAAAATTTGTAATATTTGTATTATTTTTTTTTTCAATTTGATCAAGTTGTTTTTTTATTTTGCTCTGTACTTTGTTTGTCATAAAAAAAGCTGTTCATTTGAAGCAGTTGTTTAAGACCTTTTAACCACTTTAGGAAATTTTTATTTTTGATCTTTTTTATTGTAAATCCACATAAGATTATATTGAGTTAATGTAGTTTTCTACTTTTTGTTAAGTATGATGCTTTTTGTACCTTCGATTTTGGTTTTATTTATTTATTTATTTTTTTGCTATAGGATCTATACATAGAATGCATTTTTAATAGTTAACATGCCTGTGTTTTATTTTAACAAACACTTCAAATTCTTTAATCATTGTTTATTGTGTTTTTATATCTTTTATAAGAATATAAAATTTATTTTTTCCTTTTTGTTTCTCTAAACTTGATGTTATTGCTAGGTTGCACGGGATGATCACTTATGAGTTATGGGAGCCTAGATTGAAGCTCTTGTAAGGATCAAATTTGCTCAAGAAGAGGGGGAGGATGAAATGGATAATTCAATTTTTTTTGAAGTTTTAGATTGAAGTAGAATATATGGTGTTGATGTGATTAAATTAATTAAAGCATCTGATCATAAGTAAGAATTAATGCATCAAATAAAAAACACAAGTGAAGTGTTTCGTGCTAAGGAAATCCCACAAGAGGGGGGGGGGGGGGGGGGGGGGGGTGAATTGTGTATTTAAAAATTTTTATAACTTTCGAAATTAAAACTTAAAAGTTTTAAGCACGAATAAAGAAATTTGAACACAAAAGTTTTTATGTGGTTCAACTCAAAATCGAGTCTACGTCCACTCCCAACCGGTGTTGGGAAAAATCCACTAAATGCACCAATTACAAGTGAGGTTTTTCATATGGTTCACCTCAAACTTACTTGGGATTTTTACTACGGCTAATCCCAAACCTACTTGAGTTTTTCTCCGGGCTCAACTCAAACCCAGGGCTTTAGCACTATTGTCGGGATGCCCTTACCCCAAAACAAAAAATACAACGATTGACAAAAAGAACTTAGGAGAAATAAGAGAAAAAGGAGGCACACACAATTGAGAAATTAGAAGGATAGAAATGAGAAAAATTGAATCATGAACCTCTAATTTCAAGCGCCTTGTTGCAATTTTCCTTTTGAGCTTGAAGGCACAGTTTTTGCTTGTGATTGCTCGAATTTGAGATCTGAAATCTTTGAAAGAATTTAGTAAAGGTAAAAAAATAAATCTTAATTCTTCCCTATTTATAGAGCTTAAAATTGAGCTCAAAAACAAACCTTCAACGGCTCCTAAAAAACAACTAGTCGTTTGGGTAACGGACGGAAAGCAGCCACCGTCCGTTCCGGGCCCAAAATCGAACGACGCTGATCAAATTTACGAAACAGCCGTTCGATTTTGATCTGGAGCGTTGGATCCACGCGCTGAACGAACGGCGCCAATTAAACTCTCAAAACAGCCGTTCGATTTTGATCTGGAGCGTTGGATCTGGGCGGGCTTGATCTACGCCTTTGGATCCTGCCGAAGTTATAAGGTGGGATTTTTAGTCCCACACTGCATAACTAAAGTCGGCGCACCGCTTTATAAGGAATTTGCGCTGTTTAATTCTCGAGCCTCTGTGGGGCTGGCTCCCCCCTTCCTTGACCGGGATTTCATCACCCGGTCGGGTTGACTTGACCATGCACTGTTCATTGACCGTTGACCGTCACTGTAGTTTGACCTAGCCGAGCTCCTCTCTGCGGGCTTTGGGCGGGCTTGGCTTAGCCGAGCACTGTTCATTTGACCGTTGACCACCGCTGTAGTTTGACCTCACCGTGGTCCTCTCGGTCGGCTTTGGGCGGGCTTGGCTGGCCCTTTTTGGGTCAACCAATTTTTTTTTTTTAATTTCTAAAAGACTTGGACAGGCTAATTTCGTGACGAGTCGGCCGGCCCAGTGCTACAGTGAATTTTCCTTAGACTTAAGCTGTTTTAAGGTTGATTGGAAGAATTTTTGTGCTAAAATTTTAAATATAAGTGTACCAAAATAATTTTATATTATCATAATATTATAAGTTTTCTAAATGACTATGAAAAGAGATTTATGAAAAATAATTCCTAAATAATTTTAAAAAATCAAATACCAATGTCTATACTTTTTGTCAATAAAGCTTGACCCAAAAATCAAAATTCAATAATTATTAATTTTATAACATTTTTAAATATTAATACTACTAGTGTGCCTCATAATCTCAAAAATTGGATATCTTAATTTTAAGAAAATTAATAAAAACTCAAATATGAAAATTCTAGTACATGTCTCAAATTTCCTTGAAGTATGTCATGGCTTCAAGGTCCTTAGAGACCACTATTTTAGACATGTGAAATACATGGCTTGATTTAATTAAATATTAAAAATTTTACTTAAAATCAGGCCTAAATAAAATATAAACATTTATGCTTGACTCATCAAACACAAGGGTGTAACAACAAGATTTTTGAAGTGGTTTAGTTTCTAACTAATGAGCCTATATTTATCCCCTAAGCGAATTAGTTCGAGATAAACATTATTGCTTTGAGTCATTTGTTATAGTTGTTGGAGAAACGATTATAACTTTGTATTTTTTCTAAGGTTCAAAGATAACTTCTTAAGTCCTTTTCTTGAGCTTAAACTCAACCTTTGAGTCTTTTTCATGCTTAAATTCAACCCTCTTTTGAGTCTTATAAGTCTTAAACACAACTCTCTTAGATATTTTATGAGCTCTAATTTGACCTTAGTTTTTCTAAGGCTCAAATCTAATACCACTTTAGTCTTTTAAAAAATTAAACACAACCCAGACAGCATCTCACATGGAATTCCAAAATATAAATTAACTCTTTTAAGAAATAGAATTAGTAAACTCATTACATGGAATTAAACATAAATTATCTAAACATAAGCAAGAGCTTTTTGTGGTGATGAAGGTGCTTAAGCATGCTAAGAATGTATAAAACCTTTTTAATAATGCACCTAAATATTCTTTAAACAAAGATAATGATTTGTTCAGTTACCTCAAGCTCCTTTTGATATAATTGTGTGAGGTTCAATGCACAAGAGAGGAATGGCTAATCATGCTTTTAACAAACTTTTTTTAATTTTTTTAAAGTTTAGTTAAAGAAAAATCTTATACTTAGTAATAAAAATTTAGTTTTAGAAAAATTGTTCGATGAAGAGAAAAAATTACACAAAAATCCAAGTATAATCCAATGCTCCAATGAGACACAAAAAGTTATAAGAATTTGACAATAATAAAAATAAACTCTTTATAAGAATCACACATGCAAAGCTCTTACACTTTTGAATTTTTTAAGAAAAAATGGCACAATAAGATTTTGATATAATATTACCCAAATGATGTAAAATAATGGAAGAAAAGAGCTGTAGAAATACGAATAAAAAAATCTGTAGCTCCTACAAGCATGTATTGAAATTAATGCTCTTGATTTGGACTTCTCTTGAACTTGTTTTTTGAGTTTTTTCAAGTTGATTCATCAAATCTAAATATTATTATATGATCTCTATTTATATTCCAAACAAAAAATGCCTAAATAACCCTTCTAATGACTAGAAATGACCTTTCCTTAAAGGTAGTTATAAGAAATGAAACAAGAAGACAAAGAGCAACTACCATATAATTTAAGTAGATGAAACATGCACTATTCAATTAGAATATTGATTAAAGGGTCTAGATCAAACCCAAATGAGATTTGAGGCAGATTGTTAAATCCCACGTGCTGAATGAATGATGAGATATATAAGAGTTGTTGACAAAGGCTGAGAAGATCTCAGTCATTCGATTAAGTTTATTAGATGTACGATTAGATAAAATGTACTATTCAAAATGGTAGAACTAATCATGAAAATTCAATTGAGCTCATCAAATAGATGATAAGATGGATTCTATTATTCAAAAAGATAGATATGATATTTATCATTTAATCATGAAAATGTGTGATTGGACAACATTGATTTACTCATAGTTGGATGTAAACAGACACCAATTTTTAGTCCCACATTATGAAAATGTACAGGGACTTTATCATTTATCTAAGTTTCTTCTCTCGGGTAAAGCAGTTTAATGGAGTTAGATGTCCCATAGGGCTCTTACTAGTTTATAACCTAAGTCTCCTACACTCATACATACATAGTTTCAATCGAACCCAATCCAATGACTTAATTACTTTAAGTTTGACTTAACTTAATCTTATGTTGGGTTTATGAGTAATGCTCTGACTTGATTTAGCCCAAGTCTCTACAAGATTATACCTTAACCAAGACTCAGGCTTGACTCGACTTAGTTTTAGTTGGTTTTCTAACTAGTAACTACTCAAGGCATAATGCTCAACATTGTGGGCCACTTAGCTGAGCCTTCAAGCTTGGCCAAGGAGTGGGTTCTTAGGTTAATATTTTTAAAATATTTTTTTGTTAAATTTAAAAATTAAAAGACTTAATTTTCAAACCCAAATATAATGCACCTAATGATGCATCACCAAAAATCAACTCAAATATGCATAAATCATGATTATGATCCTAGGTGTCATAATTATAAAAAAATAAAAAGATTTAACAAACTAACAATATAAATGTTTAAGAATGTAGGTTTTTTTTTATGGATTGGCCACTTCACAAAAATCTTGATCATTGGCTCCAAAATTAGCATGGTTAGCTTCAATCTCTATCAACTTCAGATATTATAGTCCTTACTCCAACAAACTCAACCACTACAGTAATACCTTATGATTGAACTAAAATAATATCAAACTCAATAATATATTAGTAATATTTAGTTTGATTTTGTGATCATCACATCAAAAAAATACTATAATATCTTTCTTGATAATTATAAAATCAATGCTAGAATTAAAAATATGATATTAAAAAATAATAACAAACAATTAATATCTATAAAAATAAAAAACTATGTAATATAATTTTAATAGCTCCTCTTGATTGATACATTATACTCTTCTTAAATTCTATTTAATGTTTTTCTTGAATTCTAGCACTAAGTTCTCCTTCTTTTATAATAAGGACAAAGTATACTTAAGCTCAATCTAAATTTATGAAAAACTTTAGTAGCTGATGGATTGATAAAAATATCAGCTAATTAAATAGAAGATAGAACAAATGATAGCTAATTTTTTTTCTTCTCTACATATTCCTTAGATAAAAAAAAATACATTTAAATTATCATAAAAGATTAAATTTAGGTATATTTTAAGTTATAATCTAAAATTTACTAGTTAATCCATAGAATTTGAACAACATAATTACTTGTAGTAATGTACTTAGCCTCTTTTGTTATATAATTATATTTTCTACTAGCCCAAGAAATTAATTAACTAGTTAATTAACACATACCAAAAGTACTCTTTTTATTAGTCTTGCTACAAGTAAAGTTAAGATATATGTAGGATATTAAATCAAATCCAAGCTTACATCTAAGGTACCACATGCCTAAAGTCTTAGTGCCTATAAGATACTTAAAGATATACTTAATTACTTGTAAATATAATTCCTTAAGTTTGTTTTGAAACCTCACACATAGACTTACACTAAATGCAATATCAGGCCTGGTCATAGTAAAATATAGTAATGATCCAATAATTCCTCTAAATAATTTTATGTCAACAAGCTTTCCAGCTTCACCTTTATTTATGATAATGCATGTACTAATTGGAGTCATTCTTTACTTCATGTTCCCATTACAAAATTTCTTTAACAATTTTATCAAATATTTGGTTTGAGAAATAAAGATTTTTTCACTTATTTGCTTAACTTGAAATCCTAAGAATAAGGTTAATTCTCTCATCATACTCATTATTTATTAAATTAAAAAATTTCATGCACACTCTTCACTGGAAGCTTCAAAGATTATATCATCTACATACACCTAAAATATTAGTTAGCCTTCAATTGAATTTTGAAAAAATAAGATATTATCTATCTTCTCTCTATGAAATCCATTTGAAGAAGAAAGCAGAATTTTTCATGCCATGCTCTTCAAGCTTGCTTCAAACCATAAAATGCCTTCTTAAATTTGTATGTAATATCTATCTTGTCATGTATCTTAAATCTTGAGGATTATTCAACATATACCTTTTTATTTATATATTTATTAAAAAAATATACTTTTAACATCTATTTGATATATTATAAAACTTTTGTAGTATGCATAAGATTCTAATTACCTCAAGTTTAGCCAGAAGAGTAAATGTCTCATCCATATTTATTACTTTAACCTTATAGTAGTCTTTTGGCTATTAATCTAGCCTTATTCTTATTAGCTTCTCTATTCTCATCTAGTTTATTTTTTAGAACCTATTTTGTATCAATGATTATTCTATTATTTAGCATAGGTACAAGATCTCATACTCAAATTCTCTCAAATTGTATCAACTCTTCATTCATTATAACAATCTTGGACTCATCTTAAAAAACATTTTCTACAAAACTTGGTTCAAATTTGATACAAATGCTGCATGATTACAAAAACTTCTAGTTTTAGCTTTCTCTCTTACATCCCTTATGACCAACTCATTAGGATAATCTTTAGAATATCTCAATTATTTTTCAATCTATTATTCTCCTTTTATTGATTCATTGATTTCAATTATGTCCTCCAAAGTTTTTTCTTTAAGATTTAAATCTTCTTATTAATTTGATCTACATGGTGATGATGATTACTAAATTCTTCAACAAGATCTTTATTAAACTTAATATGGAATGTCTCTTTCATAACTAGTATTCTATTGTTGTATACTTTAAATACTTTATTAGTAAGAGAATATTTTAAAAAGATTCCTTTATTAGACTTAGCATTAAACCTATCTAAATTCTTTTTTCTATTATTTAAAATGAAACATTTACATCCAAATTCATGAAAATAAAATGCATTAGGCTTCTTATCATAAATAAACTCAAAAGGATAAATATCTAACAAATGTCTACATATTATTCTATTAAACACATAATAAGTAGTATAAATTATCTCAACCCAAAAATATTTGAGAACACTACACTCATTAAGCGTACACCTTACAACATCTAGCAAGGTTCTATCCTTTCTCTCTACTACATTATTTTGTTAAAGGATCTTAGGTGAAGAAAATATATTTAGTACTCTAGTTTTACTACAAAAATTATCAAACAATTCATTCTTGAATTTTTTTCATTATCACTCCTAATGGAGATTAACCCAATATCATGTTCCTTCTTAATTCTAGTAATCAATCTTTCAAATTTTTTAAATACTTCACTTTAGTTTTGAACAAAAAGAACTAATGTAAACTTAATAAAATCATCTATAACTACCAATCCATATTTTCTTCTACCTATACTCGTTAGATGAATAAGACCAAATAGATCTAGATAAACAAACAAGTTTCTTAGTGGTATTGTCTTTAATTGGTTTAAAACTCTCCTTGATATGTTTTCTTAATTAACATAAATCACATAATTGACCACTAGACTAGCTATGGTTTGACGAATCTTTAAGTTAAACTTCATAAGCTTCTTAAATGAAGACTTTCTTAAGTGCCAAAATATTCTTTATCATAAGATAGAATTATTGTCATGTGAGATAAGACATTCTAATCTACTATCATTGACCATGTGCAAGAGTAAAACATAGGTATCTTCTTCTCAACTCTCTCCTTGTAATGGGGTCAATTTGGCCTTACATGCCTAGGTAATTTGCATTCATAGTAAATTGTTTACATGAGAAGCTATTTTGCTTCTTATTCTTGCCAAATCTTTTACTTGAATTTCTTTTATTATATACACAAGATAAAACTTTAGAAATAAGAGCCATCTTGTAACAGCCCTAGTTTTTTTTTATTTGTATTTTTATATTTTTTATAGAAAGAGCTCTGTGAGACGAATCCAACGATGTTTAAGTTGTAATTTTCGAAGCTCTAATGCATAAGTTATGAATTTTTAAAGATTTGGGATAAATTTGTAACGTAGAGGATAAATCTGTAAATTTTAAATGTCGGCTTAGTTCAAATCCGATTGGCGGAGGATATATTTGCAAATATAAAATTTATAAGGGGTTTTATGTAAAAGAGCTGTTTTACGAACCACCTGGCCGTTGCTTCGGGATAGTTGACATGTATCTGCAGTGTTTATAAATGCTAATCGGGTGAATTACGTTTGCGAAAATTCGACTGCATGCAGCTGCAAGGAGAGATTCCGGAGTGCGAGGTTCTTCAATAGTGACTGCGGCGAGAATTCCTTAGGGGCGAGATTTTGGCAGTCGCCGCCGCACTCTTCGAGGAATTTCCGGCCTGCAACAGTGACGGCCGGCGAAGATACGCAAGGTAAGAAAAAATTTGCTTCGTCTTCGGGGTTGTGTAAGGGTTTTTTTTTCGGTGAGCGACGGAGATCGAGAGGGGTTGATTTGGCCGGCGGGAGACGTCGGAGGTCTCGAATTTCGCCGGCGAAAGGTTTCGGTTTCGCCGAACGCGCGAGAGAGAGAGAGAGAGAGAGAGAGAGGGGCAGCGTGAACCGGTCCAGGCTTTGGACCGGGTTACGCTGCTGAACCGGATGCCGAGCGCGGGCGGTCCAGCGCGTCGAGCACGCGCGCCCAGGCGCCCAGCACGCGCGGTCCAGCGCGCCGAGCACGCCCGGTCCAGCGTCGAGAGCACGCGGTCCAGCGCTGAGAGGGCGCGGTCCAGCGCCGAGAGCGCGCGGTCCAGCGAGCCGAGCGGGCGGTCCAGCGACGGCGTAAGGAATTTGGGAATTTAGAAAATTTCAGTTTTGGAAAGCTGTTTGGAAAAGCTTTTAGAAAGTTTTTCTGCGCGGGCGATTCAGCGACGGGCTTGGGCGGTCCAGCATAGACCGTGGCCGGTCCAGCGCCTTTTGGGATTTATTTTGGGGTGTGTTTGGGAAAGCTTTTAGAAAGCAATTTTTGACTAATAAGCATATTTAAATTAATTATTTTTGTATTTTACGGGCTTGTAGGACATCAAGAAGAAACAGAAGTGAGTAAGACGATTGGTACAGCAAATTCAGGTAGATAGATTCCTAATCCTGTGATGTAGCACATTACTATGTGTTTGTTTTACATGATTTTCTTTTAGTTACATGGTGTTTGGTTGTTCTATATGTTGATGTTTATTTCATTTGCATGACAACTAAAAAGGGAAAGAAATAATATGGTACAATATGCTAAAGAAAGAGACGAAACAATATGGCATGAAACGTCTTTTGATATGGCATGGATTGATGTTTGAGAAATGACAAATATAAAAAAAATAGATTCCCAGAGAACATTATCCTCACCACTAGGCTCAGCGTGTGGGATCGCAGGGTATCGATCTTCGGATCAGATATCTGCCTAGTGTTATGTGCTATGACTCCATGATGATTACACCAGGCTCAGCGTGTTGGATCGCAGGGTATGGTACCATACCTGCCTGGTGGCACTAGGCTCAGCGTGTTGGATCGCAGGGTATCGATCTTTGGATCAGATATCTGCCTAGTGTTATGTGCTTGGTTGGATGCCGGCTAGAGGACAGTCATTGATGATTGGATCCAGAGGATAATGTGTCAAAGGGAATTGGGCCTGATAATAACACACTATATAAGGAACTTGCATTTCTTTATGATTTTTATTTGGCATTACCTTATATAGATGACATATGGTATGATTTTAGCTTGATGCATATGATTCATCTTTATTATTTATGGTATTTTGTTATGCCTTTTTATTTACTTGGTTAACTATGTGGAATTATCTACTGAGATGTATAAAATCTCATTTAGTGCTTACATCACAGGTCATGAAACCACTTGTTACACCCCATTTTTCCTAGGCTAATTTTTGGCATATATTTTTTTTTTTTTTTTACATATAGACAGCTCAGATCGTCCCATACCAACCTGAGTAGCCTACGAAAACATAGGATATAACACATCATTACACACCTACTTCCCTTAACAATGTGGATCCCATCTCCCGGGTACACCGTCAAATCAGGTTCATGACTCCTGAATTAACAGATGGACTCGCGCAATGTTACTCCTACTAGACCCAATACTCCTAACCCCTACGGGTAGGAGAAACGGTCTATTAGAAGTCTGAACCCCCATGGTTAAGTTCCATAGTCATGTAATGACCTCAACATCAAACAAAAAGATATATAACATCCTCAGATAAAATATGGCACTCCACACACCATACTCCAAGACAATAAAATAAAACAGTGAATGAAACTACATTACAAGAATAAGATCCAAGTCCAACAAGTGCAATATTATCGAACCAGAAACATAAGTCAGAATCTCCCTCACATATTACATGACATATGAGAATAACAATCTCATTAAATACATCCAACAGCAACAATCAACTAACCAGAATATCTCAGACAATCACAAATCAGATATCCTCCACAAGCCTGCTGACCACGATCCCACCTAATCTGGTAGCGTCAAGTCTGCCAAGCCACTGAAAATATATAATACAGGAATGAGCTTCGCCCAGTAGGAAAGACAGCTAGTAAAACTCACATGCAAGAGAAGGATAATAACAAAAATATAGGAATACAGCATAACAATGTATGGTGGTTAGGCACTCTCAGTCCCAGACTCCGACCAACCACAGTCACCCCTAGTCACACCAGAGTAGCTCTCCTCTGGGCTTCCAGGTAGCGTGCCAGTGGGAACGCCCATCTCGAAACACGCATGGCGCCTAAGCACCCGACACCGCAGCGTCTCGTCAATCAATCTCCTGGAGACTATAGACAGATCTAGTCACAAAATCTCTAGCCAACGTGAGACACCCCTGCCACCCTAAGGCGCGCAGGCCTACACACTTGGCTAGCCACTGCGAGACACCCCTGCCACCCTCAGGCACGCAGGCCTACACACATGGACCAGGAGAGATCGACTCAGCCACCGTCCCAAAGAGTCCTCTACCAACAACTTCCATAGAAGCTCACGCCCCTACAGTCATTGCCAATCTCTAACTCCAAGATCCGGCAACATGTGTCCAGGTACAACAAGGCGCATACCAGTCCACATGTATACTGTGGAAGCTAAGTCTGAACCGCATAGTGACCTACCACAACTACCCTAAAACATCATATATGGTCTATAGTAGTCCGGTCCGGTATGCCAATCCGTGAAATATGCCAACACTGAGTAAACTGACTCAATCCATACCATTGCCATCCAAGCAATACAACTGTCAATTACTGACTGTTCTGGTAGCATCCATGTACCATACCTCTGTCTGACTGTTTCCAGCTGTACTGTCATCACTGATAACATTTTTCCCCACTTCAGGCAATTTTTTTTTCTTTACCCACGGATCTCCAGAATTTTCGAAATTTCTCATTTCCAAATTTTCTGATTTTTCTTGAATTTTCTAAAATATAATAATCCCTAAAACTCAATTATCGAATTTTTCCTAAATTCGAAATATCAAATTTTGCAATTTTATCCATTTTCCAAAATTCGGAATAATTACCGAATTTAAAAATTCCGTTATTCCATTTACCGCGCCGTACTTCCGTGAACCCGGTTCTCGCCGCCGGTTCGGCCTTCGCGCTGAGCCGAGAACCGCTTCTCACTGAACCGCGCCGAATCCCCTGAACCGGATCTCGCCACCGGTTCGGGCCTTCGTGCTGAACCAAACCCCCGCCGGTCGAAGTTATTAACCCGAATTCGGCCGACGCTTAATATATACTCTTAATAATTAATATAATTATTCTCTTAATAAATCAACTAATCCCTAATTAACCCTTAATTCGTCTCCTTCCTTCGCCCGTCGTCCGCGAAACCCTAGCCGCCGCAATCGCCGACCAACACTCGATTTCCGGCAACTGCGAACAAGGAGAACATGTTCGTACTATCCTAACATTCCAAAGATGTCATTAATTCCTAAGATTCAATCAAAATATCCGTCGAAGGAGTTTCATCCGATCCCTAATTGACAATTTATGAAATTAATGATTCCAGCATTTGCAAACCACCTTAACATGATTAAGCACAAAATCAACTCAAGATATGCTTGGTAAAATTTCCGAATTCGACGGTATAATTTTTTTTTTTTTTTTCGTAAACCCTAAACATGCTAAAATCAATAATTGCATTAATCAATTCCAAAAACCCACATTCGCATGCTCAGGTAGAAATTTGCAAAGTAAATTCATATTTTTAATTCGCTAATTAACGAAATTTAAACTGAATTTCCTACCTCAAAGTCGCCGGCGACGGTGAGCCTCGTCCGCAGCTCGCCGCAGCTCCTCACCGAACGAATCCGGTATCAATCGACTCTCCTCGGTCCCGTGAATCTCCAGGCACAAAAAGCCCCTTGCCAGGCCGCCGGAATCACGCGCCGTACGCCGGAAAATTCCTCTCTATCGGTCGGTCGAACGAAACCCTAATCGTTCGCGAGGGTTTTATATTCCTGGCCGACACGGTGAAAACCCGTTACGCACCGTTGACACGCTTTCGACACGGTAAGCACCCGATCAGCCGGTTCAATCCCAACCGTCCGATCCGCTTATCAGAACGCACGCGCAAACTCACTCGGCGAACCGCCTCCGCCTCCGCCGAACCGTTCCGGTCCGGTTCACGCGCGGTAAAACCAATTTCCGGTTTTAATTTAAATGGATTTTCGAATTTCTAAAAATCCAATAAATCTAATTAAACAGGGAAAATTTCTTAAAATTCACCTCGGTGCTTCGAAAAATCCCTAGAAATTTCAGAAATTCCAATAGCCTCCAATTGAGCTCCTGGCTCATCCTACTGTCGATCTGAAATCATCCAAGCCAAAAATTAATTTATTAAAGATTAACATAAAAATTTTTACTGGGTATAACACCACTGCACCGAGAGATGGGAATTGTACTACTACAAAAGAAACCTTTTCACGAGATGTGTAAAACAAAAAGAGGTTTTGGTGTGATTATTATAAAAACATGTTCGTGTTTATATATATTGCGAATTTTGGAGTGTGTGTTTGTCTTACCGTCGGGTCCCTACCTTTGATTTTTGGGTTAATTGTCCTCACCTGATGTAACAGCTAAGCAAATTTATGATAATATTGTTATATAATGGTACTTGGTTAGGTGGGGGCTTGACACATCTCATTTGTGATGAAAACATCTAAATCTACGAAGGAATCAACTATAATGATAATTGCTTCTTTCTTTTTTTCCTTTTCAATCATAAGTTTTTTATCCTTTCTCCTTGTAAGCTCAATTTCATTTGTTAAGAACTCACCCAACAACTCATCTAATGACATAGCTAAAGAATTCTTTAATACTTTTATAGATATCATGGCCTTTATGCTATCATCTAGATTTATATGAAATAATTCATACTCATAAACAAGCATGTTGATTTTAGTCTCCTTAACTTAAGAAGTACCCTTATTGGTAATTTCTAATTTTGATCAAATCTTTTATGCTATTTTTATGTTCATGATTTAATTATATTTGGAAGCACCTAAACCACAACACAAAATATTCATCACCTAAAAATTAAGTTGAAACCTATGTTTCTTTTTGAGAGTGAGATCACTTAATGGTTTTCTCACTATTTCACCATTAATAGTCTTAATCAAAAAATGAAACAGATGTTCAACAATATTACATATTTTCAAATCAATTGATTTTAAAAATAAATGCATCTTATTTTTTTAAATAAAGATAAAACTCACCTTTGGACAAAGTGGTTAGTGTGATGACTCTCTCTTAAATAAGACCACATTGTCATAAACACATGGAAGAGTCATAGGGATATTGTCTTACAAATTTTTTTAACAAAAATCTTGCTCTGATATCACTTGATATGAATTATGTGAGGTTTAAAAACAAGAGGGGATGAGTGACTTATGCTTTTAACAAAACTTTTTAATTTTTTTATTTAGAAAAAAAAACTTTTCAATTAAAGAAAAATCTTAAACTTAATAATTAAAATTTAGTTTTAGGAAAATTATTTGATGCCTAGAAAAATAAAAATTGTAGAACAACAAAACAAGAAAGAAACCAAAATATTTAGGTGTTTTACTCAAAACTCATGCCTATATCCACCCTGATCACTAATCATGTCTTTACTAACATAAAGTAGGGTTATATGCTAAAATTTATTTCAACTCAGACAATTAAGAGGGGCATAAGTTCAAACAAAATATTCATACAAGAGCCTAACCAAAGGGATATAGGTTTAAAATTAGAAATCCTAGGATTGTTAGGCAAGTAAGAACTTTCTTAAAAGCTAAGGACTTGTACTGATTTTTAACATAAGGAGTCTCAATCTAAAGCAAAAATAGTTTTAACAACAAACAGTCAAGTGCTTACTTTGGTGATGAATTGACAAGGTACACACAATAGTGGAGTTCATAGAAGGCCACACAAGAAATCACACGATCACATGCACACATAAGAAAATTGGATGTGATAATTAAAATTTTGAAAATATAAAAAAAAGTAGTTAATAACTTTCCTAGTGATTTAGTGCTCTTTGTGAATGTTAGACAATGGGTCAAGATCTCCTATTTTGAGCCTCTCGCTTGTCTTTCCATGACACTTATAGAATAATACAATTAGATTGATTGTAGACGATATGCACGCATCAAACAAGATTGGTGGTAACATTATATTACTTTATTTAAAATTTTTCATCTCGTACAATATGATGAATATCCCTATTTATAGAGGTCTTAAAGGTACAATAGTAATTTACTAAGATATAAATATGAAAGGGTATTTAGGAATATTAAGAGACACATTTTGCAAATTTAAAGGATATTTTAGAATTTCAAAAGTTACCATAAATTACAAAAGAAATACTTTGAATTCTATAAAAAACTTAAAAAATAACTTAAAAAGTTACAAAATTAATTTGACATAAGCAGTTCCCAAATATACATGCATTTCTGACGATAATGACAAGTGATGAAGTAAGGGGTAATGTGATTGGTGTGGCATGGGTAGAGAGATGCATGATGCTTCATGTTTAGTTTCAATGAGTAGTATGATTAGTGTTGGAAGGCAAAGAGATGCATGAAACTTTGGGTCTGATTTTCTTATCGATGCGAGTCAAAGTGAATTAGCACTGGTTGACTAGTCAGTGCTTGTTATCAAGTCTGACACTTTCATTGATCGGATTTGCATGGGTTGAGTGGATTACTTGGTTTAAAAGGTCAGTACAAGTTGAGCGAGGAATAGTTACGTCTACAGATAGTGATGGTAATGGTGGCAAAAGGTGAAGTAATGCAAATGACAACAAAAATAATCCAAAACTAAATTTTATATATTTTTTTATTTTTAATAAACTTTTATACTGATAGAATTATATGACAATTGAAGGGATAACCTATATTAAATATAAAGTTAAAAATATCTAAAAAACTATCAATTGATCTTCAAATAGCTTAAATTAAAGTGTTAATGTTAATAACAACAAATTGATGAAAAGAAAATTAAAAAAAAAATATAATAAACAAGGGTCAATTATAATTGAACATTGCAATAATAATGATTATAGAGAGTAATGAGAAGCAGAATAGTCAATCCTAACATAACTTTAAGTTCGTATAAGATTAGTACATCTTTTAGTGGTACCTTTATGTAATGTTCTAGATGTTATTGCATCATTCTCTCTAATTAGGAAAGAGCTCAACTTTATAAAGCTAAATAAAATCTTTGATACTACTTTAACATCTTTAGGGCTAAGCGGTGAATTTTCTCCTCAGGAATCCATGTGTCGTTAGAGGTAGGTTGGCCTCGCCAATGTACCAAAAATCTTTATTATGCTTAATTTTGTGTGAAAAATATTTGATTATTTAGAATTTTCTAAACTTGTTCTCTCAACTCATTAGGTAGGGCTAAATAAATTAATGGGATAAGTTCACTTGGTAATGATATAAAAGCTCAAAATGTACACTAGGTATTAAGCATGTTCCCTTTAAGGTAAAAGATCATAAATATTAAATGTAGCACTTAATCAATAATCTTTAGGTAAATTTAAAACATACAAAATGATACTTAGTTTTTTCACAATTCTAATTAGTCCAATATCACAAGCATGTAATTTTCTTAACATAGATCATACATAATCACCCTCAATAAATTCTATAGATTATTTATAAGTATTTTTTAGTCATTTATATATTTTAATATTTAAATTAATTATTTTAACAAGTTTATATAATGATAAAATATAATGAGGAAAAGACTCAATAGAATTAGAAGTGTAAAAGTCATAAGGTAATAGAATCAAATCAATATAACTCCTACAAAAATTTTCAAAACAAATTTCAAAAGGACTAAAACTCATTGTTCAATTAGTAACTTCGATGAACGATAATAAATAAACCCAAGTTGAAACATGTTTCCCTATTAGGCTATGAAGAAATGGTTTAAATTTTGATTGATTTCTTTTTTTTGTCTATTTGAGGAGATAAGTTGATAAAAATTTAAGTTTTACTTGAAGTAATAGATTTATTGGATAATGTGATAAATGTAGTGATGAGACATCAAGAACAAGATCTATAAAATGTTTAATATCTCTTAAAGGTGGGAGCATATCTAGCAAGTCATCAAAAAATATGTTTGAAAATTCTTTTAACAAGGTGGGAGTATATATATAGTATATTAGTTTGGACTTTCCTAATTGTCACAAACTAGATAACTTTACCTCTGATTATATCCTTCTCGATCTTAACTAATAAAATATTATTAAGTAGTTCTATTTTTCCCTTATGTTTCTCTTTTGGAGTATTTGGATTAGAAATTTTCTTCAAGGGAGGTGAAGGGTATAGTGTGATCGTCTTTTCTTTGTATATGAAAGTACATATATTAGCTTTTTTATTTAAGATAACATCTCAATTGTATAACTAAGACCTTCTAAAGATAATGCTATCTACTTGCATTGAGATAATATCAGACCATATCTCTTTAGAATATCCCAAATTTTAAAAGAATGCAGCATATTTGTTGTATGAAAATTGAAGTTTTGTTAATCGAACATATGATGTTTTAATGGGAATGGTCTGTGAGTGTTAAACCTATTTTTTTAGTAGTATTCTATACTATGGCATTAATATAACTATAATTATCTAGAAAAATCTTATAAGATTGGTCTTTAATCCTAATGAAGGTACTAGAGTTGTTAGTTCATCTTCAAACTTCAAATGATCTTGGCATAGTTAAAGTGCATCTCACAATAGCTATAGGTGAACCAATACAATAAAAACTTTCACTTAGTGATTATAAATCTTCTTTATCCTCCTCATCTTATTATATAACCTCCTCTTCCTTAACTTTTATGCTTTCTTTTAATTCTTCTTTTATGTCAATGTGTAGGGATATCTTAGGATAAGGGATTAGGGATTAGGGAGAGTAATGTGTGACACTTTGTGTCTAATGTTTAGGTCGATGAAGGTTGATGCAAATCAATGTGGGTTGACTAGTTGGCATGTGTCATCAAGTCTGGCATGCTTATGGAACAAATCTTCACAAGTTGCACAGATTACCTAGCTCAATGGGTCAATACGATTTGAGTAGGATGAATATGGCTACTGATGGTGGTGGTAACAGCAGCAAATGACAATAGACAACAAATGACAATAGAAATAGCCCAAAATTCAATTTTAAGATTTTTTTTTGAAATAATTTTCAACCAAATTTTACACTGATAGAATTATGAGAAGGCTTGAAAGGATGACATGTACTAAATATAAAGCTAAAAATATCTAAAAAAAATTTCCAATTGATCTTCAAATGACTTAAACTTGAGTGTTGGTATAAATAACTTAGATGAACTGATGAAAAAAAAAAACAAAAATATGTAATAAAAAGGGTTGGATGTAATTGACTCCTATAATGATAATGATAATAGAGACTAATACGAAGCATATGAGCTAATCTTGGCATGGCTTTTAGTCTGAATATGACTAGTGTGTATCTAAGTGGAATCTCTATATGATGCAGGATAATGACAGCTCACTAATATCTATATTAATAATAATATACTTGATATAGGGTAAGAAGAATCCATTAGAATGAGGATGGCCTTATGAGGTCTCATGACATTGGTTCTAGTGGATAATGATTTGAAGAAAAAATTTTGAGTTGTATATTAGGAATGAAATGAATGAGAAAATAATAAACTTACCTTTTAAGAAATAAAAGATTTAGCATTACAAAATATAATAAATTAGAAATAAATAAATAAATAATAGAACATGCATATGCATATTCATCTTTTATGTTAGATTTATTTGTTTTCTTATATCATGGCTTATTTCATTATAGTCATAATGTTATCATGGCACAAATATATCTTTCTATTATAGTATTATTTTTGTATGTTATTACCTTTATTAGTTTACCTATTATGTTTTGTAAAATCTTATTAGTATTTATATTATAAGTAATGCATCTATTATATTAAGAGACTTAGATACTATTAATAAGAATTCTTTTTATTAGTTGACATAATGGTTAATCTTTTATAAGATTTTATACTATATGCATATGGGGATCTACATAGACTTAGCATAATATTTATTTTTGATTGGATGATTATGTAATTAGATTATTTATTTATATTTATATTTTATTTAGTTATATAATTAAATGGTTAATATTTTGATTTAGTTTTATCATCAGGTCTTCACCTAGGATTTTTGTGTTATCACTTATTAATTTAATTATGAATAACCTTTGATTCTCATTAGGATCATGTAAATGGTGAGCTGAGGCCTTCACACTATCACACATGGCAAAATTAGTTCTCTCAAAATCTGTTTTCCCAATAATCTTTCTAAGTCACAACCAAGGATCATTATACTTATTATAGTGCCTTTTCACATTCCTAACCTTTCAAATACCTTTAATGGTTGTCTTTTCTTATGGATGCCTTCGCACCTTCTTACCCTCTCATTTTTAATGATTCATGGATTATTTGACTCATCCTCATGTCATATTCCTTGGACAGTCATCATTTTGAGTTGTAAAAATGATTATATTTCCTAGCATTGTATTGTATGATCATTAATTTTGTATTGTACAATAAGTTAAAATGTTCATGCTTTTACAGTTAAGTGTTTTGATTGTACTTCTATGGCATAAATCATATTGTATGATCCAATTCAACTTTTACAACTAAGGCATTCTTTCTTACATCATACTATATGATCTCTTATGATAGTATTATGTGACAGAATTTCTTCTAGTTCCTCTATTATTGTCCTATTTGATCATACTACATGATTGTCTTTTATCATATTGTCTAATACATATCAAAGAAATTTATTTCATTACCTCACTTGATCATACTACATGATCTATTTCTATCATATTGTATGACCTAACTCTATGCTTTCTTATCTTATTGGACTCATATAACCCCTTCATGATGATATTCAAGTCCAAGAAGTACAAATACGATGATTCAAATCATATTATAAGATTTTCTTCACCTTAATCACTTATTTTATTATACTACTATGTTTGTTATTATATTACACAACTTAATTATATATTCTTCTTACATCATACTTAATTATATTATATGATTTTTTCTATCATATTATATGATCATTAATAAAATTAAAATTTTTCTTGAAATTGAAGGATTCTAAAAAATTATATTTACTCAAAACATCTTTATTTTTCAATGAGGGATGTTACAATAATTTCAAGAAAGGGGTCATTGGCATAAGCACCATTGGTAGCTCCTCTATATAATAGCAAGGTCTTATTAGTTGATAATTTAAATTGTAAATTGTTAAGAATAAGTAGTCTATGTAATTCAGGTTTTAAAATTATTTTTTAACCTAAACATTAGTCATAGCATCTAGGAGAAATAATATTTGCATGTTGAACTCAAGGAATGCAGAAGCATGTGGCATTAAATATCTTACATGTCAAGCCAATGATGTCAACCTTTGATATAGAAGACTTTGTCATGTAAGTATATCAACTTTTAAGAAAATAATGGCATATAACTACTTAGTTAGAGGATTACTTGCAACAAAATAGTGAGTACACATGAGGTCCATGTCAAAAGAGTATGCAAAATAAGGTTCCCTTCAAACCTAAGAGGAACATTTCTATTAAAATACCTTTAGAGACTCTTTGCTTAGACCTTTTTAGATCTATTCAACCCTAAGGCCTAGGAAAGAAAAGGTTTGGTTTTATAGTTGTAGATGACTATTCTAGGTACATATGTGTTTTGTTCCTTAGAAAGAAAAATGAGACCTTTGAGAATTTTATTCACTTAATCAACAAAATTCAAAATGATTATGGTGTAATAATAGTTTTACTTAGGAGTGATAACATTGGATAATTTAAGAATGAATTATTTATATATTATTTTAGTAAGCATGACATCAACCACACCTTTTTATCACTTAGGACACCTCAAAAAAATGGAGTTGCATAAAGAAAGAATAAAACACTAGTTGATATGGCTAGGCATATGCTTAATAAATATAATGTACCATAGTATTTTTAATTCATTATTTTCATAAAACCCTTATTTTCTCCTAAATTTTTGAATTCAAACAAACAAAATCTCATTAATATTTTATTATTTTTTTTAATATATAAATATATCAATATATCTTAAATATTCATAATTATAATAACTATATAGTTTATATCCATAATAACTAATTATAAATAATTAAAATCATCACAATAGTCATATTCCATAATTTCATAATTTTTTTAACTATTACATCCAATTTTCAAATATAGATATAATATTAAATAGATTATAAGATTAAAAAATCATTTAGTACAAACTCTTATAGCATAAATCTTTACATTTTTAATTCTTTCTTATAAAAAATTCTTATGGGTAGTTAATTATTTGTTATGATTCCAATGTTCCTAAAATGTTAATGCCAAAGAACTGGTTGAGCCAACCATCATTGGCTTAATAGGCTAAATTAAGTAATAAATAAATATATAAAATAAATAATAACTTGAGATAATGGAATGTAAGGTTTAATCATAAGTATCAAAGATAACATGTAAGTGAATAGGGTCTTATTTATGTTAAAATATAATAAAAAACATGATATATTATAAAAAAAAGGTGTTACAAACTATAAAAGAAATAACATGCACATAGAAATTCTTATTACTTTTCAATCCTTTTTACTTTAGAGAATTCATAGTTCATTAATATCACTTTATTAATTTTAATGATTATTATCTTAATGTGTTTTTACTTGTATAATATTTCTCAATTTTATAGTATTTAGTTAAATGTATATTTTTTACATCAGTACATGAAATATCATGTTTATATTATTTTTATACTAAACAATTTTACATTGTGATTTATCAAAATTAAAAGGCATATATTTAGTTATAAATATAAATTCTTATGCTATTATATGTAATAACACTATATTAATATCACATGCTCAATAAAAAATTCACATACAAGATCTTAATTTTAATAATCAATAATATCTTAGACATACACATAATATTTATATTATAGTGCATATCTCATAATTTTCTCATTTTTAATGGCCAAGTTTCTTGCTTCTTAATTTTAATTTCTCAAATAATTACTTGTCTTAATTTTAAAATAAGAAATTAAAAAATTTATAATTTATCAAAAGTTGTACTTCTTCATTCACAACTTTCTTCAGTTTGATGAATTTTTTCATTTATCTTTACTTTAATGTTTTCTCTCTCTTTAGCTTTTTCTCTCTCCTTAGGATCCAAACTATTAAAACTCAAATCATTGAAATTTCTTAACCATTTTACTCCATGCCACTCCCTAACATGACAATACGATGATTTAAGATTAGGTTTATTGATTTCCACCTTGACTTCACCACCATGCCAAGCAACGAAAACCATTGGTGCAAAAACATGCAAACATTTATGAAATCCATGACTTGAACAAAAGAGGATGCTAAGAAATCAAGTATTCTTAATTTAAGCTTCCATCCCCTTTTGATTCACTTTTCTCATGTAAAGTTTGCATTGGGCATGAAGGAATCAGTCATTGGGAAGGGAAGAAAGTTATTTTGGGAAACTAAAATTAGTTTTTTATGTTTAATTTTATTAATATTTTTTATTATTTATACTTATTTATTTTAAGAATTTATAATAATTCTAAATGAACTTTGATCAAGATGAAACGAATATCGTTTGATAATCTCAACAAGTTATATCCAACTTTACATTCATTTTTATATTTTAAAATACTTTATTTTCTATGGTTAGTAAGTTTTTAAGATAGTTTGATTTGTATGATTGAGGCATTATGGTTATGAATCATGCATCATATTTTGAAAACTACACCATGAACTCTTGTATGCTAAAAAATTAAAGATTACTCATTTGTATATTTTTGATATAAATATTATGTCCTTAATAATTGAAAGAGTGAGTTAATCAAGTTTGATACATAATCTAATGAAGAAATATTCTTATGATACTCATCAAATGATAAGTCATGTAGGATTTAATAAAAAGGCCCTTGTTGTAAAAGAGTCCACTCATGTGACGTTTGATGAATATCTTATCATTGGACATGATGCGATGACCATGCAAGACGTTCTTGAGGATTTTGATAAGTCAACTATTGAAGATAACATTACACATAAACAAAATAAGGATGATGCTCAAGGTTCTATAGTGAATCAAATCTCTAAGGAATGGTAGTACAGTAAATACCACCCTAACAGTTTGATACTAAAAGATATGTAGAAAAGAGTAACAATTAGAGTTGAACTAAACCATTTATCCTTTGTCTTTAGACCTTAGCTTATTAAAGATGCATTATAAAATGAATTTTGGTTAATGTCTATGAGTGAAGAGTTAAACAAATTTGAGAGGAATGAAGTATAGAGCTAACCCTAATGCACTTAAATTAGTCTATAATTGGAATTAAATGGATTTTTTTTTTAAAAAAATAAGTTAGATAAAAAAGGAATGGTCGTCAAAAATAAAATTAGACTTGTAGCTAAAAGTTGTAGTCAAATTGAGAACATAGATGCTAATGAAACATTTACACAAACAGTTAAGTTAGAAGCTATTAGAATTCTTTTATCTCAAATAGATGTAAAAAAGGTATTCTTGAATGGTTATACAAAGTAAGAGGTTTATTTAGAAGAACCACCCATATTTGATGTCCATGACAAAGGCCATGTCTATAAAATGAAGAAAATTTTATTTGGTTTGTAAAACGATCCAAAAACATGGTATGATAGGTTATGAAGTTTTCTTATTTCAAATGTTTTCACTAGAGGAAGAGTGATGCTACTCTTTTTATTAGATATACTAATGATGATTAACTAATTAACTAAATCTATCTTGATGATATAGTATTTGGTTCAATTAATGATAAGTTTTATAAGAAATGTACTAGTTTGATGAAAAATAAGTATAAACTAATTTTTGTTAGATGAACTAACCTTTTTTCTTGAAAAGAAGTTAAGAAAGTGAAAAATAAAATTTTTATATCTTAAGCTAAGTATACTTTAAAACTACTAAAGAATTTTGAATTTGAGAATTTAAAAGCAAAGAAAACCCCCATGTATATAATTGTATCCTTAGACAAGGATGCAAATGAAAATTCTATTGGTTTTATATGATATAGAGAGAAGATATACTCTTTATTATATTTCATAGCTAGTCAACCCAATATCATGAATAGTGTATTTGTGAAAGATTTCAAGGCAATCTTAAAGACTCTTTCTTAAAAGTATTAAAAAATATATTTATGTATCTTATTGGAACATACCTTACTACTTTGGTACTTTAGAAGTGAGCTGAGATTTGATCAAAGGTGCACTCTAATATTGAATTTGTAAGAGTAAAATGGATAGAAGAAACACTTTTGGCCTCTACCAATTACTTAGATACTCAATTATCTTTTAGACAAGTAAAAAAACAAAATCATGTAGTATTATCCACAACTAAATCTGAGTATATTATTATTGGAGTTGTGTAGCTAAGGATTTGTGGATCAGATAACAATTAGAAGATTATAGCATCAATTTAGAAAAATTATCAATTTATTATGATAACATCAATTTCATATGTCCAACTTTAACCTAATTCAACACTGCCAAATGAAGCATATAGATAACAAATATCATTTCATTCAAAAATAAATAAACTTTAGAATTGTGTCCTTGATCTTTGTCCCTTAAAATGGATAATTGGCTAATATCTATATTAGAGCATTACCTTTAAACATATTTTCTAGAGTTAAGATGTCATTAAGTATTATTAATCCTTTTGTGAAAACAAAAAGAAAAGAAGTTAATCTATATGATATTATTAAGAACTTTAAATTTAAGGAGAACAATTGTTATACATATCATTAGTTGCATATATTTTCATGATTATTTACATATATTATTATATTCTAATATATATTTGTAGTAGTATTTTTTTTATCATTAGAGAGATTGTTCCATTATGATATCTTGATCTTATTATGTCAAATTATTATCCATTTGGGTCATCCCATTCAGACCCATATGGGTTTTATTCTTAAAAGATATTTTAATATCTTAAGATCATAATATCTCATATAAATATCATAATTGATCTCTTAATAACCAAGGTAGCATTATTCATCTCTATGCCCTTTCACCTACAATCCTATTAAGAACAGCTCCTTGCCCAATGATTCTTCTCTCAAAAATATTATAAAGTATTCCTTAAAAGATACCTCATTTTCTTAAGACCATGACATCTTATATAAACACTAAAATTGATCTCTTAATGGCCAATATGAGATAATTTATCCTTAAAACCTTCCACCTAAAGCCTAGTAGGTACCTTTCTTGTTTAGTGATTCCTCTCTTGGGACATCACTCAACATTTACTTCTCACTCTCTTTATCCCAAGTGTTATACCTATAACCCTATGTGGGAGTATGATGGTAGCAAAAACATATATGAAAGTTTACAAATATATTGTTTGAAAATATTTTTCTCAAATAGTAGGAGATTATGTAGATAAATAATATTTTAGCAATGCTCCTTACAGAACTTATCAAGCCTAAAGAATTTCAAATTCTTAAAACCATGGATGGAACTTTTCTTTTAATGATGTGATGACTATCTTGAGAATATTTTATTTTACTTGAGTTAGAATGTCAAAACCTATGCTAACTTAGATGTGACAATTAGGATCATGTATTTTTACAAAACTTGTATATGTAATTGCTTTATCTTTATAATCATATGTTATCATAAAAATCTATTAGCATTGTAAAAAAGTCACCAATCAGTAAGAGATCTTAAGAAAACTTGTTTTTTAAAAGTTATAATGAAGTACACTTAATGTACAATATGTTATTTATCAATGTATGATAAGTTCTATTTTAAACTTATTATATTATTCAAGTCAACGACTTGCATAAAATATGTTATAACTTACATATATTACATTTAATTCACATGACTTAGTTCTTTACTTAGCATAGTGCATTCTTAAGAGAATATTGGAATCCCAAGTACAACATATATTATATTTATTACTAACATATGATACATTTAGGTTTAATTCGGAAAGTATGCATGTGAAAGGATAGCATATTGAGAGAAGTATACGACTTGAGACTATAGTTTAGTGCATAATTTATTAACATACGGTATATTTAGCTCATCTTCAAAAGTATTCCAAATTGAACTTTATCCTAACACTTGAAAAAGTTACATTAATTATTGATATACACCTGTATAATACTTTTAGGTAGTGTCCTATATTTTTAACCAAAAATCAAAAAATACAGTATTTATTTATTAATATATAATTTATATAGTATAGTATGTTCATGTAAAACATACAATACATATAGAACATAAATCATGTAATAACTAATTAATCTAATTGAAAATAAAAAAATTAGTCAATTCTTAGCCATTGGAGTTGCCTTAAACTATCTTGTAAGCATACATTGCATATAAATATGTCCATAATCCAAATGAGAAGAATCTAATGCAAAAATTGTCAATCTTAGGATTATATTTTGAACATCCAACAAGAGTTACTATGTTGTAGCAATCCAAACGTTTGGGAAACCTTCTCTAAAGCTAATTTCACTTCAATCTACATTCATTTTCTCTTGATGTGTTGGTAACATCCTGTTAATCATTTCTATAGTGTCACCTATTTTAGGCATTTGTTATAAGCAATTGTTGTATAAGCTTAATTTGTAAAAATGCTATTGCTAGTTTTGTCATTATTTTATTAACTCTTATTTGTACTTTAGCTCTTGTAAACCATTTGAGTGGTTAACTTTGTTGCACTGTCTCTAGATCCTTATGGATCAATTTGTAAGGGTATTCACTTACTTTCTTTTGAATAAAGGTTGTTATGTTCGTAAGTTTGGTCTTGTGATGAGAGAGGATATAATATTATGGTGTTTGTGTCAAACCACTTAAATATCATTTTGTGTACCTTATGTCAATTCTCTCATAAATCACTTTAAAATTAATTGCTTTTTTAAAGAATATTTTTTGTAAAAATAATTTTAAGTTTTAATACATTTGTGCGCATAATAATTGAAAGGAATACAATTGATTCCCCTTTTGTGGGATAGATTTTTTTACAAAGATCTCCTTAGTCATACAATCTATAGAAGTGTGACACTTCGCAAATAATAATTGCATGCAAGTCTTGAAGGAGTAACAACAAATATTCTTAATGAAGTAAAGCAATATCATGCTTTCTTGATGGAGTATGTGAAGCAAAAACAAGATACTGTTTCAATATTTGCTCACACAAAAAACCCAAAAATACGATCATTACAACCTTTCTTAATTGTTAAGAATTTTAATAAGTGCAATCAAACAAGATAAACTTCTTTGAGGCCTCAATAACCTCTCTTTTCACCAGCGGACCACATACTTCTCTAACCTTATCAATTTCATATAATTCAATGCGACTCAAGTACCCTATTTGGAAACTTGAGGACCAAAAATTTAAAACCAAATGTCAATTTATTTCATTGATACATACTTTGCCCAAGCAATCGATTTAGTCAAAATCATTTTTAGCATTTCATCATTTATCATCCGAATCTTATTTTAGCAAAGTCTCGCAAAGCCAGTTCCTTTCTCTTGGGTTCCTAACCCAAGAGATAGCCAGAAGTTGAAAGCTCAGCAATCATAAGAGTTCCTATAAAACAAATGTCATCAACAATGGCTTGTCGCAGATTTTGGCCTCAAAATGGGATTCAAAACAAACCTTTTCACGTTACTTTCCAATTAAATGCTCAGATCAGTTAAGTGCCAACCAATGTGGTTAACAAAGATCAACAGCATCATACTTCTCAACAATGAAGGATTCGATGTGACAAAGCATCATAATATACAATCTCCAAGCTCGTTGAAAGGCATTGAGAAAGACGCTTGCAGCAACCTCAATACAAAATTTGCCGCGTGATAATCATGTCTGGAATACAAATTAGCAAAAAGAAACAAGTAAACCCCTGTCAAGTATTCTAAAATTTACATGCTAAAGCCATTACCCTCAATTGAGTTCCATGAACAAAACCTTCGTAGGACGAGAAATATACCTACATTTGGCTGTGAGGCATTTGCAGAAAGCAATCCACGGACTATGAGAACTGGACGAGAATTGCATGAACTGCTTTGCAGGGCTGAACACCATTCCAATCCGTTCAAATTAGCTTAAATCTCACGATTTGTACCAAGTAAGGCAGCGAATGAATGAAATGTATTCCAGCATGTTTACTGGGGAAGTGCAGAACTAAAATCCCATAGGTTGTGCATGTCCTTTGCTTTTCTGCATGCGACTCAGCACAAGCTTTGTGGAATGTAGTCCATAACCAAGGCAGGTGCGGCAAAACCAGTCCCATTGTCCATCTTCCATGTTTCATTCTTAAACCAGGACAACAAATGGGGGAAGGAACAGGATATTCAAGTTTCATTCTTGGAATGCATGTTTCAAGATGGGATCCTCTGTACTGGCAATGATAAATCTTGCTTTAGCCTCTTGTTAAACGACATTGACCTGATTTGAAGAAGACAAGCAAATAGAGTAACTACATCAATATAAAAAATAACTAATTTATATCGTAATATCAAGTTGTAATGGAAGCATAACATACAATACAAATCAAGCGTTTTTGGAAACTTTTGCATAACGAAATCTGCCAGTAGAACGATATGCTATTTGTCCTTAAGATAGAACTGTCAAAAATCATAACGTGGAACTACGAGTATTTTAAAGTTTTCAAGTCAAACTCTCATCAATCCTGCTTCATTCATTCTAATCATTATTCTTCCTATAACTTACTGCAATTCCAGTGAATTGGCCACTACAAAAATGTAAAAATATCCAAGAAAGTTTGAAAATATTTTTAGTTTCACGTCTTTGGCAAAGCAAGAGACATAATTTTTGCACTATTAAGTCAATATAAACTTGTAATTTAACTATTGTTGCCGAGATATTTTACCATGGCCTTTCAATGCCCTTTGGAACATTGGTTCATACAGTCCTAAATGAAATTTCAGGAACCTATGCTAAGATGATTTGAAATTAACTTCAATTTTTTTATCTTAGAAAGTTTGCTCAGCAGAACATTGGTTCATTCTTTCTGTTTCTATTCCAAGTTGTAAAACAAATAGAAAATTATCTAGACGCAATCCAAGGTGTTAGGTTGAAGGTACTATTGAATCGTAATCCTAGGGTGCAATCAATGATCTGATCATCGCACGTGAGGACTGTCATTTAGAGTTCTACTCCAACAAAAAATAGTGAGATGAATAAAGAAAACAAAAAAAACATTAACAAAATTACATAAAAAAACTTTAATATTTTATTTAAAAAAAGTTGGTACTTGAAAAAGTAAGCTTTCACCAGAATAAATCACTTCAATACTAATGGTCCCCAAAACACCTCATGATAGCAATGAACAAGATTTTTTTCAAGGGTTCTTTTTACAGTCAGAGCCATGAAACAACATAAAACGAGACAAACATAAAAAGATTTAATCATAACAGATTAAACTAAACCCAAATTCCAACTTAATTAAAATCAAATTACAACCAAGTCCTGAATCTATGAATGTTCAAAAACCTCCTGCACAATTTCAGTAAATTGGCCATAATTTCCTTCATATAAATTAGAATCAAATGATTCAATGTGCATTGACAAGCTAATAAGATCCTTCAGAACTTTTTATATCACCACTTTGCCAAAATCAAATTGTAATAAAGCATAACATTACCCACAATACAAAAACTGATTTGAAATGATTTGTACATCTTGATTATCCTTTAAGACCCATCATGGAGCTTGTGCCAAACTCGACCATTTCCTTCCTTTCTTGAAGGGTATAACAAGATCTTGGAGACTTTATTCGTTAGTAAATCAAAACCTTTCCAACTAATAACTTTTACATGTCTCTTGAGACCATAATTCCCCTCGAGATTTTTCAAGTATCAAAATTATCTCGATACCTCTTATGACAATGCCACAAGGATCAAAAGTCTTTTAAGCTAACATTCTTGAGACCTTTTCCTTACTACACGGGTTTTTATCCCTCAAAACCATCTTTGTTAGCTTCTTTTGAACTTCTTCATCCACCTTGAGCTTGTTGAAATAGGTCTCGAAACCAACCTCCACTTTTATGACATTCTTGTCTTACTCAAGCCTTCTCGAAGTCTCGAGCTCTCTCATCAGATGCCTCCCAACTTTTCAAGACTTCCTTGAGAACCTCCAACCTCCAAGATCGTTTTGGATCATTTGACTCTTCTTTGAAGAAAAAATTCACTCTAAAGAATCATGTTCCCGTCCAAGGAAGATCAACTACCCACAAAACTTTGGCTAACTCATCTGGTATTTATCGTCGCCTGTGAGTTAATCTCTTTTGAAGGCTCCTATGAAGTAAATATCTCCAAATGGTCTCCACCTTCGTTGCTATTGTTCATGCTTTACCTTACAAAAAGCACCACTATACATTTGCTCAATCTTAAGAGGTTGAGTACATTGATCTCCAATGAGTTGATAAATCCTCATACTATTTCATCCTTTGCTGTCTTTAGAAGTAATATCAGAGTCCAATAAGTATTAGTTATTGAAAATCACTTGACAAGCAACTAGTGACACCACTTTGCTAATCACCTTGGCAATATAGTCTTGAGTGATAAGAAACCTCAATTAACATTGCTTCTCCACCATGACCTCTAAACAATCATGAATTTAACTTCATTTTACATGGATGTAGGTACAATATCATCTCCAAACCAAGTTTCTCCACAAGACTTGTAGTAACTGCATTGTCTTAACATCCAAAGTCAAAGAAGACTTTTACCAACTACTTCTTGACATGTATACGAACTAGAAATAACACTTTTTTAGAGCTAACCACTAATATAGGCTTCTCTTCGATAGCTCTTGCACGAGTCTTCACCATCTGTGATAGATTTGAGTTATGAGCAGTGCACTCAAATCGTCCAAAATCAAAATAGTACCAACAACCTTCCTAGCCTTCTTAACATCTTTTTCTTCTCTCAACTCAGGATGTTCCCATCAATTTCTATAAATAAGTTCTAACTTCTTACAATGATGACTCGCGTTGGTTTTGACAAATATAAAAGTACCTTCACTTAACAAATCCTTCTTCTAGTTGCTATTCATGAAGCCACCATCCTTAGAATTCTCACCTTGACCATGGTTCTTCTACTCAATGGCTAATACAAATCCGCATGCCTTCCTGAACTAGCGAAGGGGAAGAGTGTCAATTTCATGGCAATATCAGAAGGCAACACCACCAAGTTCTCGATGAGGATTCCTTTCTCTACTAGATTCATACCAAATAATACAACTTGTCATTGAAACTCAATAATATAAGCATGAACCAATTACTATTACTGTTGAAATGTATGCCACTCATCTATTTTTCTTATAACTCATGGGATAATTTTCCTTGCATGAGATATTTAAATAGACTCCAACTACAACTTTGTACAACAATAAATGGTTAATGAATGTTCAACTATACTAATGCATAATGGGTTAGTTTCAACTTTACAAAATAATACCTTACTAAAACTAGCATACTATAGATGGAGACATGTGTCTAGTTAGTTCAAGCAAGCATCCAATTTCACAATGTTAAGCTCTCCTACGTAAGTTGGAATATCGGCCTGTGCATCCTTTTATTAAATGCTTCACAAAACCTGTCTCCTAGTACCACAAAGTCACAATGCTCATTAGTACCACTCCTAGAAGTCTACTTCCTTCAGCTTTTGTAGTCGGCCCATCCTTTGTTCAAACGAGATTCATCTCTATTGGCTGGAGACCAACATCTTACATCATCTCAAGAGAAACTACACCTGTAAAGTTCAACAAGCAACTTGCTCTGCTAATGATTGGAACGACTCTCTTTCCTGTGTCATTACTATACTTCTGTTTTGGCCTTCAAAAACTCTCCCACTTCTTAATTGGCCCATACAATGTCACAAACTTGACTCATTAAGATCTAGCCCAAAGCAAGATCTAACAACTTAATGCCAGATGATCAAATCTGCCCCACGCAACACGGAATATTCAAAGTGGCAATAACAAAAAATAATGAGATGAATAGAGAACGCAGTAGCAAAAAAAATACAATGAAATTACATAGAAAAACAATAATTTCTATTAAAGAAAAACCTAAAACCCTCTATGTCCAAAGTAGACTTCCAAAAAAATCTTCTGCAAATTCTCCAGAGCTCAAAACCATCCCCATAAAAATAAATACCCTCAAGGGTCCCTTTCATAGTTTAAGAACTCCTATAACAATTAAAAAAAATATGCATTAAAAATATAATATTAATTGATTAAAAAAAATCTCAACTATTTGAATTCAAATAACAATCAAATTCTTATTTTTCGACATTCAAATCCTAAATTTGTGCATATCCAAAAAAACTCCCATACACAATAAATCAAATGTAGTTTTCTCACCACTTGAAATTTGAAGATTCAAAGCATTTTTTAAAATTGGTAAGATCTTCTAGAATATTTTAATTCATTATTTTACCAAAATCCAACTATAACATGTCATTAAACTATCCACAATGCATATCCTAATTTGACTCAGGTCATACACATCATTATCATCATCATCATCATCAAGAACTTTTCTTCAACAAAAACCTTTCAAAGATTCCAAATGACAAAAACATTTCGAGAATTCTAACTAATAACTCTAACGTGATGTTCCTTGAGATCATAATTTCCCTCAAGACATTTCAAACATTCAAAATCATCTCAATACCTCTCATGTGCTATCCCATAATGGTCAAAACTTTCTCTAGTCAATCGTCACAAGAACTTTCCCTCACTGTAAAATGTTTTTCATCCCTCAAAACAATTCTTATCCTCTAAACTTCTTCATTGACAAGCTCGTTAAAATAAGCCTTTAGACCAACTAATAACCCTCAAGAACAATCTATTGATATCCTTCTAATCCATCTCGGGCCTTCTCAAGGTCCACAACTCTTCTCGAGCTACTTTTCAAAATTCTTGGGATATCCCTCAAGAACCTCCAAGATCCTTCACAAATAATCAATGTGTTTCCAAAATAAAAGAAAGGATACTGATTTTTTGAGCAAAACAAGACCTTTACTGAATAGCAATTTGGAAAACAATTGTAGCAAAGGCAAGCTTCTATTAACATAAAAATCAGTATGCCGAGGATGAAATTTGTTTTCCCAAACTACCATGCTTCTTTCTTTTTTAAACTCCAATAACCACGGTTCTATCTATTGAATTCCCTAAAGGGGAAAGGTTTTTGAAAAGTTACATATTTATACGGATTATACTGCACGATGATGATCGCATATCAAGTATATTATTGAATCATGCAATTTAAAACAACAAAACAGTGATGGAGCAAAGGTCGTACCAAGAAACTAAGTATAAGAATTACGAAGAATGGTTCATGACAATATGGTCAACCACAAGGGCTTCATAGTTGTTGGGAATCAAACATGAAATGTTTTAAGATAGAGAAACACCTTTATCAGATCCCTATACAATTGGAAAAGCTTTTATAATCCTTTTGAAGGTTTTAACATTGAGAACAAAGTTACATTAAGAGAAAGCAATTTTGTCAGCTCCCAAGTTAACCAGTAAACATCCAATACCTTAACTCTCTTTGTGAAAAGCTACTCCACCAACGTTACACTATTTCACTTAAGTGATCTTGCACTCACTATACCAAATTTTAGATTTTAATTGAAGCATTTCCATTTAAAAAAATATAACAGCATTCCTTTGCTTGAAGGTTGGCCAATTTAAACCCATGTCTTAGCACTTAATAATTCCCATAATAAGGCAAATTGAAAATATGTTTTTTTATGCTTGGCCTAATTCTTAATAGGCTTCTTCAATTTCAAAAATAGACAAGTAATTCCTTAAGTTTAGTAAAAATTACAAGCAGGTCATTTCCCATCTTTATTAAAGCTTATTTAAATTCCAAAAACTGCCCTAATGAGAAACTTGTAACTTGTTCCTTTAGTTTCTCATAGGTTGCAACTAGATCCTCTAACCTCACTGCCAATCTCATCAGTCACATCCACTATCATCATATGCCTCCATGGTTGTGACTCCCGACTTCTGCCTCTACCTCCACCACCTCCCATTACTTTGTTATATGCAGCTTAAAACATAAACACATACCTTAAAGAGCCAGACCCCTTTAAGGAAACTTGCATAGGCATCGATTTCAATGCTTCAAGGGCCTCTTCAGCAGCCTGTAAAAATCAATTTCCAAGTTTAAAATATCATCTTTCTATTATTCTTGGAACCAAACAAACACATGCTCCACTATTCAATACAGAAAAACAAAACGAACACATAGGCACAATGTATATGCAGCCATATTAATAATCAATAAACAGAAATATATCTAATGTTAATCCAACTTAAAATAAGACTAATAAAATTTATTACGCATTTATATGGAAAATCAATATGACTTAAACATGAACATAGAAGGTTATTACGGAACAGACTTGGTCGCTTAAATCTTAAGTTAAAACCTAAGAAATGCATGGATACATAACCGTTAGCTTTGTCCCAAATAGACAAAAATTTGGAGTTATCTGAACTGAACCACTTTCAAATACCAGAAAGGATAACAAAGCCAAGTACAGAACCAAACTGAAGCAAACAGTTCAGTTTTGGTTTGTGGAGATGGAGACAGATCAATCCTTGATTTTAATCAAACAGTTCAAACTTACCAATTCAAAGCTTTGTCACAGTTTTATTAGTATTCCAACCCAGTCTTAAATCAATTATTTCAATTTCAGAAACATAAATACAATCAAAGCAGGTGAAATTTACTGATCTGGTTCATTTTCATAGTTTTAACCTTTCTTTCATTTTCCACAGCTCACTATTTTACATGCGTTCAACTATTAATAAGCAGCACTTCACCATTTACAAAGAACACAAGGTTTGTATTGACCAACATCTGCAGCATCTATCAGACAGCAGGGAACAATAAAGACACTATTAAACGCTATCATGAATTGGCACACAGGAAATTAATATGATTTTAACATTGAATATGAACTAGGTTTCTTTCATGAAAGTAACTTGGTTGCTATTGGAACTGAATTCATACCACATTCCTAGACATAAAAGAAACAGTTACAGCGATAAAGATTTCCTTTGCCAAGAAGAAAATTGGAATACTGCTGTTAAACAAAATAACCAAAACAAACTCAAAAAGCATACAAAGAACCTGAATCTTAGCTTCATCCCATGTTAACCCAACGCCTTTACCCAACACCTGTCCTGCAATATCAACCTGTATACCACAGTCAAAATAGAGAAAGCATTAGTGACAAAAACCAGAAAAGAAAAATGTATTGGCTCTGAGATGAGGTTGAAAGCATAAATATCACAAAAACCAAGCAGTCTTTGTTCGGCATTTTCGTTACAGAAATTTCCACCCATGAGATATTTATAACCTCTAAACAAACTCTAAATCGTATTCCACCGACCACAAAACAACTTGTCCACCACGCATTTACGATCAGAAATATCCCAGAACTTTCAAAAAATATCACACAAAAAGTCAAGAGTTAAGTTGCTAGGAGCATGGTACAATCCAGTATATGCTGTTCAGGCACAAACCCGGAAGTACTCCAATATGCGAAGATAAGAAGAAAAAAAACATCTATTAGTATGAAAGGGCATCTTCAATAGTCCGCTAATAATTTAGAATATTCAGAAGCCTTAGCTTTGTTGGCTGCACATGATGGTATCAGGTATTAACTCTAGATCAATTTAATAAACAACTGAAAAGAACTGCAAAAAAATGCGTGTAATTACTAAAACAATTCTTATTACCTGGGCGTAAACTTCCCCTTTGCTAATTGAGACCCCTGCAGGTAATGCAGGAGCTTGAAAAACCAGATTATAACCCTCCATCATACACTGGTGTGCATAAAATTGTTTTTAATTTAATACAGTACATCTTGTAATAATGCATTTACATTTATTAAAGAGGTGAAATCATTAGTTACTCACAAGTTCTTTGAGGGCAGCAACAGGGGATGCAGTTCTTTTTGAACCGTCATTTCCCTGAATGTGGGGCTGCGGAGTACCTCTGCCAAGCAAGAATTCATCCCTTGGTGACCCTGAATAGCCTAAAGAGTTCAAATCACTTGCAAAACCATCTTCTTTCCAATGATAAGATTTGTAAGGATCCCCATGCAAAGGTGTAGCATCAGGAAAAGTATTTGATAAGTACTTATCTGCAAACAAAACAAAAATAAATAACTTGAGGCTCTTGAATGATACATTATAGAAATATTAACTTTTTTAATCCTATTATATAAAATTATAAAAATATTAAAACTACATGGAAAAGGTAATATGTTATGTACAAAAAATAACATATACATATATAAAGTAAGGTGCACAAGGAATAATGATTTCATCTCAAAACATCAAAAGGTTATTAAACAAAAAAAAGAAATGCTTTGCTAATATTGCCCTCAAACACTGAGACTACGTTTATTCCCAGAACGTAAAAGAACAATAAATTTACTAGCATAACACTTTAAACAAACATAATTCTAAATACAACACTAAAAGCTTTAATAAAAACCACCAAAATGTTAAAGCATAACTAAACAATCATCATAACCTCTACAGATTTATAATGCCCAACTCTTAGATTAAATAAATTGGACTTGAATTGTAATTAAATATATCATTTGATCAAAACATTAATATAACAACATAAAAGACATCAAATTAAACTGAATATTAATTACGCTTTAGATTTTATTAAATATTATTTTCTGTTTTTTTAATAATAAACTATTGAGAAATATGTCAAATCAATTTCAAAACTTGTTTTAAATTAAAAAGACATCAAATTATTCATAAATCAGGCTGAGCTACAAAAACATCAGTTGAAGTATGCAAATGAATTAAGATTAATCATGAAAGCCAAAAGCACAAAAACTTCATTTTCAAATATGCAGCTGTTGAGTGTAACAAAATGTTTTGAGTTGTTTTCATGAAATTGGAAGAAAACTCTTAGATATGTAATATATGAGTTGACGCTATTGGAGAGCAAAACAACAAAAACTTTCAGAGTAAATGCAATAGAATTAAAATATATGACTGATGTATATAAGCAACAAAAAAGTTGTGTAGTTCAACATAATAGTCGTACTGATGTATGTCAGCCTGCAAATGTTTTTCCTTCGCATCTGGTTAGTGCAGATGGGAATAAGATAAGCACCAAAGTGGCTCAAAAAATAATCAAGACAAGTGCCTCATGGAAATGAAAAAGAGATGAGGTTTAAAGAGTAAATTGGCAAGAAAAGCCAATAAAAAAATATTATTATAATTTCCTTTATCAAACTAGACTAAAGCATAACAACAATTTCACAAATCAACAAAAGACATTTTAGCATATGTTTGCTTTAGAGTATTGCTGCCATAAATTACAGAAAGAAGACAAACATTTAGCAGATGTTTGTTACGTATTTCTGCTGATATAAATTACAGAAGTAATAGAGCAATGAATAGCAGTATAAGAGGAATCAGTTAACAGAGGAAATGTACCACAAAAAAAATCACAGAAACAAAACTATCATCGTATATGCATTTACAAGCAACATTAACCTAATAAACAAAGCTCATACTAGCCAAATTTTGCAAGGAGTTCTCAGCAGCATGATGTTGAGCTTCCTTCCTTGTTCTACCAATGCCTTCGCCAATCTTTTCCCCAACAAACCAAACCTAGAATAAGAATGAGAAAGTGATCATCACAATCCATGCTGACGTGCACAAATTAGCTGTTCTGTAATTGGGAAGTAAAAAATGTTGATTACCTCGATCGAAAATTGTAGTTCTGCAGTGTCAAGTAGATCTGATCGGAACTCGATCTACCAATAGAGGCCAGACAATACTGTTGAAATTTTTTGAAAAATATTTTTCAAATTTAATTTTAGGCTTTCTTCCTACCTTAGAACCACAGTTCTTTGAAATTTCCTGAAGAAATCTGACAGGAGTATCCATGTATGGTGAATCATGACTCAATTCTGAATTGACGTCAATGTGTTTGGATGTCAATTGAATCTTAGGCAACTCATTGCCTAAAAAAGGGCAGTTATTAAGAACTTAAATCTTCTTGCACCAAGAAAACATTAAGGTATTATATAGACAGCATAACCACTTGTCAGAACTTTTAATCAATTTTTACAATAGTAAACTGCATATGAGCTATGCCAGGTAGCACAGAATTAATAAGAGCATCAACATAAGGAGCTAAATCACATTTATTTCTAAATATGTGCTGAAACCCAGTGAATGACCAAAAAAACAAACGTTAGGTATTTAGCTATGAAAAAAAACACTTCAAAAAAAGAGTAAATCAACTTTGGAAACCTTAACTGGAGGCATTCAACTCTTAAAGTTTTCCATATATTTAATTTTTTCCTCTATCTGAAGAGTAATCATAATAGCTAAAGACCTAAGAGTTTATAATAAACTTTTAATATATATATATATATATGTATATCTCAAAGTACAAAGCAAACCAAAACATACTTCCTCAAGTAAGATGCAAATTTAAATATAAGTGAAAATCTTTATCAATAATTCTAAACAAGAAATATAGAAAGTGTGATGTATGGTTTGCCACCTACTTTACCAAAAAAGTGTGAAAATTCTTGAATTGTAGAATATCAAAGAAAAAAAAAATTGAATTCCACGTCCACATATACACACATTTTTCCTTCCTTCACAATTGCTATTATCTATGCCTATGAGATATCATAACAAGTTTAAAAAAAATGGAAGATTATGTCAAGAATTTTGAAACAAATAAAATAAAAAAAAAATTGGAATTTTATTTCACAAATCAAATATGTAGATGAATTACTTTAAAGGTTTGGAATCACAAATCTTAAAGAAAGTGCAAACCCTATGAGCTCATCAACAAAACAAGACAAAAATATAGAAGGAAAATAAATTTTGTTAAAATGCATTATAAAATGATCAATTATTTATTATATTTAACTACTAGTACATCTATTATCATGTTTAGTGTGTGCTTATGCACACAATTTTCAGCTAATCTAACAATTTCAAGCTAGTCCTCAGGAATAATATTTTCAAGCATTAAACAAAATTTTAGAAATCTTGTAAAAAAGTAGTAACAAAATCATTTGGGATATGGTACCATAAAAAATGATTATAAGTGTGAATTAAAAAGATATTTTGACACAGATTATGGCAAATGTAAAACTGATAGGACAAGCACATCTATAGCGTGTCACTTCTTAGGTAGTTCACTAATCTCATGATCTAAAAACAAAGTACTATTACGTTAATCATGATAAAGGTAGAATATGTTGCCACAGGTTGATGCACACTACAAATATTATAATTAAAGAGACAATTAGAGGATTTTTGAATTTTACTATAAAATATTTTGATCAAATGTGATAATATGTGATGATCTATCTTATTAATAATTCTATCCAATGCTCGAAACAAAGCATATATACATTAGACACCATTTCATAAGAGATTATGTAAACAAAGGAGAGGTTAGAATTCAATATGTGAACATTAAAAGGTAATTAGTCAATATTTTTTCTGAAGGTCCAAATGAAACAAATTTTGTCTAATTAGAAGAGAACTGGGAATGCTTAATCCCTCTTATTAAGAGAAATATTTGAGAACCACTTCTGCAAAGACAAAAAGGAAAGAATGGTATCAAAAGTGAACTTAATATAAAAATGGGAAGAGTGGTATAAAAAGAAGGAATGAGAATGATATCAAGAGTAGCATTAGATTAAGGGAGAGTAGCATGGATTAATGTAAAACAATTTCAACACATATATTCATCTATTTTTTTTGAACATTTGAAACCATTTGTTTTTTCATATTTTTTTAACACCTTATTTGATTTATTTTTCCACAAGCAATTATTTTTTTAACTCGCAAAATCAAAAGCAAGGATAAAATAGTATTCATCTCAAAACTCTTTTCAAGGAGTGGCATCATTTCAAATGAATGAGAATTAAGAAAACAAATATCATATTTTTTAACTTTTTTCAACAAATAGATGAATAAACAATTAGTATCATATTTCATATTTATATAACTCAATACTTGATATTATTTTAAAAACTTCAAAATGAAGAGTTATTAGATTTACTTTAAACTATTTGAAATGGAAAGAGTTAAATTATAAATTCATATTCAATTTCATATTTAAAATTTTTAGAATGTTATTACTTTATTTCTTATTCACATACCTTAATTGGTTTGTCACCATCAAAAGGAAGGGTATCACTATTACTATAAACCCAAACTGATTCAAATTTAACTTTGATAATAACAACCCAAACTTGTGAAAAACTTATAATCATTTAGTGTGATTTCCTAGGATTACATTGGATATGTAATCATTAGAATTATGGTGGATTACTTAAACATCACATTTACATTAGAAGAAAAAGATCGACGATAAGAGGAAAAGATTAAGGTCAATTCAAGGTAGTCTTAAATTTTGTACGATTAACTTAGTAAAGTTAGCTCAATTGTATTGCATATTTTTTCAAATAATCATTGTATATTTGTCAAAATTAAAAACAATCTTTACATATTTTGGAAATCACATTTTATAAAAAATATTTAAAGCTTTACACTTCTCACGCACTTAGATAATTTAGTTAAGTTAAATAACATGAGAAGAAAAATTAGTTCCACAAAAATTTTGTCGAAAGGACAACCAAACTGTCTAATCAACCAACTAGTTAAGCATCTAATGGACATCAAACCAAGTGAAGCAAAATATTGGTTGGTTAAATTTCAACCATCATTCAATGTCCTATCAAAATATCAATGAATTGTCCGATAAGTGGTCCAATAAAAATAGAATTATTTAAAAGTTTTTACTCTATTATGTGGTTAAATGGGATAATCAAAATCGACTTTTGTTAGATGACCATTGGACTGCCTCTAATGAGGTGTTCAATAAGTTCAAAATTGGTTAAACTATCTGATAAAATTGAGCTAAAATTATGTTATGCCGAAAGGCTATCAAACCGCTTAATGGACAATCCGATCGTTGTCTAATAGGGCATCGTCCAATTCAACAAATAGTTTATTAAAATTGATAAGTCACAATTAAATTGATCAAATTGTTCGATAGGTTGATCAAATCATTTGACAACACATTAAAGACTAGTTTGGGCAATGGCTTTTGATGTTTTCTTAGTCAAGCCATTGCCAACAGGCTTCTATATGTTGAGCTAGACCTGGGATAATAGTAGCTAATGTTAAGCATCTTTAAGAGACTTAAACCACCTCCTTTGCATTAGGCATAGAAACCACAACATCTACTTTATAAATTCTCAACAATCTGCTTTCTATACTCAATTGACATTCTTTCTCTATTAGCTTTTCCTACATTTCAGTTATGAGTCAACATCTCTCAATCTAGGATAATTTGTATAATATATTTTGCTATTTTGAGAGAGTTCATAAACTATTGTTATTGGTACTATTTGAAAATCACTACGCCCAAGGACGAATTTGGAGGTGACTACTCTAGACCTTTTGTGAAGAAAAAAGAGCCTAATTTAGCCCTTGTCTAGAGGGAAAAGTGCTTATTCTAAGCCTTATGTAGAAGGGAAAAGTGCAAGCTTCGAGTCTTGTGTAAAGGGAAAGGTGCCTGCTCCAAGCATTGTGTGGGTGGAGTATGAAAGGTAATGCTTTTGTCTTAACTAAAAGAATAGTTGCAAGGACTTCTTCAATAACAATTGCAAAGAAGGGAAAAAAAGCAATAGATCAAAGCAAGTTGCATGGAGGTATATATAAGCTCAAATATTAAGAGCATATTTCTTCCTCTACCTTCACTTTACTTTTGCTTCACTTTAATATATTATGAATTGTTTTGTGACTAGCACTTAAACTTTCTAATATGTTCATTCATCCAATTCACCTCCCTCTTAGATTAGCCAAGAGCAAACAATGTCTATTGATTGTATCCAAGGCATAATCATCCATGAGTAATACCCAATTATGCATTGAGAATAAGAGGAGAGTAGCCTAAAGGCAAATGGAAAAGTGCCAAACTACTTACATGGAATTTTTAATTTGTCTTAGTTCCAAAATTATCCAAAATTTTTCAAATATTTTTAATATTTTTTTAAAAAAAATTACCAATAAATTTGTCAAAGCTTTGTATTTGGCTCAAAAAATTTCAAAAGTATAGATTAAATTCAAATTAGATTAAATTTTCTTATTTGCAAGTTAATTATTTGCAAAGTAGATTTATAGCTAAATCACCCTCTTCACTTATAAAATTCAAACATCCCTTAAAAGATTCAAGAAACGATCAAACAATATTGTTTCTTGAAGCATATAATTCACGAATGTCCTCCTCATGATGTCAATTCTACTCGTATTATTTTACCATCATTACATGTATTTGAACTAGTATGATTATTTGACCTTCAAATAGATTCACGTTTAGCTTCTAACGTATACTCCAAAATGATGGCAATGTTAATAGTATAATCAAAATAGGCTTGATAAAAACGAAAAAATGCTTCCTATATGTTATGTGATCAAAACAACCTACTTATAAGCTTTAAAAACTATAATGAGATTGACAATGTTATGTAATATAAGAAGTTATCTTGTAAAATTCAAATATACAAATAACATGAGAGATTCAAATATGCAAATGTTGAGATAGACAGTGACTGTATTCAAAATAAAATAACTAAAAAAGAGTTTATGATACAATTCGTATAACATTTAGTCTAAACTTAAAAGTAAATGTAATTAATTTGGTCAAGTGGTCTCTTAATTATGAAATGAATTTTTTTTCTTATGAGTAAAGTGATAAACCCAAAAAATGGTGACAATAGATCTTTTGAAAGGACACATTATGCTTGGATATTAAGAAAGTAATTAATGGATTGAACGTAATAACATCAAAAGGCTCATAGAGCCAAATTCAAATGACAAGATTCAAGTTACATGCAAATTAAAATGAAATGCGTATTAACCTTATACCTATTAATGGTTCCATTCATGCTATGGAGCTTACTTCTACTTAATGAGTCACATCATATTGTTGAGCTTATTGTTAAAATTGATGATCAAATTCTTCCTACGTTGAATGAATATGCTCTTAAAGTTGAGCATTGTCGCTTCCCTTAAGGAAACCTCAATGTCTAGTTCTTCTGAACTGCTTACTAATCATTTCAAAGATAATGAGAAATATTTAACATGTACTTCTAAATTAGTTGTCTATTAAAATTTTAAAATTTAAAATTATTGAATTTGTCCTTCTAGTTGACCCCAAATATAAAATCTTATCATTTCTCTACTTATAAAACCTATGTTATTTGTAAGTTTGGCTTACTTGATGATAAGGAGTTTGATTAAACTGAATATTGGAAGCATACTTTCTTCAGGGGCACACAATGGCCATTGGCATTGCATATAGGTTGCCTAACTTGGAGGTATTTTGCTTGGTTGCTGGTTTAAATCTATAATAAAACCATAAATAGCAAGGTCTAGGACAATGATCCATTGTTACCATTGCTAAAGATCATACTTTTATGGCGACATGCATATTTATGAATTATTGGATATATTTATTGTTAAACTCAAACTGAAGTAATTTTTTATGTTTACCAATCTCATGAAGGATAACTTCAATTAATAACTTCTCAACACATATGTAAATATTGATTCTTTTTACCCTTTTCTTTTAATGAAGAGCACAATCAGTTTGCCACCATAAAAATGTGACCTTGGAATGGAGATAACTAAAAGTCATTGAAACAAACTCATTTCCTAATCGATCTCCTAAAGGAAATAATATTCTTTTCAGCTTGTTTGAATAAGTATTATATTCTTCTTAAAACTTATGCTCATTTTATTCTATTCTAAGTAGATCTGAGGAGGGTGAAGGTGCCATCATTGGTTAGTGTCCAATAAACATTGTCATTGCAGTGATTTTGTGCACAAAAGTTAAAACTAAATCTTTAGTTTTGTTCCATTTTCCACCATATGTGAGATTTATGTTGTCAACTTCCTACTTGAGTATTTTGTTTTCATCCATTCCACCTAGAGTGATTGATCCTTTAATATCTTTCAATTTTGTTTTGCTGAAAAGGTCAAAACAATATCACCTAGGTTTCTTATGCCTAGTCCATTTTCCTTGCACAACTCACTTATCTCATTTCACCCAATGATATTTATGATTGTTCTCCATGTCTCCCCATAAAAATACATTCATTATCTTTTCCAACCTCTTGATTATTTGCATTAGTAGATGCATAGCTATTAGTGCATAAACTAAACCGAGTTTAAAATACATTTAACAAGTATTAATCTACCTTCCAGTGATAGAAGTTTCTTCTACCAATCGATCATTTTATTTTGCATTTTCTCCATGAGTTACTGAAAATAAAGGCTTTCTCCTACCATCATATATTGGGCAACCCAAGTAGATTCTGGGAATTGTACCTTGCTTGAATCCCATAATCTTTTTAATTTTTCTACTTGCAATTACTTTCATCTTACTAGATATGCAAAATTTACATTTTTGGTTGTTCAATTGCATACCTAAGATTTGCTGGAAAGAATCAAGAAATTTGATAATACATTTTAATGAGCTTAGATCCCCTCTACTTGAGACAATGATGTCATCGGCATAACTGAGGTGTACTATTGTTGGAATACCTTTATTGTGACATAATACATGATTGACCTCTCGTTAAAGATCTGTTTTAAACTTTTGTTGAAGACTTCCATCGCAATGATGAAGAGAAGCAGAGAAATTGGACTACCCTATAATAGACCCATTTCAAGTTGAAAAAAGCCATGTGGAGAGTCATCTACCATGATGGATATTCATGAACTGCTAATAAGATTCCTCACAAAAAGCTGAACTTAATTGAAAAATTGAAGTGTAGAACTTTAAAGAGAAAGTCCTATGCAAAACTGTCAAAAACGTTATTTGAATCAAATTTAATTATGCAATTCTAACTCCTGATTTGCTATTCAATGATGTCATGAGCTCTTGTACAATCAAAACATTATCTATCATGATCTTACCTTTAATAAAACCAACTTGCTCATGTGATATAATCTTGTTTAGAATGTTTTACAATCTATTGGCCAGGATTTTGCTCAGAATTCTTCTTACAAAGTTCATGACACAAATATACCTAAAGTTCTGAAAAGTGATTGGATTGTTAACCATTAATATAAGAACGATATGTGAATTAGCAATCCCTTTAAGAATAACACCACCGACAATGAAATCCAGCACCATCCATAACATCTGAGGCAATGATATTCCAACAAGTAGTAAAGAAAACAATTAAAATATAAACCCTAGTGTTATATTTGTCCAGTTAAAAGACCACTTGACAAACTACTTTCATGTCCACCTTTTTGATAACTGATTCTCTTTTTGAGTGATTAGTTGGGGTATACAATTTAAAGCTTCTTCATCAATAAAAACCTACTTTTTGGCAAGAAGCTCTTTAAAGTGATGCATAGCAACTTTTTGTGATTGCTCTTGGCATAAAATCTTTAAGCTATCTTTGCCTTTGATTTCATTAATGTGAAATTTTAATCTTTTGTCTTTTATGAGAGCATGAAAAAAATTGTGTTTCTTCACCATCTTTTAACCACAACTCATTGCTTTCTAGTACCAATAAGTTTCCTCTTTATTTAGCTCTTTCACGACTTGCTGATTGGTCATATTGAGACTAATCCTATCTTCTTTGTACTTTTATAAATATGCTCTTATGGAATGAAAATAAAAATATGCTATTTTGATTGTAACTATGAAACCTTGTGTTTCTTGTTATGCATACATAAGCACATGATATGAGGGAAGCATAAGTTGGTTTCTCTTATCCTGGGTTATGATCCATGATTTGTTTGCGAGATGTTCTCACCCCAAACTCTCCTCAGCAAACCTTCTTTTTAGAGTAGCAACAGTAGAAGTAGAAACATGACAATGGCTAAGAGCAAAGAAAAAAGAAAGAACAGGATTTTTATCATAAAAAAATTAAATTCTCCAAGAAGATTCCCTTCAAGAAATTCTGAATTCATGAACTTCTACTTTGTGCTGTGTCGTTGATTTTCGTTGTTTTGTCTCCCCGATTTTTTTCATCCATTTTGGATTCAATGAGCTCGAACAATGATCTCCTGATCAATCCAATAGTGCATGTGTGCACTGATAGAAGAAGCATAAGCTGACCTTCCTTTTTCCACTTTTGTTTCTCCACTATCTCTCCACCAATTTGGTATCAATACTACAATGTCTTTTATATTAATTGGTATCAAAGCTCAATTGAGATCCAGCTATAAGATTCTCATTCTATTTACTCTCCGCCATAAATAAGATCAAGTTATCAACTCTTAGTCAAGAAACTAATATACTTTTCTCTTACCACACCAACTATTCTTTCCATGTTAACTTGGTGAGCTAGTTTTTGTCAAAGGATTATTATTTCAAATAAGAAAGCAGGGATATGTTTTATTGTTAAATATGCCAATTAAGATGGATCAATCAAGAAAAGTAAGTAAATCAAGAATTGTATGAGATTATGGGAAAACTTTGTAAATGGGAGCAAGAAATAATCAATTGTACCAAAAGAGATATAGAAACCAAGTACAATTAATAGCTTAATGAATTTGTAAATTAATTTAGCTTGAAAATTTTCTAAAGAACTTGAGTATTCTTTTGTTCTAACCTATGAAATTATAAAATAATTGCCAATAAATATCATAATTGTTTGCAATTCTACCCAACATGTATAAGATGAAACTTATGTTGATTAATTGAAATTTCTTCAAGTGTGAAATTGAGAATAAAGCTATTTGTTTTTCTTGCAAATCGAAATTCACAATAAACAAGCATCTTTAATAAATCTATGTTGAAATTGGGATTGTTACACTTATTAAATAGTTGAAATTGATTGGTATCTATTCACTAGCTTGATAAGGAATATTGTAAAACAAATCCATCCCATGGTAAAAAAAAATATCGATCCCAGTACGATGAGATTCCAAATGAGATTTTCTATATGTTTTTCCATTCCCATGATTAACGTAGAGATCAGCAATTTCTACAATTAGCTCCTCTACTTTTGGCAGCTTCCTCCTCTACATTATGGTGCTTCAATGAAATATAAGGAAAATATTCAACTCATTCCATTATTTTAAGTACTCATTGAGAATATAACTCTGGTTACTGACTTTAAGAGAATTCTCCAAACCAAAAGAAAATTTGTAGTGAAAGTACTAGAAGGGTGAGTATTTGTGATTGCAAGTATGTGGGAAAGAATGTAAATCAGATTGATGAGCAACATTCTAATGATAAAAACTTGCAAATGAAGGGATATAAAAACTAAAGACATGCACGAAGTGCATCAATGATGATGACCACAAAGACATCATCAAATAGAATAGCTAAAAAATGGATTGATCAGGCATGCTGATCGTAAACAAATGATTCGGCAATGATTAAGGAAGAAGAATATGAATTATTTGAACTTTTTGGGATAATACAGAAAGGCCAGGCTTTTAGAAGGCGACATTCAGTCTTTATTTATTTCAAATAGATTTATGAAAGCTGTTTGCTAAGGCCTATTGTAATTTTAACCGCATTAACCATTTTGAGCAAGGCAATACAATTCAACAAAGATAATCGTTAACAAATGAACAGACAAAATGACTAGAATCATTAGTGACAGGATGCAAACAAAAAAACTTAAAAAACTACCAAGAAAGAATCCCACAATTTTGTTCACCGGAAGCTTATTGAGTTAACAGATATTGTAGCAATATAAACATGAATTTTACTATAATTAGTCAGAAAAGTTTTTGTTCTTGGTAAGGTTATCTAAAAAAAAAATAGCATTTTAGTTGCATTGGCTCATCCTCTAATCATTCACAACAAGGAGTCTTGCCAAAATCAATTCTCTGGGGCAAGCACACTCAACAAAGTATCAACTATGCAAAGCAAGATCCTTCTGTATAACTCTTGCTATGTCTCTAAGATCTTCTATTTCCCAACAGGGGTGGATGATTCCACCATCAGTGATCTCTTCAAAAGAGAACCATCCACTCTACCATCTCGAAGTTCACATCAAATAATTTAGTGATCCAAGAACACTTACCTCCTTCATAAACTTACTTTACATGATTGACAATCCAACCCAAAAACTTTTCTAAAACTTATCCTTTTCTACAACATAGTTTTTCACCTCTTAGAGAAAGATAATTCAAATCTAGTCAAAGCTTATTAAGAATCTAACTACACTAATCCATCAAGCCAAAAATAATGATCACCATCTTCGATGCAATTCACTGAAGTCAATAACAAAATTTAGCTAGCTTGTTTATTGGCATTGGCCATGTTTCTTTCCAATATCTCAGAAAACCTTCAAGAGCCAATTCATTCACATTACATTTTAGCCTGTGTCTACCTGCTTTCTTACCCTCATCCAAGTGCTTCTTAGAAAACATTCACAATAGTGATCCCGTCATTCTAGCTTTACAGCATGTCCCTTTTACTCTACATCTCTAGATTCTTGTTTCCACACCCAAGCATATTTGAAGTTTGGAGCATACCACAATATCTGTCCAGAAAACCGATTATCTAATTTCAAATACATCAATCCAAATAAGTTGCTGCCATATCTAATCCCTTGGAAAACTAATTACTCTTGAAAGCAACCATCTCCTCAACCCATAAACACCACAAAACTTTTTTGCATTGCAATGACTTCGTAGGTTTATCCCTCAGCACTTAATATGAGAACATTCTAAGACCATTGCCAATCGAAGATGTTGGTGCAAGAAAGGGACCAGACTTCGACATAACCGAAAAGGGCACCTAAGAGAAGGACCAGATCCATACAATATAGAAATTCCACAAACATTAGCAACACCTCATATAATGGAGTAAAAAATATTAATCTATTTTAATAAAGTCAAATACAAGCAATGAAACCTTCTGGAGCATATTTGCAAATTCAAGTCAGGTATACTACATCATATCAAGTAACATGCAATCTAATGCTCTATACAATAGAATATAGAAATTCATGTTTCACATTATAATGCTACAGAGGAACTTAATTTCTAAAAGACATTATTTGGCCATCAAATAAAAAAATAGAATACCTTGAAAGGAATTGTAATTTGATCTTGCATTGTTTGATTGAAATCGTACTTCACCAGGATGTGCCTAAGACATGTAATTAATGGGATTCAAACATGCAAAAAGATATTCTAAACTAATGAATAAAGCTACTCAATTGCTTAACAAGATTTCTTGCATGTCAACTAACGCAATTACCTGCGAAGGTAATCTCTGATTTTGAGTAAAAACTCTATCAGAAGGACCAGGTTTCTCGCCAGTGCGATGGAAAGACCTAAATCGTGATCTAGGCTTATCAAAAGGCACTGCCTCATGCTCTGAAGGAGCATCTCTAGGCATCATATTCACTTTTCTTGAGTTCAAACCTTCATCCATAGAAAACCAGCTTCCTCGAGATTGAGCAGGGGAAACTGAGACCTGAAGAGGTCTGGCTGGAAATGGTGGTGGTGGTGGTGGTAGTGGTGGTGGAGGGTTATCACGTGTATCTTGTCCATGCTGCAAAATCAGAAGCCTTCTCCTTGTGTTTGGGTCCAAATCTGACTCCGGGACCTCACCTTCTTCCCTGGCAGAACCTTGCAAGGAATTATCAGATATAACAGACTGACCTAAAGGCTTTCCAGGCACAACAGCATGAGGAAACTGATTGCTTGTCAAAGGCATGATTAATTGAGATTTTGCCAATGGAATTGCACAAGATGTAGGCGCCACAACAGGCAAAGCAGGAGGTATACTACTCCTTGTATCAAAGATATTAACAGTAGGAGGAACAGTTTGGCTGAGGCAGTTTGCACCCTATATAACAAAGAGTTTATGATGATGTTAATGATGCAGAACAAAATGATTACTACACATAAACAGGAGTTGACAACTAAGAGCATATATATGAAGCAAGGAATGTTATTATTGACATATGGTATGCTTATGTATAAGATCTACATAAATTCATCTGTCTAACAATAGAATTATTGTACAGAATTTTTAAAAAAAATGATATAGAGATGCAAACACAGACCTTCAATCTCCTCTCAACCTCAGTATCTGCCATTCCATCGGATCCAAGTGGGTTCTTGTTTCCATTCAATGCAGAAGTGTCATCCTGATACCAACAAGAAACATGTAATTTGGATTGTTGGCATACAAGAGGTAGTAAAATAACAATATAAAACAATGAATCCCCAAAAGCTTATCACCTCTGATATCAAATAATTGCCAACATCAGGAGCAGACGGATACTCTATTTCATCTTCATAAAAAATTTCAGACATCCGCGGCAACAAAACTTCATCAAAGTCTCTGACATTAAATTCATAAAAACCAAACCATGCAGTCAATGAAATTTTATTTCCTTTTAATTGGAATGACACTGACTCATCTCCATCAACAGCCCTAATGACAAATTTACTTACTTGAAAAAACTTCCTCTAACGTTGCAGGCAACATTTCTGGCAACACATAGAACAGGGATATTGTTGTTTGCCTAATAAAGATAAGCCTCACACATTAAAGGTACTTGCTAGTGTCAAAAACTATATTTTGGAATCGTACAGACAAGACTGCAAAATTGAACTTGCACATTCTATTCCATGCAAATGCATTAGTTCAACGTTACCTCTGCTTGAGGAGCAAAATAAGGGGCAAATGGAGGGACTACATGAACTCGGGGTTGATCTTTCTCATCCCAAACTTTCAAACGATCATCAATAACCAATGACATTGTAGGATGGCAAACTCCATCTTGGAAAACACTGAATAAAGATTTTCTAGAGCCTGGAAACAGAAAGCGTGAAGGGCTACAAATTAAAAGAAAAAAGTATTGATTAAATGCCATTTTAACATAATTCAGATGGTACAAATTATTCTACCAGACTTGACACAGACTATTCGATCCAAGAGCTCCCTTGAGTTGATTAAGCTGAATTCTGGATCCAGAAGTCTCCACATCTCTAAAGCATATTCCCTTTCAGCCATTGTACAAACATAAACCTCGAATCTCTTGCGGCCTTTAGCAGTTAGGTAGCTTCGAAGATCTTCCCAAGCAGGTCTCAATCGTACAAGCACACTAGTATCACGTATCTATAAGAAAGGAGCAAGTTAAGTTTCCCTAGTCTATCTGCCTAAAAGAAGCACAAAGAACGATATTTAATGAAGCAGAACAAGCTGCTAGTACTAAAACATATCAAGAAGGTTTAACATCCCAGGACCCCACCCACCTGCACAACTTAGACGTGCATCTCAATAGAAAAGGAGATGCTTAAGCAAGCAACACGTAATCTTGAAGATTACAAAGAACAATGAAAATGTATAGATTGAAGCATTAACTTTTGACTTATAAGAGCTTAACAACATAAATTCTTTAAGAATAGAAGGAAAGGCATATCAGAGAAGCAGAATGAAATTTAAAATTTAAAATCACAAAATAAATGCAGAATACATGAGAAAAAATATTCAAAAAACAATATAAGCACCAAAAAAACTAAACTCAATTTATTTCCATGCCAAAGATTTAAAACAACTACAACATGTACTGATATTGATCGCCAATCACTATACCCGAATTTTATGCTCTTTAATCTTCGCTAGATCACCTATTTTGCTCAGGAACAGCCAAAACAAATAATATATCAGTAGGTAACTCCACCTATAACGAGTCTGTTAATTCAAAGTACTAAAATGCCACCTTATCTCAACTACCATTTAGAATTAAGTGCATTACTGTATATAAAGAAAAGAAAGAAGACAAAAAACAATTAAACCATATCCAATGAGCAAAGGCTCCAACAAAAATAGAAAATTCAGCACTGAGTGATAAAGAATAAATCAGAAATGGCATGCTCCATGGTATGTAGTACAATCTTCAGAAATTGTCAAGAAAACGTGCAAAAATAAGAAAACAGCATAAGCAGACAATTTAAATTCACAATAGTTTTACCCTTTACAAAACACTGCACAGCTTTTGTCCAGTTGAGGAAAACAGAAAGAACATTGAATGGTTTTAGCAGTAAGCCTATGAAAGAAATGACTACAACTTAGCTACCAACAAGTCAAATGGGATGTTCCACCGTGTGGCATGACCACATATAATAAAGTAGTTGTCTTCTAATAATAACATAGCCAAGTACCAACTACGCACCAATCAAGCGAAACTTTAAATATTATGAAAAGATCCATTGAAAGGACGTGTGAAAGTTGAAGATTACAGAAAATAGCTAAGAATGACTCATCCCGTTTCAGTATCAACCATACAAATTCCCATGGGAGGAAATCATTATAGCAAAACATCAAAAATAGAAACAAAGGAGAATTTTCAAGAGAAGAAAACATTAGTACAATGTTTACACATTAAGCAATAAATTACAAATACGATACACACAAACACACACACACACATATATATATCCACAAATACAAAAAAATTAAGAAAACACACATATTTTTGAATTTCTAGATCTGCATAGTTAAAAAATGGTTTAGGGTTATGTCCTGTATTCAACAATTCATATAATTATAATTACATCCATAGTGGTATTTAAGTTGGGTGAACTTATTTATAATGTTCTTTTTGTTGTAATTACTTGGTTCGGATTTAGTGAGGATGTCTATATTGTCTCTTGTGGGAACACCTTAATGTGAGTTTGAGAAAGGAAAAGAGTTATTGTATCTTATATAGAATCAATAGAAGATCTCTCATTAAAATTAGCAGGTGGAGAGGAAACTCAATCCCAATCCACATAAAATCCTATCTTCTCTGTGGTGATTTTTTTGCACCGATTTCCTGTTTTCTCTAGATCACTTGTATGCATTACAGTGGGGATTTGGCTTTTTTCTTAATAACTGATATCAAAACTATAGCTCATTGGCACTGAGATTGCTAGCATTGCCAAGGAATTGAAAAGATTACATATTTGCTTGTAAGAGTTGTTGCAGCCTAAGAAGAAGGCAATATTGCAAAATGGAGGCATATGATGGTTTTTGGTATCATTGGATGGTATGAAGGTGAATCAAATCATACTGAAAGGGACGGCCGAGCAGCCAAGGATCATTGATAGTGGTGAGATCATCAAATTTGTGGAAGTATCTGACAAAGGCACTTCAATTGGGGATTATTGAATCATAATACATGAATAGTACCATGCGAGAAAATTATGTTAGCATATTTTTGGTTGTTATACCAAGGCAATGGGTAAACAAATGAATGGCTGAGATTATGCAAATTGATTTGTTATAATCTCGGGCAAAAAAAAGAGGTTGATGATTTAGGGGTCAATTTTGAATTATTTAGACATTCCAAATACAGTGGAGGTGTCAAGTCAACAAAATTCTACCTAGATTTCAAGATTAGTACAAAACAATGGTTATTTGCTTGGATCAAGAGCAAATTTGATTAGGTCATGGTTGACCGTAATTGTTGGTGTTAATGGAAATTATGTTCATATGGGAGAAAAAGTCAGGCAAAGTACTCAAATCTCTTTGTTGATCCCTTCATTAATCACAATAACTTTACATTGTGACAACATGACGAGTAAAGAATATCCTTAAAAGACAATGACTAATTAAGGCCGTCAAAAAGAAATCAGATAAATATGCAATAATGCCAGATGAGATATGGCAAGATCAACAAGAGCTCGATAATAGCATGATAGAACTATTCCTTGAAAATAATGAATACAATTTGAGATGTCATTGGAATAATGGATTTGCAGGAGATCTAGGACAAATTGGAGAGTAAATAAAAGTATGTCAAGATCACTAATAAATCATTCGCTTTTTGAAGAAACAATTATCTTGTTTGAGAGTAAGTTCAATAAGATTTGACTAAGATGTCAACTCTTGATATGAAGATTGAGACAAAGAACATAAAAATGCTCTTGTTAAATTATTTGTCATCTTCTTTTGATCACATTGTAACCACGTTGCTGTTTGGAAAAAATACTCTTATGTTGAACGAGGTGATCACTGTTTTACTAATGAATGAGTCACAACAAAGGACCAGTGATGAGGTGACATTAGGTGAGATTAATGCTTTGGTTGATAAGAGTGGTGTTCAAAGGAGAAATAGATTAATGAGAAGGATAGTTCTTCAGCAAGGAACAAGAGAAGTTTAGATGTCACAAGAGCACATGCTTTATCAAAGATGAAGAAAGCCATATAATGAAAGATTGTTTGTAGCATAAAGAATCCTATAGGTTAAAGAAAATATTGAAAGAGGAAGAATTACATGAGACTATAATTGTTTTATACGATGGTGATGATAGGATCATATCTTGAAATCTTTAGATATGGATGATTCAAATTGGATACTAGATTCTAGATGTTCATTCTATATGTTCATCCACAAAGAACAGTTCAGGACGTATCAAGTGTATGACGTGGCACAATCAAGATGGAAAGTGGTGCAACGTGCAAGGTTGCCAGTGTTGGATCAAAAAAAAGTTGCAAGTTTGATGAAGTTGTAAAAACTTTAACTAATGTTAGGCATATTTCAAATCTAAAGATGAATCTAATTTTGTTAGAAAACAGATTTGAGGGGTTATAACTGTTTAGCTAAACATGGAGTTCTCAAAATTTGGAAAGGGACAATTATAAAACTGAATTGGTGGATGATTATTGGCTTGTATCTTCTAGAGATCATAGAGATCAGTCAAGGCTATATACTACATCCCAGGTGATTATTACAATAAAAGTGCATGAGATGACTCTCTAAAAGACTACAAGCATATGGAGGAAGAAACATGTGACAATTGCTTCATATCTAAAAAATAGTAGATATCTATCAAGTCATGTAAAAATCCTAGAACTATATTGCATTGCATGATAGTGAGTAATGCTAAACATTCTAAATGAGGGCATGCATCCCAAAAAGGGAGCAAATATTATGTGAACTAGACAATATTAATGAATAATATGAAAAACATAAGACCAACCATCAAATCTTCTCAAGTGGTCTACAAAATTCAAGCTAAGGTGGAGATCTATTAGTTATTTCTTGTGTTATGTGGTTCACATAATTATAACTAGGATCATAATGATATTTAGGTTTTGTGAAGTTATTTGTCATGTATGATTTGAGTTATTATAATCATTTAAATAAGGTTTAATAGGGATCTTTCTATATTCTATCTTATGTGAAAACTATGGTATGAGTTTAGAGAAACGAGATTAGATCTTGTTTCTTGCATTGAAGGAAAAAACATCTCCTTTTAGAATTGACAATAAAAGGTTTGTTGGAACTAATCCACATAAAATCTTATATTTTATGTGATGCCTTTCTTTTTTATGTTGATTTTCCATTTACCCTTGACAACTTGGTCACATTACAATGAGGGATTTGACTTTTTCCTTAACACACATAGAAACATGAATTGAGTGAATGAATTTAAACAATTTGTCAATTCAAGGAAAAGAGTAAATGTTAATGAAAATGAATAATACGATCCCTATAATGCCTATTTTTCTCTACATGACCACATGTCAAAACATTCATATTTTAATTACAGAAACATTCATATTTTAATAACATAAATGTTATCAAGTTTTCTAGCAACCATTTTGAAATACTTTTGTTCTAGCAGAACAGCATATGAACCCATTACTTCTTAAATAAGACTTGCCAAACAAACATAATTGATAGAACAAAGACAGTGACAGTAATTTAATAAACTAGCAGCCTTGGTAATCATCGACCAAATGATTGCACATCTCGCGAATATAACAAATGACATCAGATAGACAACTACATAACACAATTTATAGATTGAACCACACTAACATCCTTGGTAAAAGTTGGTAGTTTTCAGCTTAATGATTGCAGATCTTGCAAATACAAACAGATAAAATCAGAGGATAATTGACTCAACTTCTAGATATATCAAACAAATAAAATGATATGAAAGAATATTACAATCATCTTACAAACATCCATGCAAGAAAAAGGATATACCGAAGGATTGACCCGTGTCAACACCATATTTTTCTCATGTAGCCTTATAATAGGACGAGTTAACATTTGATGGCTATCAGATAAAGGTGGTACAGCCTCAGATTGAACCTTAAAGACTTTTCCATTTACCACAACCTGATCATTTTCCACATATTGCTTCAAGATTGATTTGTCATCCTGGTAGCGTTTGATCTCAGCAAGCAAGCAATTAGCACGTTGCGGATCCATCTCACTACCTATCTTCCGCTGTAAAGCATCAATCCTGTCTTCAAACGAGCGCATTGTATTGGCAACTATAAGCGTTTCATCAAGATCAAACACAATTCCCAAGCATCTCAGATTTAGCATAACCAGACAAGAATTGTACAGCCCTTGAGCAACAGTATATCCCCTAAAGCATGAATGATGTGGAATGTTTCTCCTAGAAGACATGGCCACCAAATGCACTTCTTCCTCTCCTATTGAAGCAACTGCTGTCTGCATGCAAGGAAATTACAAATTGGTTACCAAATTCATTTCAAACATACATGTGTGCACAGTAATAGCAGGAAATTCCTCCTTTCAGTTATACTACTATGATAATGGCTATTGAACAGTGTATTCATATCAAAGACAAAATAGTTAAGCAACATAACATGAGCAAACAGCACAAAAAGAACCCAACTATTCTTCCAAACCAAAAGATCTAAAGCAAGAAGACATCACAGCTTTTGATAATTTGAATTTTTTTCTATAAACTAACTTAAATCACTAAGACAAAGCATAGACCAAATGATACTTTCTTTCTAACGAGTTTCAATGGTGGTTAAGGTCTAAAATCCACAAGGAGCCCTAATCTGCCATGGCATTAGCTATAACATACAGCAGTGAATGAATGTTTAAACAAACTACATCTCTAAAGAAGCTTCTGTTGCCATTCACCACACATGCTAATACAGTCATGTTCATCTCCTTTGCAATGTTAATGAATATAACAATATTTATGAATATGAGCCACTTATAAAGAGAAATGCCAAACTTTAAACTCTCAAAATAACAATTTGCTTGGCAAATCAAAGCAAGCTTGGAAAAACCAAGTTTACATAGAACAGCTTTGATGAGATAGTTCAAGCAAAATGTAACTAACAAAAATGATGAATTCTTTGGTGTTGAAAGAGTTTACAGTGCTATATTATAATACTAAAACCAAACTTTGAATAAGACAAGAAAATAGCACTCTTGTTATCAATTGAAAATTTTAATTTCCACATAAGTTGTTAAATGGGAATATCTTCCTGCATCATTTGGTATCATTTGCAAGAGTTAGTGTCATCGTACTACTAGTCATTAAAACAATATTTCCTAAATTTCAAACTCATAATTGGCAGAAATGGGACTAAAACCTGACAAAGAAGTTCAAGGGAAACCACATTTCATCAATCCAAGAAAAATACTGAGATCATGCATTTCTTACTGTTAGCAGATACAACTGAGGTTCAGGAAAAGAAGTAGAGGGGCGTATGCATTAAATAACATTGCAAACTTTTCTAAATGAGAAAGGCTGATGATTACTCTAATTATAATAGAAATATCATTTACACTCGTCATTTATACAATTAAACATCCTAACAATAGTTTCCTCTTGTAGGAGGTCACATCACCAAACAAGTTTTAAAATTTGAAAAATGGACTTCAGTAACTAGAAAAAAGCACCAATTTATATCAGATCCTTCACCATAATGTACAGTCACAACAATAGACAAATTTCTGCGTCAGGCTATACAATCCAATCTCCAGTAAATCACATGAAAAATTGCACTATCAATCAAGAATTGTTTCTAACGTTTTGTATAAAGCTTAATGTAGAAGATAGCCCACATGCCATAATTCATGCAAAAGTCTCACGGAAGCAAATTATATCTGTTAACAAGTTCATACCATCTAAAATTTCTCCTATTATTTAAATTTTTTACATAACTTCATGATTACAATGGGAGCAACATAACCAGTTCCTCTCACTATTCTCCAGCCATGCCTGACTTGGGCATTTTTTATCGTGAAGCGCCAAATTTTGTCCAGATAAATGGATAGAAATTTAGTCCTAAAACAGCATTTCAGTTGCATATTCCTTTACAGTGAAAAAGTGCGAATCTAGCACATCGTTCATTTGTGGTACATCGACTTAAGATTTTATTAAAAATATAATTCAAGCTTTATTATTTTAGATGTCCTCGGTTTCCCTTATATATTTTGTTATTTATTCTTTTAATTAAGAAAATACCTTGTTTTCTCTGAGACAAGCAGAGTATACTGAAAAAAGCAGCGACTCATCAGATGATCGCTTTGATTCCATTCTGAAGCAGACCCCAGACGTGGCAATAGTATGGAGAACTGCCAGCGGCGGACAGCGATCGCTTGGCGGGGAGAAGTGGGAGATTCGGATCTCCCTCGCCCATGTTCCAAGATTCGAGTTCTTGGGCTCGATTTCTACTTCTCCTAAAAGAGAATTTCCATGGTACACAACAGATCTGAACATTTTTACACCTGATCCGGAATAAGTTTTCTTCCCTTGCGGATCAAACCAAAAGCCCTATACTGGTGAATAGATCAGGGCATGGCTGACCCACACCTTACGTTAGGTGATGATTCAGTCCAAGAAGACAAAAAAATGAATTAATTCAGGTATAAAGAAAGTGCCGCGGCTATTATAGGAAAAATAAAAAGATGAAAGCCCCTTCGGAGTGCAAATCCTTTTCAGATTTCTTCGTCGGAGGTATTGTAAGAGGAAAGCAGGTTAGTTTTTTGAGAAGTATGGTAGAGATTTTTCTTTCCTCTAGGTAGAACCGAGCGTTTACAAAGATTGCACTTTGAGGGGTTTTAAAGACTCTGCGTTTCTGGAAATCACCGGTTCATAGAAGGCGATCTACAGAGTTTCTATGAGTTCGGGGTCTCGGTGGCTGTTATAAAAATGGCTGCAGCTGTAGAACCTGGAAACCCTAGTCGTGAATCAAAGGCTCGTACCAAAAAAAAGTTTCAATGCCGACTGGTCTAATGAATGACACCGAACAGTGACGGATGCGTAATTAAGAAAACGCGGGGTGAACGTAAAGAAATAATGTGATAATTTGTGGAGAGCTGGCTGCCTAATCCTCAACGAAAATCTTTCTGAAAGAGCATTAGAAAGATATCTTTTAAAATTCAATGAGGTATTTATGATGTTTTGAAATTATTTTTTTAATTAAAAAGTTGATATAAAAGAGTTATAAATTATTTTGTATTATTAAAATAACATTAAACATCTTTTAACTTTACATAAAAATAAAATATTATTTCGTTTAAATAAAACTATTTAATTAAATACTTATCAAGAATATATTCATCAAAATAATTGTTTCATACTATTTAAAAATAACATTTTTACAACATATTTTTAATTTGTTTTCATAAGCCTATAATTTTAGAAACAAGAACTAAAGCTCTCTGTGATTCATCACGTTTTAGATTAAGTTTTTATAAAAAAAAAATGTTTTTAATACCTGATTATATTTCTGAAATTTATTTTTTTATTGTAATAAATATAAATTGACATAAAACAAGCAAGAGTTGTTTTTAAAATAATATTAAATAGATTCATTTCACTGTTTTAATAAAAGATAAATTATTATATTAAACATTTTGTTAAGTGCTTATAAATAATACATTTATAGAACATATAATTTTTATTAATAATGTTTCTTAAATCAATTTGTTATTTATCAAGTTAATATTTAATAACACTAATATCACACATAATCTACAAAGAAAATTTTCAAAATTAACTTTTTTAAAAAATGTCACATAATTTGAAATCAAATTTTGATAAAAAAAATATTGATATAAATAAAATTTGAAAAAACAATTATAGTAAGGAGTTCGAAATACAGTTCACAAATGTGCTTGTTTCGACCATAGCTATCAAAACAGTGAGGTGAAATTATGGCCGGGTTGATGAGATAGAAATATGTGGTTGGAATTCATTGATATTTATAAAAAAAAAAAAAGAGATTGAAACAGGGTTTTCTGAAATTAAATATACGTATAAAAATTATTTTTATGAGATAAAATAAAAATAAAATAATTATAAATATTTAATAATATTTTTATGAAAATTTAAAAATTGACCCAAATGGGGTCCTTGAACAAACATCGAACGTAATTTCTCAAACAAAATTACTTTCAAACACAATTTGTAGAATTCTGAATACAGTAATAAAAACTCAAAAATAAATAATATTTATTAGTTATCTCATTATTATCTAGATAATTATTTTTTATAGCAAAAATATATATAGAAAGGTAAAATAAAAACTGTTATGCATAATATTGTTGTATAGTCATCATTTAACAATCCTTTAAACTGCAATATAAAATTAAAATTCTCACAAACATTCTGAAAAATCATTGAATAATGTCTCTTAAAAGAATATTAATAATTTTATAATAACATTTATTAGACTAGCTACATAAGGAAGAATAAGAGAAAAGCATTCCACTTATATCAAGAGGAATAAGCTTTGAAAAGATTCTGAGCTATTACTGTAAGAAACCCTAAAGGATTCAACTACAGCAAAACAAAGCATTAGTAAGCTGGAAGGCTGCAGCTATAGTTTATGAAATTATAGCAGAGAAAACCGAGAGAAAAGCTGCTGCATCAACGTAGCAAAGCTGAAACGAAGCGAGGTGTAGCAGAAAATTTCCAAGAAGAATAGAGTCGAGTTATAAAAGGGCTGCAGCAAGCTGAATACATAAAGAGAATGAACAATGTTAGTGTTTAATGATGTTCACTTTAAACAATTTGCAATAGTTTTCTTTTCAACTTGCTTGAGAAAGCTTGATTAATTACGGTAGATCTATTTTGGGGATTTTGGACATTCAAGCTTGAGTTGAGTTTCAATTATTGAGTTGTAGATTTAATTTAAATGTTCTCATTGTAGTTCATTTTTATGGATTCTAAATATTGAGTTGAATTAGTTTGAATTAGTTTTGTTGACAAACATAAAAAAAAAGATATGATTGACAGATGGTTAGTTTGTATCGGATGGTCTATTGATCTTAATGACCAATTTTGACTTAATAGATGGTATGCTAAACCTGGTCGAATGGCCCGATAAGAAAAGTTTAATGGTCTGATTAGTTGTTAATTTCATGAAAAACTTGAATATTTTACAAAATGAATAAATATAATTAAGATGGAATAAGAAAAATAATGTTTTAAAAATATGAGTATGTGTTATTGTATAATTCAAGAAAAAAACAAAAGATAAAAGAAAAGCTATCTTAAACAAAACATGTAGATGAACTAAATTAATTATAATATAAATAAATTATTATTTATATTCATAAAAAACATATTAATCCATACATGTTATCAATACATTATTATTATTATTCATGTGTTTTGATATTTATGTGGCATATAGGTAATATAATTTTATCATCATTTTTATCTATGTTAGTTAAGAGTGTATTTCATTTGTGTAACTATATTTTGATTTTTCTTAATATTTTTATATGTTATTATATTATAAGATAAAAAAGGATAAAAGAACAATGACAATGTGATAAGAAACATAAAAATCAAACTACACAAATGTTTATAAATTAATGATTTTTATTATAATGTGCTTAATTATATACTCATCTTTTCTAATATTTTTTCCTTTCTTGGAGAAGATTTTTCTTTCACTTATGTATGACGTAAGACCATTGTGGCATGTCATAACTTTACAAAAACTTATCAATTAGTCCTTCTTAGCATTAAGAGTAAGCCTCCCATCTATCATATGAATCATAATTTTTTTTGGCCAACTTATCCTTTCTTTACCAGTTTTTATTGTTTTGATTGACCCCTTTATTCATAGAACCCTAAGATGGCTAAGAAAAATTCATTTCTCTTTAAATTTAGAAAAAGCATACAATTAAGCAATACAAGTTATACAAATATCATGTTAACATTAAATAGAGCCACAAATACAATAATATTGAACTTAAATATATCTATAATAGTCACAACAATACAAAGTTTAATCAAACTATCATAACTATCATGCTAAAATTAAATAAAGCTACAACAACTATCATATTGAAGTTAAATAAGGGTATAATATTAAATTTTAGTATAACTATTGTAATATTAACAATTAATATAACTACATTGATTATAATATCAAAATTTTACAAAACAACAATAATAATGATATTGAAGTTAAATGAAGCTATAATCACTTTCATTATTTTCTCTTTTTTTATACTCTTCTTTCTAGAATTTTTGAACAAAAGTTTTACATTCAATAAGATAACTAATTATTTCATCAAGGTGATTATGCAAAGTTATTAGCTTGTCTCTTATGAACAAAAACAACTCCAAGTGATTATTTTTGTTATTATTCTTGTCTCTCACATATCTTTGGTTAGAATTCAACATAAATGACTATATCAGGATTTAATCAGTTTGTCGCTCATTTGACTACTCAACTTGTTTTGATTCTTATGAAAAATTGTGTTCAACATTAATAATAAAATCCTTTATTCATTCGTCTTCAATCATGTATTCAACTTAAATATTTATATTAGAAATGCTTACTAATTTATTTTTGCACCTCTATTTTACTTCTTGAAGTTTCACCTTGCCATATCCATCATTCATAGCTAACATCTAGCTCATGAGAAAAATAAATATTCTTTTGCAATTACAATTAGAAATGGTTAATATTTCAGTATTTTATGCATGCATTCCTCATTTTTTTTTAACCAAATGTATATTACTTAATGCACATTTTATGAAGGAGTTTACTTTGTTATTATATTTAAAGGACCATCTATCCATTTGCATCAATGATTGAACCATAGATTAAATTTTTGAAAAAAGCATATGTTAATTAACAGCTAATTTTAAGACTACCTAACAAACAATAACTTCATATTCTTATAAATACTACTTCATTCATTAGCACAATTAATGATGTTTTTGATCAAGTCATATTCACTTTTTTGTCTAAAAGGAAAAATGTCCTATCATATGCAAGAATGTATTGTAAGCAATTTTTTAACCACATGAGGGAGGGGTTGAATTGTGATTACTTAAAATTTTCTCCAATAAAACAAGTGATGCTAACCATGACAATTCAAAATTTGCATTTGATAAGACCTTTTTTTAGTATTTTAAAATAGATTGATAAGTAAAAACAAGTGAAAATAAATAACAACAAAAAAATGTACAAAAAAGTTTCAAGTTGTTCAACCACTAATATAAGGCTTACATTCACCCATGGTCAACCAAACTAGGTTTCTACTAAAATAATATCTTTGATTAATCAATAGGTAGACCACAAACCCTCATAACAAAGTAACAAGACAATTATGACCATAACAAAGCCAACAAATTGACTCAATCAAGGAAGGGAGATCATAAGAATGAAGTAAGAAGAAGGAGGCTTTCTTTGGTGTAGCCCTCCACAAAGCTTAAAGGTTGGATGAACTTCAAGATCATGTATTTAATTATAGATACATGCTAGGTTAAAACAAGTTATTTTATTAAAGTTGCACATGAAATTATTTGTGCCCATTTTCATGAGTTATTATACTTAGATTCTTTCTTATGAGATTAACTTAAGGAGATATAATGTTAAAATTATAATATGATAGTGGTGATCATTATTAAAAGGCATGTTCATGAAGTTATTCTTATATTATTTGCTTGAAGATTTAATTAAATTGATAAATGGTGACTGTGTTGCCATTCGTGAGCCATGATGTTTAGGTTTTAGTGATTGAATGCATGCTTAAGTTAAGATTAAATATGATCTCAAGATATTGCATAAAATTGTTGAAAAGCATCTTGGTTAATGCTAAGTATTTATCATACTTGAGGCATAAAACTTTTGATGTAATTATTTTCATGCAAGTTTGGTAATTTAAATTATAAAAAACTTAAGAGATTGTTAAATAGTCATGCTAATAGAAAGTCATGATACTGATAAACTTTATAGTTTACATATCCTTGAAAATTGAGATATGTTGTATTTTTTATTTTTATGTTGAAATTGAAGAAATCAAGATGTTTTGACTATGTTTAATCTTGTCTATAATTCATTACATATTATGATTCTTAAAACCCATTTTTAAGATTGGATGATTTAATCCTATTTTATGGAGAACTCATGATTTCTTAGAACAATACCATGGCATTATATGATGAGTAGTTACTACATGATGCTGTGTATATGTTGCCAAAGAGAAGCATAATGACATAATTACTTTGCCCATGAAGGAACTAAGAAGGTTAACAAAAGTGATTAATATTATTCTTGTTTAATTAGGTTCTAAGTTTAGGTCATGAACCCATGGGTTGGAAATTATATTTGTATCCAAACCTAGTCTTGCGACCAAAATTTTTGTATGCCTTAATTATGTGCAAACAACTTGGTTACATTACTCGATTAAGGCAATGTAAAGCATGATTGAGGCCTTAAGTGGATTTAGTTGGCCTATGTGGTGTTTAGAGCTCTTAGCTTCTTAGTTGGAAGCTTATATGGTTCAATTTGTACCTTAGAAAAAGGCTAAGTTAGAAGAAGGACTTGACTATATGGTTGGGAGTTTGCTATGAATAGTTAAGATTAGAGTAAGTTTACTAAGGTAGCTTGATCATAATTTTCATGTGGTATTTAAAAATGATAAATGTTTTGTCTATATGACATTTTTGGTTAATAGATGATATTCTTTATCATGTATGATTAGTGTAGAGAATGATAATCCTGGCTATGCTTAGTTTTGAATTAAGAATGTAGACTTTATTTATGATTTATGTAAGAAGATTGGATTGTAGTATATTATGAAGCTAAGTTTAAGTGAAGTGCTAGATTAACTTTAGTTAACTTAGTAGTTCTTTTGAAAGGGTTAGTTAAACTCTGAGGTGTCTTGAATAAGATATTTGATATTTAGATGAAACCTTAAGGTACTCTAAATGAGATATCTTGGATTTAGAGGAAGCCCTATGATGCTTCAAAAAAAACTTTGGGGTTTATATGAACCCCTAAAATATCTTAGATAAGATATTTAGGGTAATTAAATCCCTAAGGTATACCAAATAAGATATTTAGAGTTTAGATGAAGCTTTAGGATATAATAGATATAATATTTAGGGTTTAAATAAAACTTTAGGTATCTTAGATAAAGAATTTGGGTTTTTGAGGAAACCTTAAAATACTCAAATAAAGTATTTAAGATTTAGAAGAAACTTTAAGATACTCTAAATAAGAAATTATGATTAGATAAAGAACACATGCACTTGTGGAGTCCTTGAGAATACCTTGGTTAAGGCCTTGGAATAGAAAGGCTCTTAGTTAACCTAGGATTAAGGTTAGTTGGTATAAAGAGCTCAATTTTACCCTTAAGAGTGATACGAGGCTTATTTAGGGGCTGGTCATTCTCTTGAATGTTAGCTAAACCCTAGAAATATCATGTATTAATTGGGTACAATCAATATTAGTCTATTTAGGCTCTACGACCATGAGTTAAACACCTTAGATAATGATCTCGAGAGTTATATGTGGCTTAGAATAGTACTTTGTGAAGGATGGAGTGATTTAGGTTTGCTTATGAGACCTGAAAGTTACTAGTTAAACTTATATAAACTTAGATTTTAAAAGTTTGATTGAGACTTTAGAATGTCTCTAATGAACAAATTTTAGGATTTGGACTTGACTAAAGGCTTATATGGAAGCTTAGATGAATGAGAAGATCTTAAAGAGAATCTTATATAATGTCAATGAAAAGATTATGGGTATTCACCAAATTTAAGTGTGATATCTAGATAAGTTAAGGTATCACATATAATTGTATTAGGATTAGGGTACTTAAATAGTTATAAGTAATCCCAGATAGTTGATTAAGGTTTTAAAAGAAAACTTTAATATGTCTAATAATTTATGAGGATTATGAAGATATTAGGTCACCATTGTGTTTAATTAATCAAGTCATAAATATTTAATATTTTTTATAATGAACTTTTTTAGTATGAAATATATTTACTTGTAAAGAACAAGCCATGCACTTTTGAAAATAATGAATTAATGGTCTTTAAGATATCTTGGAATATTTAATAAGTTTTAAGGATTAAAGACATGTATATCAAATTTGAATTTTTTTTATTATAAAATAGAATATTAGTTCATTGATTATTAATTATAAGATATATTTCTCTATTCAAATATTACTTAAATTATTCCTTATTTGGAAACATATGATTTTATTTTTAAATCATTTAATCTTTTGAAATTCTACTTAACTATCCAAATTTGTTCAATTATTTTCTTAATTTAGGAAACATATAGGTTTCTATTTTTCAATCACTTAATCTTTTTTTTGGTTGAATTCTTTTTATGAATCTTTGCTAAATTTTATGGTAATTCATTTGTTAAACTTTGGATAAATTAAAACAAATATTTCCATTAAATTTTCATACTTCAAAGATGAAAAAATTTATATCCTAACTACATCCCAAGTATGTGGTGCCCAAGTGCAAAGGCTCTTGGGCTGTACTAACTCAAGCGGGTACTCGCAAGCCTTAGGTCATGAGACAACAGGAACCAAATTGAGTTGAGCTTGATGTTGGCCATTGTGCAAAGGCTCTTTGTGTCTTGTTGCAATAATCAACAAATAATAAAAGTTATACAAATTTATTAAAATTTTTCTTACCATATTTTTTTCTTTTATGTTAGTTGGTCTAGTATTTATGAAAGTTTAAGTTTAATTTGATCTTATAAAAAATAAACTAATAGATTAGAGGTGAATCATAAGAAATAATCTTAATTTATAAACTTTTTGATCGTGATGTTTTTTCATGACCTCAATTAGGGATAGACATAAGTTTTAGTTTGAATTGAATCATTTAAAAATTTTGGATACATTATTTTTTTATTTTTTATTTTTTCTATCATAAAAATTAAAAATCAATATTTATAAAATTAAGGATTTTTACAAACATAAAATGTTTTATAAAAAATTTTGAAAAATAAATATGATAAAAAAATTAATAAAATGTGTTATAAAGCCTATAATTCACTCCTCCTCTTATGAGATTCATACACTTATTTTTATTTTATTTGATATTAGAGATGATTTTGTATAAAAAAATAAGTCAAATCATTTGGGTGATCTATTATGTGTATTTTAATTATCATATTAAATTTACTTAATTTTTATTTTAGCTACACACTAATTTTAATTTTTATCTTATCAATTTTGAATGCTTTTTAAAATACATGTTCATTAATTTTCTTTTTAAATTAAGTTTTTAATATGTCTTCACCCATGGTTGATATTAATGTAATATTAGATGAAGGATCTTTGTCATTTAATCTATCATTATTTAATGGTGAATTATATTTATTTTTAAAAAATAGATTTAAATTTTTTATCCAATCAATTGACTTACATTTTTTTAAGTACTCACAAACCATATGATTTACTTAGAGATTTTATGCACAAATGAAATTAGGTTGTTTAGTGACTTAGTAATGATTAAAAGAGAATGATATAATTAAATGCTAAAGCACTCAACTACCTTTATTGTGGCATATCTCCAAGTGAATTTAATCAAGTTAGGAATTTCTATATGACATATGAAGTTTGAAAAAAGCTAGAAGTAACTTATGAAGGTACTTTACACATTAAAGAAATAAAAATAAATCTTATCATACATGATTATGAGTTATTGAGAATAGAATTAAAGGAAAGTATAAAAAAGATGTTTATGCAATTTACTAATATTACTAATGAATCAACAAATTTTAGAAAACTATTTTCTAATACAAATCTTGTAAGAAAAGTGTTAAAGATTCTACCAAAATAGTATAATCCTTTTGTCACAGTAATAAAAGGTGGCCAAAGACATAAACAAGCTCATATTGGATGAGTTGCTTGAAGAATTATTAATAATCGAGATTGAGATGGATAGAAGAGTTGAAGAGGAGGCTTTCATAAGCAAGCCAAAGCATGGAGTAAGGAAAGAGAACATATTGGCATTCAAAGCAAGCAAAGATGATTCAAATATGACATCCATCTCTTTTATGGATTTGGAGGAAGAGGTAAATTTTTACATCAAGGTTTTAGCTAAAAATTTTGGCAAAAAGTTTTGTAAATAAGAATTAGCAAAAGAAGAAAAGTAGGGAAAAGATGAAGACACCAAGATAATATGATTGTGGTCAAACTAGCTATATTAGACCAAATTATTCACAATTCAAGAGTATCAAAAGAAAAAAAGATAAAAATAAAAGAATAAAAAAGAAGAAAGCATTTCAAGTTACTTGAAGTGTTGTAGAAGATTCAAATTTCACAACTTCAAGTAGTGAGGAGGAAAAAATAATATGTTTCATGATAAATGATGATAAATAAAGCATATATAATGAAGAAAAAGAGAATGAGATAAGTTCTTAGTCTCGTGAAATTCTTGAAAATAATTATGTAAAAGTTATTAATGTTTTAACTTCTTTAATGTGTGCACATAAAAAGTTAAAACAATTTTACAAAAAAAATTGATCTTCTTGATTTTTTTATAAAGAAAAAATAGAAATATTTCAAATTTATGATGAAAAATCTTCCTTGATTATTGAGAATACTTTTTTGAAAAAAAATATTAGTTTAAAAAAATATATTCTCTTGAACATGAAAAATTTTCCAATGCTTCACATAATGTTTATTTTTTAAGCATAAATATATATATATATATATATATATATATATATATATATATATATATATATGTGTATATATGTATATGTATATATTCTTTTAAACATATGCATAATATTTCAAATATTAGATACTTTTATTATTGTGGTAAATGACATATTATTAAGTATTGTCAAATTAAGAAAAACATTTCTAGTTCAAATCCTTCTTTTAAATAGGAAATTAAGAATGATATTATGAATGCTTATATAGTGATTAGTAGTGGTCAACCCAAGCTTGCTTGGGTTCTTAAGATTAAAGAATAAAGAATTTAAATAAGATGTCTTCACAATCATGATGTAAAGATACAATTTATTAGAGACATTCATAAGTTAGAAATATAATTAAGAATTATTTTCACAATTAAGCATATAAATCACGTAAATAAAAGTTATATTTTATTATTATTAAGTTAAAATTTTACAATTTATGTGACCATACATAGAGAAAAAAATCAAGGTCTAACTCTAGGGTGTTGGTTAGTAGATGTTCAAGACATGATCAGAGACAAATCAAAGTTTATATCAATAAAATGTGATTCAAAATAGATAAGTAATACTAGGAGATAACTCTAAGAAAAAGATAATTAGAATTGGTGATATAGGTACATCTAATTTTATACTTTTAAATAATTTTTTAGTTGGTGAATTAGAATTTAATTTAATTAATATTAATCAATTATGTGATAATGACTATTTTGTTAATTTTGATACTTAGTGTTGTAAAATATTAAAAGATGATCAAGTATTATTAGCTGCTAAAAACAAATATGACACTTATGTGATTATATTTGATCAATTAGAAGCTAGGAGAATAGAATGTCTTGTTACACATTTAAGTAAGAATAATTTATGGCATAGACGACTAGGTCATTCAGGTTATTTTATCATAAAAAAAGTAAGACAAATGTAGTTATATATCTTCTTAAGCCAAATAAAATAGTTGAAAAATGTATGAATCATGTCAAAAAAAGAAAGCAAATTAAATCTTCTTTTAAATTGAAAAATGATCTAACAAATATTAGATCTTTAGAGATAATATATTTAGACTTTTTTGGACCTATATAACCCTTGTGTTTAAGAAACACTAAATACAAATTTGTGATTATTGATGATGTTTCTAGATATATTTGGATTGTATTTCTTGAGAGTAAAAGTGAGACGTTTAAAAATTGTGTTAATTTGACAAGAGAAATAAAAAAACCAATCTTAAATAAATTTTTATTCAAAGTGATAATGACAGTGAGCTTAAGAATAAGAACTTTCATGATTATTAAAAAGGTAAAAGAATAAGACATCAATTTACATGTCCTTATATATCTCAACAAAATAAGATTATAGAAAGAAAGAATAGAACCTTGAAAGAGATGAGCAGAATAATGTTAGCAAAATATAATCTATCAAAATACTTTTTAATTGAATTAATTAACATGGCTTATTATATAATAAATATAATTAATTTAAGATTAATACTTAAGAAAACTCCTTATAAGTTATTTAAAAATAAGAGACCAAATATTAGCTACTTTCATATTTTTAGATATAAATGTATCATTTTTAATAATGAAAGGATCAACTTAAAGAAATTTGATGAAAAAGCAAGCATAAGAATTTTCTTAAAATGCTTGTATTTTAGAAAAGCTTATAGAGTTTATAGTATGATTACTCAAAAGATAAAAAAAATAATACATATAGTATTTGATGAGTCTATTCAAAAGATAAATACTAAAAGTTTAGGTGAAGAGATAAAGTCTTTAAAAAATTTAGACTTGAATGAGGATAAGTTAGAAGAGAGTGAAAAATAATGAGAAGAGATTAGTCATCAATTATCTAAAGATTAAAAGTATCAATATTCATATCCAAAAGAATTAATAATAAGAGATGTTAATCAAGAAGTTAGGAGTAGAACCAAATTGATCATAGTATATTTGTATCTTTCATAAAACTAGTATTTATGGAAGATGCCCTTAATGATAACAATTTGGTTCAAATAATGAATAAAGAGTTAAAGTTAAGAGTAACTGGTTGTACTAATTAGTTTTTATGTTTAGTGATTAACAAGTGATTAGAACCAAATGGATAATAAAAATAAATTAGATAAAAATAAAATGATTATTAAAAACAATATTAATAGGAGTTATAACTAAGTTGAAGATATAGATTTTGAGTTATTTGCACTGATAGCAAAATCAATAGTCATTAGGCTTCTCTTAGCATATTCATGTCATAAGAATTTTAGATTATTATAAGATAATAAAAGGAGATGTATATATAGAATAACTCAATTTTGAGACTCATGCACATAGTGATTATATATATAAATTTAAGAAGACACTTTATAGTCTTAAATAAACTTCTTATACATGATACCATAGATTAAGTAATTATCTTATTGATAGTAATGGTTTTTAGAAAAGAAAATTGAATACCACACTATTATCAAATACTTTAAATAATCATTTATTATTTGTACAAGTTTATATTGATGACATAATTTTGAAAGCACAAATAAAAATATATGTAAAAAATTTGACTTAATGACAAGGGAGTTTGAGATGAGTATGATGGGTGAGATAAATTTCTTCTTATGATTGAAAATTAAATAATTAAAAGATGAGATTTTTATTTCACAAACTAAATATTTAAAAAAAATTATTCAAAAAATTTGGATATAAAAATATGAAATATAGAAAGATTCTAATGAATCAATCAATCCATTTAGAATTTAATAAAATTAGGAAACCCATCAATCAAAAACTTTGTAGAGATCTTATCATCTTTATTATATCTCACAACTAGTAGACTATACATCTTATTTAGTATTAGCTTATGTACTAGATTCTAATCAAATCCTAAAAAAAGTCATCTAAAGATAGTTAAATTAATCTTAAAATATTTAAAAGGTATAATAAATTTAGCTTTACTATACCTTAAAAATATTTTTTCATGTGATCTTATATGTTACATAGATTTATATTTTATAAGTTTTAGGATAAATAAGAAAACTACCTCAGGTACTTATTAATTGCAAGAAAATTATCTAATTTCATAGTCAAGCAAAAAGGAAAATTACATAGCCCTATCAACCACAGAAGTCAAGTATGTAGTGGCCGAAAGTTGTGTTACCGAAGTGTTATGGTTAAGATAATAACTTCAAGGTTATGGTTTAGATCTCTCACATATTTTCATTAGAATTGATAATACTTGTATCTTGGCCTCAGCAAATAATCAAGTTCATCATTCTATGACCAAACACATTAATATAAAATATTATTTTATTAAAGATCAAATAGCTAAATGCTTAGTAGAATTTGAATATGTTCTTACCAAGCAAGAATTGGTTGACATATTTATTAAATCCTTTCCAGCCAAATAATTTCAAATCATAAGCAAAAATTAGGTTTAATAAAAATTTTGTAAATTGTACTCTCTTTTGATGATGTCAAAAGGGGAGAATAATTTTTATTTAGATAGGTAAAGTAAAGCATGTAGTAAGGAGAAGCATGAAATAAGAGATTTTTTTATTTTTAACACATCATACCATAATAATATATGTTTTTTATTTGTTATATTTTTTATCTAAATATTTATGTCTTGTCATTATCAAAAGGAAGAGATTATTAGGTCATCATTATGTTTGATAAGTAAAGTAATAAATATTTAATATTTTGTTATAATAGATTTATTTAGTATAAAATAGGTTTACTTATAAAGATCAAGTCATGCATTTTTTAAGATTATGAATTAGTAGTCTTTAAAATATTATAGAGTGTTAAGTAAACTTTAAGGATTGAAGACCTATACTTTAAATTTGAAAATATTTTTTATTATGAAATAGAATATTAGCTTATTAATTATTAATTATTAATTATAAGACACATTTTTATTCAAATCATTTCAAATCTTACTTAAATTATTCCTTGATTTTGGAAACATATAATTCTATTTTTAAATCATTTAATCTTTTCAAATCCTTCTTAACTATTCAAATTTATTCAATTATTTTCTTAATTTAAGAAACATATAAGTATTTATTTTTCAATCACTTAATCACTTCCTTGATCAAATTCTTATGCATATTTGTCAAATTTTATGTTAGGTCAATTGTTAAATTTTAGATAAATTAGAACAAATATTTATGTTAAATTTTTATAATTAAAAATATATATCCTAATAACATCCCAAGCATATGATGCCCAAGTCTAAAGGCTATTAGGCTGAGCAAACCCAAGCAAGCACTAGCAAGCCTCGGGTCAAGAGACAACAGGAACCAAATTAGGTTGAGCCTGATATTGGATACTATGCAATCTTGAATTGATCAAGGTAAGGTAGATAGAGGATTGAGTTGGGTTGAACTCTAATCAAATATGTATATAGGTTGGATCAAACCTATACTCAAAATAACTTGTAATCATCTAAGTATGCCCAAGTGATGAAATCTTAAGCATACAAGGAGAGAGCTAGCTTCAATTTAGCTCACATATTACACCCATGTAGAGTATTATAAATTGCAAAACCTTTTAATTTTCTACTATATGGGACTAAAGTCCTCCATTACTTCTCTGCTTAAAGCATACATGAATTTCCACCATTCGATTTATTGATCAGACGGCTATAATCTTGTCTACTTATAATCTTTGCTTCGGTACTTCATTCAGACGAACAAGAACACATCCAACTTAATCGGATGACCTTATCATTTCCACCTTTTGAAATATCCATCCATGAATCAGTTGGCTCATATCTCTCTATTTTAAATCCTACGACTAACATCGTTCCTGCTTTTACCATTGATTAATTAAACAATCCAAAACTTATCTAACTTCATCAAATTGCCCAAATCTAATCTTCCCTAATCCAACTGTCCATAACTCATCTACTTTTTTATTTTTGATTTGATGGTCCAAAATTTCTCTAATTTGATCCAACAACTACAATTAATCTCACATAATAACTAATTACTTATCTATTATATGTGGCATTATAGATAGCCAGTTTGGAATAATTTTTAAGCCATTTGGAAGAGCTTTTTAAGCAATTTTGTAGCAATTTTTCAAATAGCTTTTGCTTGACTTTTTAATGATTATCATAATAATTTTTTTATATAAATCTAACCCTTATTCATAAAATGACTAATAAATATGAACCAATCTTTAAGATTTCAAAAAAGTACTATGTAATATTTTACTAACGTAAATTCTCCTAATAACAATTATGACTAATTTCTTCTCAAAATGTCAAATTCTTGTAACTAAGTCTAGCACTTTTAAGCTTTCAATTTTTTACTTCTTTTTATAATTTTGAGTTTGTTGTATCTTGTTCTTTTAATCAATAAGTATAGAAAGTTTTACGAATTTATCAAAAATTTTTATTGTTGTATTTTTTCTTTTGGGTTGAGCGGCCTGACATTTACGAAAGTTTGAATTTGGTTTGATCTTATAAAAATCCAAGTTAGGTTGAGCTCGTAAAAGCACAGGTTATAGTTGAACCTATAAAAGCTAATAAGTTAGAGAAAAATCGTAAGAAAAAAAAAATCTCAAATTATAAACCTTTTAATAATGGTATTTTTTTTTTAACTTGGTTAGGGGTGAACGTAGCTTTTAATTTGAATTGAATCACCTAAAAATTTCAATATATTATTTTAATTTTAATTTTAATTTTTACTTTTTTTATCATAAATATTAAAATTTAATATATATATATATATATATATATATAAAATCAAGATTTTTTATAAATATAAAAGTGTTTTCATAAAAACTTTTTAAAAATAAATAAGATAAAAAAATAACAAACATTGTTATAAAGTTTACAATTCACCTGTTCTTCTGGGATTTGTACACTTTTACTTCAGAATAAATCCAAAAAATTATGAGATAGTTGAATTAGGGTTTTGGGAGGAATCTATGTTCTTATAATGTGAATGAAAGGGAAGTTTTTATGTTTACTATTAATTTGAGAATAACTAAGTTTTTTTTTTTGTGGTGTAAACATGTATATGAGAAATCCTTTGAAGAGGTGTAGGCTAGATCTCTTTACTTAGGTTACAATCTAATTTTGATGACAAAGGAGGCAAAATGAAATCTTATAACAAAATTTAAGGTAGAAGATTATGATAATAAGGATAGTGGTGATAATAGAAATAGAAAAATATAATAATTGATATTTCTTAGAAACATTATCTTTATATTATTAGTGTTAGAATTCATTTATAAATAACATGATAAGATGTGTCACCAAGACTTTATACATAATATGGTTAAGATACAATATATTTACAAGTATATAGTTGCCATTACTTTGTGTTCAGTATGACTGAGGTTAGAATGCCATCTTATTTGGTTATATTCTATTTAAAGTCATATGATTATTGATTATTGAATAAAAAAACTAATAGTTCAAATGAAAATTAGGCTTTATAAAACATAATAAATGGGAAGCTAGAAATAAAATAACAAATGCGTGAATCATTTAAGTCTCAATTTATTTAAAACGCAGAATTCTTGTATCCAATATAAACATTTAAAGATTACCTTTGGCAAGAAATAGCTATTAGAAACCCTAGGCCAGTAACGTTCCATAATAAAAAAGCAGAATTGAAAATTATTTAAGTTAAAAGAGTAAATTTTCCCAACGATGATACTGTAAGCTCCCACTGCAAGCAATCATATCTCAGATTAAACAGAGTATCTCACAAAATTTCTACAATTAACTAGAGATCCATTACTTCATTAGAACATGATTGCTATTGCATCATTGAAAAATTAATTTTTCATTTCCTTCATTTGAACCTGTATCAAGAACAGGGAGTCTGCAGTGGAAGCAAATGGATTTACTATTAACTAGAGATACATTACTTCATTAGAACATGGTTGCTATTGCATCATGGAACAATTAAATTTTCATTTCCTTCAGTTTGAACCTGTATCAAGAACAGGAAGTCTGCAGTGGAAGCTAATGGATTTGTCTGTCAACCTTGTGCCCGGAATAAAAAACTGGAATATTACGGTTAAGCAACCACCCTGTGGAGTAATGCCTGCAAAGAAAACCATGAAAATGGCGAGGGAACCACTGAACAAAATCTCTTGAACAGTTAACCATATTAAAGAATCCCACCATAAAAGGCACAGTCGGGTTTTGCCAGATGACACTGCAAGCTCTTTGCAAGGTGTTTTAAGCTCACTTGCTGGCAAAATTCACATTAAATTTGATCACAGAAGAATAATTGAGTTCAGGAATGGAGAGTGAACAAAAAGCAGATTGAAAGAACAGTTAATTAGATACCACAGAAAGAGCTTCCCCCCTCTGAATTGCCATTTCTGTGCGAGTTGGTGCACTAAGGTTTCGATCCTCAGCAGGGGGATCAGCTAGAGAAGAAGCTTATCAGTCAATAACTTACACCTCTAAACAAAATAATAACAATAAGATAGAATTTAAGAACTACTAGACTAGGAATTGGAAAATTATACCTTGAAGTCCAAGTACCCTTAGCCTTCGAAACTCGGAGCCAACGGTAATGAGGGATGTAGACACCTGGAGATGGAGGTCGCCATATTGAGTTATAGCTAGCATCAGCAGCTCGCCAACATTCTTTAGCCGGTCCACCAAGTTCTGCAACTGGGCAAGGTCTGGAACTTGAACTAGAGTCTGTTAAACAGGGGAAAAAAACTTAACGGGAAACTTCAAACCCTTACAAGTTCCATTCTAAATATTATATCAATTCCTGGTTAAAAGATTAGTATATTCTTGATAAGCATGAAAAAGAAAGGCAATTTCAATTTGTGTGCTTGGAGTTTCATTTTGATATGATAAAGGATGAAGTTGATCAAAATTCAAAAGGCATAAATGGCCCATAGCGCCTTTGTTATGGGAATCTTACCTAGTAAGCCTGATCTTATTATATATCAACTTCCCCAACGGCAGGGTAAAATCTCCCCCTCTTGTCTTGAGCTTTGCCCCTCCTCTTCTTGTGAGCACAATGCTCTCTTGGCCTTGGATTTGGTGGCCTTACATGCTTGAGATAGTCGTCAAAGGTTCCTATTATAGATTTTTTGGACATTGACATGACAGCTTGCTGACATAATCAGGTTGTAGAAGATTCAACAATTATAGCAATTGAATTGACTAAATGATGCGAAAGCTGGTGTGGGTTCGACCCACTATGAAAAGGGGTCAGGGCAAACTTTTTTGAGAACCCCCAACTTTTGGAATGGCCTTGGAGGTTTCTGTTGAAGAAGGATGTCCACATTAGGGAGTATCCCCATGAAAAATAACAAGCAATATGAAGTTACATTTCGATATGCCGGAGAATACATGTAAAAAAAAAAATCATTCTCCAAACCTGTGATTGGTTTGGATTTGATGCCAAAGTACTATTGGCGTAAGAAAAATGTTGCCATCTATTGATGGAGTTTTTGTTTATGGGTGGAATCAATAGGAACTTGCCCACATTCTATTGGAGGTAAGTAACCTTGGAACAAATTCCAAGGAGAAGCAAATTACAAGAGAGTGCAAATGTAGAGTAAAAGGTAGGAGATAAGATTTTATATGAAAACAATGAGAATAGAAGAAAAATTGTAGTATAAGATCAATCACTTCACTATCAATAGAGTTATGTATTTTGCTTCTCAAGAAGACATACTTGAGCATTTACAAAGTTAATAAGTTTTACGAGAATAAAGGGGTGTTGGAAGTAGTTTGATTGTAATCATGCTTCTTCATGATGGTTCTCTGGATGAGAATTGTTGGTATAGTAGATGTGTCCATACGACATGACCCATGATTGCCTTCATGATGTGGGCATAATTAGGGGATAGTATGGCATATTTTCTCTTATTTTTTGAATAATAGTTGAACTTTCTAGTTAATATTGAACTAATGATGTGACATCTTCAACACCATCTGATAATATCATGTTAATGCAATGCCCAACCATTTAGGAAGGTATTACAGCAGGCTATTCAAGCTTTATGCTTCTCCATAGGCAAGAGCTAAAATAGCTATACCAAGTTGAATTGTTACTCTATTTGAGCTGCTAGATGCCCATTAGACCACGTGTATCTCTCGACTTGTTAGGTCTTGTTATGTCACCTCTAACTTATAACAAAAAGCATTGCCCTTATTTATGGTCTAATCTTGATCCAAATAATGGGAAATATGATGCTTGGGAAACAGACAAGGGGCACAATGAATTGATATATTTAAAAAAAAATGTGTAATTGATGTAAAAACTTTATTCAATTTGTGTTATGAAACACTTTCTTCTTGGAGACCTTTTGTAGAATAAGTTAAATTTGTCTTTTAGAAAACTCTTTTTAATTTTCAAATGCACTGTGTGGAGCTTGTTATAAGTAAATAAAAACCGATATTTAGGTCATTTGGACCAAAATAATGGTCCTACATCCAACCCTGATCATGTCAGACTTATTAGTCAAACAACATATTAAACAAAATCATAGAAAAAAAAACCTTCACACAACGACCCAAAGCAGTTAAACTAGCCCAAAAGAACCTACATTAAAGAACTCAAAAGAGTCAAATACTAGATATTACAATAATAAATCATAAGAAACAAAATACAATATTATAAGCTCAAAAATAAATATCTATAACCAAGTGATTAATCAATGAGATACAACTAAAATAAAATGACATGACCAATTTAAATGCAAAAGAAGTTGCAGTAATTCCGTTGTGAAGGATTTGATCACTTGGTCCAAGATGTTGCACTTGTTACTTCACAACTCAAGGAGATATAACAATTGCAATCAAGTTGGTAATAGAAATAAAAATTTAACCTTGAGAAGATGATTTGGCAATGATTACTATGGCACTTCCAACCACATAGAAGCTTAGAATTTGTTTACTTGTAGCCAAAGGATCAGCTAATGGCAAATCCATAGTTTGGTAACCATTAGGTTACATTTTAGACAAATCTTAATTAATCCACAAATTTTTTGGTTGAAAATTACAAATTACTGAGAAAACATATTGGATTATCTGATCAAAATATCATATAGTCCAATATATTTAATTTTGATCTTTCCAAACTAGCGAATGATTTGTCGAATGATCAGTTGAACATCTGACGTCCTTTGGATAGTTCGATCATTGCCAGACAAAGACTTCAGTTTATTTGTAATTTTATGGAAAGGTTGACTGGATGGTCTAATTCCCGTTTAACACAAATCAAGCACAACAATATGCTATCAATTGGAGCAGTTGTTGGAAGGTTTGTTAGTGACCTGTAAGACTATCCAACGAAGATCCTTAATAATGTTTATGATCTCTATCATTTTAAAAACTTTTGAATTAGTTTGAAAGTACAAGTTTATGGCAATTACTCATATTTAGCTTTATCAAAATAGACATTTGAATAACATACAAAATTTATAATAACCTTGGTTCATAAAATATTGATAATAAGTTATTAGGTCAAATGATTTGAATGTATTTGAAGATGTGTGATATTTTGAGAAACTTTTCTCTCAATACTTATGTAAATAATATGCATATGAGAAGATCCTAATGTCTCAAAGATTAAGTCATAAGCAAGTCAAGTAATACAAAAACAAAGAAAGTGACTCTAAAAATGGGTTTGATCATTATCTTGGAATGATTGTCCAATCAAGCTCAATTTTGGTTTTGCCAATAAGCTCTAGAACAAAACTCCAACTCATGATATACCACGTATACCTAGAGACATGATTTGAAATGAATTTAAACATAAGAATGTAAGATAACAAAAATATGATTTCATTAACGTTAGACAACTATTATAGACAATAAGATCAAATGTTTCCCTCAACTCACATGGGTATTACAGGGTCAAAACTAATGACTATTTGATCTCACACATTTTTGCAACATTAGTGAAGTAAGAGTAAACTTGAATTAGCTCATGCTATCAATCATATAGAGGGAGTTAGCTCAAAGTTAAGTAATTGGAGGTTGATTAGAATCCCAATGCAAGTGGAATTTTCTAGTGAAATTCAACCAAATTAGATGATTTCTAAAGATTATCAAACAAAAATTATAGAGAACTGATGTCTCTAAAAGTGAAAAATTAAATAACAACTAAAGCATTGCTATAATTTTGTAACTCAAATTTCAAAAAGTCCATTCAATAAATTGTTATGGTAAATTAATTAGCTAAAACACTCTAAGTTTGAGAAATTCGTTATTGATTTTATTATAAATTGGTAATAATGTTATAAATTTCCAAACACCTCACCATTACTATGTTAACACCAATCATTAATATTATTATAATTATTACATTGATTTCTTTTCTAGTTTTATAGCAACAAAACAAATATATGACTAATTTATAATCAATAATCTAAGCATATTTTTATAGCACAATGTATGACTTTTAGTCAGTTACCTAAATACAATGAGAAACTAATGTGACGTACAAATATTTACCAGAAATATGCATAGATATTTATGATTATGTGATCAAAATAAGAACATAAGTATGGGATAAAGTTTGGTAAATTAAGCCATCCCAGCTTATACTATCAAATAGGATTTTCTCCTATCTCAAGCTTACTTGTGTTTAATCTAGCTTTATCCCAACTTCTTTTTTTTTTTTTTTAAATTTTTCAATATTCCCACTAACCCTACCAAACTCATAAAATCTTACTCTAACCTCCTTTCTTGGATATGATTTACTGCAACATGATTAATTCCAAACCTATTAACCCAAAAAGTAGCACATATCATCTAAACTATCTATTTGTCACACATTTTTAATATATATACCCTATTTTGTTCTCTAGAATACCATGCCTTTACCTGTCATAACAAACAAGGTGAGAGAGGCAAGGAATTTAATCTGAGGCTTGGCAAGAATCCCAAAAGGTTATAACACATCAAAAGATGCATAGTCCACCAGGAGAAGATACATGTTGTGAATAGTTGTTTCAAATAGAATATTACTAATGTGATCATTGATAGAAGTTTGCCCTAATCCTTGCACAAATACTAAATTGTCTCATAATATTTAATTACCACAAAATTCATTTGCTTAAAAGTAAATATAATAAAGATAAACAAATGGGTCTCTACTAACTTACCATTTTTGTATGAGCACTAGCACATTAATGGTACGAAGTCAGGCAAAAGTTTAGAATGAATTAGAAGGAAGTCCAACTAGCTGTTAACATATAAAAGCATAAACATGGGAAAACAGCACAAGGCATTAATGAAGTAGTACCATATCAAATGAAATTAATAATTGCATTATTTTTTAATTGTTTTTTTGCTTAATGAAGCTCAAACAATATGGGCTTTGGACTCTAAACGCAGAGGAGATAGACCAATTCTTTCAAGGGAACAGCTTCTTTTTCTTTTCATCTTCTTCTTAGTATTTCCATGTTTTCACTTCAGTTGCCTTAGCCAACTTCATCAGCAAGAGCTATACTTGCAAGCAATCGAAGATAGTGGAATCAATATACATGCATTGTCAGCATGATTATTCCATGATTAATGAGGCTTTCCATTATAATAATCTTGTTCTCCTCATTTATATGTTTGTCTGTGAATCATTTGCATTTTCTCTTTTTTAAATTAATGGAAAAATTGTCTTTGGTTATTTTTAGCATCGCCTAAACCAAGCGAGGCATTCTTCCTGGATTACTGATTAAAAGTCACTTAGCCCGAAACACAACTTTTTGCTCTGATTTCCACGGAAAGCAATAAAATCGAGAGAACCGATATAAATGAGGGAATGACTATATTCTGATGGCTAAAATTTGTGATAAAGAACCAAGGAAGAAGAGAGTTGAACCTGAGGGAGATCTTGAGCCGCATCAAGCGCGGTCTGCAGTTGATCAATGTCAGCCCGAGAGAGGGGTTTCGAGATGGGTACGTCGTGGACGACCGCGGACCTCATCCCCTTGGTTTCGAAAGTAAGGAACGGTGCGGGGTTTCGGGATCCTGCTGGGAGCTTCTTGACAAGCTTTATCTGTATGGCCGTTGTGGCGTCGTTGGACTGCAACTGGATAGTCTGCGCGCTGCGAAGCGCACGGTGGAGAAGGGCAACATCGATGGCAAAAGCGATTCGGCCATCGTTCTGGCTGGAGATGCGGTAGTCCCGAAAGAGCACATCCTTTTTGAACTGGGCGACAGACTGGACTCCATCTCCACTAAGGAGGTTGTGGAGGAATATGGCGTGTTCTCGGGTGAGGTAGAGGTGGCACACCCGCCCGATTTTGTCGAGTGACGGTAGGAAGCCTAGGAAGAGACGTGGAGGTTATGTGCTCGATAAAGTGGTGAAAATGAGCAGAGCGGTCCGTTAAGAGTACATACGCTTGTCGAGAAGATTGACACTATCTTGACTGAGAAAAGCTTTGAACTTCATCGACTTCGATTTCAGGAGGGCTAACTTTTAGCTCTTAAGTGGCGTGCATGGACTCTCCGGCGTTGCGCAAGCCGCAGCGGCATCTGAAATCGTGGCTGCTTCTCCCGACGAAAATTAAAAAGCAAGCATTTACGTATGTGCCACAATTCCAAAAAGCATCTAAAATTTAAATAATACTTAAATATCGTTTTATTCTTTAAAATTAAGAACAAAATGAAGAAAAAAAAATTATAAACATCATAGAATTTTTTTTGTTATGCCAAAAACTAAAGTTTAGAAATTTATTACCTCTTAGATAGTGCAAATATTTTCTATTCTTTAAGATTACAAGATTATTCTCTCAAATAATTACAAAGAAAATGAGAGAACTAAAAATAAAATTTAATAAAAACTAAGTAATGAAATTATAAGAAGTGGTTGCACACAAATATTTTAGCTTGATTAGTGCATAAGAATCCAAGCAGAGGGCCACGGAGTTGAAAGAATTTTTTTTTCTCATTTGGGTCAATATTTTATAAATAAAGATGTAATAGTCTTTCGTTGTGTCTCTAATTGGGCATGGACATAGACATGTTAGTGAGTACAAAGATTAGACACATCTTTTGATCATTAGAAGGTGAAATTTCATAAAATATTAGCATCTAAATGTATTATTTGACTAGTCATAAAAAGAAGGGATTCAAAAGATTATTATTATTTGATTTGACAAAAAAAGTTGCTATAGATGGAAAGTGAAATTGATGAGAGTAAGATGTCATCATGGGAGCTAGAAGAATATTAGTTGACAATACATTATCTAAGGGAGCCTCCAAAAGAGGCAATGTGAATCACTGGTTGACTTATGTAACTCTATTTTAGTTGATAAATAGATGGAAGGAACTTAATTGGAGTAAGTCTAATTGCGTATCAGTCAAGTGGAAAAGAAGATCAAGAATGAGTCCACCAAATGCCCTTAAGAGAAATGATATCATTGCCAAGGATGCTTGGTGAGGACTAATGATGAGAACAATGAGAAGTCTTCTATAGGACAATGTATCTCTCACTAAGCGTAGCACTTTATTAGGATCTCTTGTTAAGTGATAAATTAAAAACAATCATAATGTGGAGGAGCTTAAATAACTTTTTGATTTTATGCATGCTATTGTTTTGAGGATTGCATTGCCATGCTACTATCACATAACAAAAAGAGATTTGTGAGTAATAATGTGGCAAAACATTAGTCCATTGATACTCTTAGCTTAAACTTTAATAGATTGTGAGAATTGCAACCACCACATTTATAGCCAATTGATCTCATTCTTGAAAGAAAAAGTAACTGTCATTTTTGTATTTGCTTTGCTACAATTGGAGAGAAATCTTACTCATAATAAATCTTGAAAAGATTATTGACTTATTAAAAAAATTTATTAATGAGGTAGAGATAGAAACATGACAAAGGGATCTTTTGATGATAAAGGTCTTGCAAATGCATAGAGGACCTTATTGTTTTTTATGAAAGTGAAGAAGTTTGTGGTCCATGTCAAATGAGCAAACAAATAAAGTCCTTCAAACTGAAGGGGTTGGTGTGATCCTTTAAACCATTAGAATTGCTCAGTTTAGATTTGTTTGGCCCAATTAAGTTCTTTGACTTAAGGGATAAGCAATTTTTTTTATCATAGTTGATGAATTGTTTGTGTTCATTTTGGTAATGTTCTTATTTAACCTCAAAATTACAATTGATTTTAATGATAACTAATCATTTAAATACTTATTTTGGTGATCTAACATGTCTACTTAACATGTTCTATATGTTACAATTAAGATAGACTTGGCAATTACCTACCATGAAGTGATTAAATGCTTAACTTATTAATCTTCATAATGCATCAAAGATATGAAGGATAAAGGAATAATTCTAATGGTTTATAGGAGTCCAAGCTTTCAAGAGATAGTTCTACATTTAATAAGGACTTACATAAAAGATTGGTTTGAACTTAACTTTAGTCATCAAGAGCTTACACACAAACACTTTTGCATTCATGCATATTATATTGAATATTTGACCTTATGGTGAATTGCATATAGAATGACTAAGAAAATCTAAGTCATAGTATTTATGTAACTCATAAGAAGCATGTAGAACTCACTCATTACTCTTTTAATACATAACTTGGCATTATTGTCAAATTGACATGAGGAAGTAAGTGAAAAATGTTTTGATTACAAATTTCTACAAATCTTAAAGTTAATTTAGGCTTAAATTAACTCAACCCATAATATTCACAAAGTTCATCTTCACTCATTAGAATGTATCAAAACAATGAGTTTATTAAAAATTTGTCATACATTGCATTGATGTAATACTTATGAGTGCAATGCACCTGGTGTTTGCTTGCATTATGCTGTTTCATGTGCATGTCCACCACACATGCTATATATATAACAACTAGTTTCATCAAAAATTATAATTTCGACATAACCATTTAGAGAGCCATTGGAGATATTTTGGAAAATGTTTTGGAATCATTGGCTTTTAATTTGGTCATCAAACATGATCAGAAGGTCAATTCCAAGTTTATTAAATCCAAAGTTGTAGAAAAAAATCAAAGGAGAAGACAAAATGACAAATTGTTGACATAGCATGAAAAAGTAGGAGATGTGTATTAGGTTGTGTATAGTGGCTTGTTGCATGCAGACCAGAGCTCAAAATATAATGTACTGACTAGGAATCATGCACACAAAAGGATTTGACATGTTGAATTCCTTTGCATGATCGAACAGGGTGGGTGCACGTGCATGTTAGCCACCTACTACACATGTGTTTTATATTCACACGAACCATGCAAACCTAGAAAAAGGTGTGTGGAGGGTTTATCATGCATGAGGATAGTACCCACACACGTGATCAATGCTCTAGCATAAGTGTGTATGTATGTGGGTTGAGCGAGCGTACGCACGAGGTTAGGCCTAGAATTTGTAGAATTAGTAGACTTTTGTGAAATTTAATATTTTTGGTAAAAATTTAATATTTTTTATAATAAAATATTATATCAAAATCACTATATAAAGGTGAGAAAAATGTATAAAATAATTTAAAACTTTAAAAATCAGAACTTTATGGATTCAAAATCCCTTAAAGAAAAACTTCTTAAAAAATTTAATCTCTTTGTGGCAAAACCATCTCTTCTCCTTTTCTTTCTTTCTTAGATCCTTGCCATCATCATGCTGTCACTTTTACTATTGTGACTAGAGAAAGAAAGTTTGTTGTCAAGGGCTCAAGGTGAGAACACCTTACAGATAGATCAAAATATTAAGAATAAGTTGTTTTTCTTGCCAAATCACTTCTAGACCTTTTGAGAGCCTCTTTTCTTCATATTACATATTTAAAAAGATGAATGAGTGAACTACAAGTCAAAATCATTTTGGGAACATCTAAATGCATGTAAAGAGTTTACAAAAAATTCAACATTTACATTCCTTCATCAATGTGTTTTTATATTTTCTTACATCACCTAGACAATTTCATCTCACAAATTTTTAGTTATATTTTGTAACACACTTAACCTTTTAATGAGATATATTTACATATTTATCAAAAATTAGTTGGAATTTTCTTTGAATTTTTTATATACTTTGTGAATTATTATTAGCCAATTTTTAGGAAGTTTAATACAAAGGAAATTGGTCCATCTTTAGGATACTTAATGTGAAGGGATTTGACATAACTTAAAGATGTTTAATGTGTACTTGTGGTTATGCTCAATTAATGAAAAGGTTAAACTGTATTTGTTTCTCTACCTAACTATGATAAAGGAGTGCTTTTAGTAGTGCTCAAGCTTTTTAGGCTCAGGTATGAATGAAGGCTCATAGTTTAAATTAAACCACCTGAGATCCTTGTGCCCTTTACCTCATTTACTATATTTTGTATATTTATTTATTATTGAATAGCCTTAAATGTTTACAAAAAACTTTATTTCATCCTTTGAAAAAGAATTTATAAAAGCTAGCACAAGCAATTCACCCCCTCTTAATGTGTCTTGAAAACCTAATAAGTGGTATATTGAGCCTCGTTTTCAACTATAATAATTAAGCTTTAACACTTTATAGTAGATCCGTTAGTGGCCCAAAATTTTCTATTAGATTTAGGTAGTAGTCGAGCTAGTCCTTTCTCAATTAATCTATATTTATTTTGACATGTTCATTTATAGTATTGCAAAATTTGTTCTATAAATCATGGAATATCCTTCTTAATTTGTTGGAAAAGATTTTTGGTTATGGACAAAGAGTTTCACATACAAATTTGGATTTAGCTAAATGAAATGGTTTTGTATAGTTGTAGAATATTCTTACAAATAATTAACTTGATATGGATATGACTCATGAAAATAGTGCAACAAATAGCCCAATGAATTCATGTTTTCAATTATGTCTTTTAGATGAAATTTTGAAATTAGTAATCTAAATACTTATTTTGAGGCTATAGGTGAACTAGAGAGCTATAGAGATTCACCACAAACTATTGAAGGAAAGAAGTTAGAGAGAAAGTTGATGAAAAAGAGAGGTGAATAAGTTTCTCAAGCACCTAGACACAATGAGTTTGGATGAAAATATTAATTATTATGTCATTGATCCTGGCAATGGTACTTTGTTTGATGAAACAAATTCCAAATATTTCTAATAACTTTTTTGAGTGATTTTTTTGATTTTAGATAACTAATACTCATTTTTATGAGAGAACTTAAAGAAAAAGATGAACAAATATCAGATCTCATAAAGATCACCCTAATTAGAATAGCACACATTGAGAGATATAATTTAAATTTCTTTTTATATATTTTTAATTTTATTTTTTATTAAAATATTAAGCTTAATTGAAACCACTTATATAAGACACAAAAATTAAATTTTTATTTAAATTAATTATTTAAAAAAATATATTTAGGGTTTTCATTTTTTTGATCATCATACATTGATCATTATAAGAATTATTTTTTGAATATATTTAAAATTTTTGTTGTAGTAATAATTAATTAAAAAACTAATTTTACTTGACTTAAACTATATCCTAAACTGATATACCAAATGTTTGAACTAGGGTATTAATACCAAACTCGTTCGTTATAGTAATAAGGAAGGGGCATTACTCCTTAACCAAAATGGAAGTAGATTTGATTAAGACATTACTCCCTATATTTTTAAATAAATTAATAAAGTTAGTTATAGTGCGGATGACTAAATCATGAATGAACGAGGGATCAACCAAACATAAAATGTGGCTACTTCTAAAGCATATTAAATGTCTCACAAAGAGAAAAAGAAGATCAACTAACTATGTGGAATTAAAAGGTAAAGCTTTGTTCATGAGATAACTTTTGAATTGTAGAAGTGACATGAGCCATCCAGTTACACAATTTTGTAACTAAAAAATCGTAGTCTTATCTGTCTATTTAAGCATTAATTCTATAAATTATCCAATCATGTAATTTCTCAAACTCATGATTCACATTTAATCTACACATAAAATGAAATTCAATAATTAGATCATGATTTAAATGTGATGGTTTAGATCAAATCTAATTTTAAAATAACATTATTTTAATCCTATTCATACAATCATATCGTTTTTGCTATTGAATTGTTTTGATCATGCAAATTCTATGTAATGACTATTATAGTAGTTATTACAAGCTAGTAAAATTTTTATTTAAATAATATTTTTTGATTAAAATAAATGTAGCTAGAAGAATTAACAGCAACTAATTGTCTAAGAAATAAAGATTTAGATAGATAGGAAATTGTCTGGGAAAATATTATTGATCTTGGAGTAGGACTTATGACTTAGAGATGTGCTAGGCTTAGAAAAGAAATAAATAAAATAAATAGGTTAGCTAAACCCTCAGGTTAACTAGGTTCTTTGAATAAGATAATGAGTGACATAATTAGGCTCTTAAGCCACTAAATGATACTATAGATGGTGATTTAGGAGATGTGTGGTGACTTAATAATGACCTTAGGTTAGGTATTATGACTTAAGCTTATCTTAGAGATATAAGGGTTACTAGTAAAACTTATGTGAACCTAAACTTAGTTGTATTGTAATTAATTATACATTGAATATATGGGTAAAGGCTAAGACAATATGAATACTAAGAATAACATAAATAAGCCAAGTCTTAATCAAAATCAAGGTAAGATTAGATATGAAAAAATGGGTTAAGATATCTCAAAAAATTGAATTAGGATTTGATGAAAATCCTAAGATATCAGATGATGGTAATCCTAAATAATTAAAAGAGAAGTTAGAGTTGAAATCTTAGATTATCTTAATTAGGATATGGTAAATCCTAGATAATGGATTTAGAGTTAGGGGAGGTGCTTTACCTATAAGGTGTTGGTTAAGTGTGAACTTTTTACGTCTTAGATTCAAATTGATGAAATCTAAAAATATCATATAGTGATGGATTAGGGTTAGCATGTTATTATAAATCATGTATATAATCTAAATTAGATATGAATTGAATGTAATTACCCTTAATCATGTATATTGGCCTAAAACACAGGTAAGTTAGTTATGCTACTCACCTATCCTTAGGAAAGTAATTACATATGTTTGATTGGGTTTATTGGAAGAGTGCTATATCGTATGATAAGATTCTCTTCGGTTGGTTGAAATCCATTGAAGAAAAAGTTATAAGATGGAATAGTTGCATATTTGGTCTCATAGAAAATAAATAATATGTTATTATTATTATAGGGAGTAAATGTGGTTGTTAAGAATTCCTAAAATCTTACAAGATTGGCTTATGTGAATTACATTATCTTAATGAGTACTGGTTCACATGATGTGATAAGAGTACTAAGTCCTATCATAATTTTCTTAGATATGAGAGTGTATTAGATTAATAAGTAGAAACTAAGTAATTTAATAGTAACATTATAACATTATGTGCTGAGTTAGTTGGTAGATAGTGATATACATGTGAAAGTTAGCATTTGATGCCATTCATTTATGTTATTTAATCAATTTTTATATTCATGTTTCTCGACTATTGATTAGTTTTATAACATAATGATTTTTTATTGAGCTCTCTAACTCATGTCCCTTATATTTTTACAAGATCAAAGAACTAAAAGTTGTGTAATAGCTAGGCTTAAGATTGTCAATATTAATGCATCTATTTGGATGATATATCTATTTATATGTTATAATTAGTGGTAGTAGAGTTATAATTTTATATAATTATCAATTATATTATTGATGTATATGGGACTATATTAGACTATTATATTTGAACTTGATAGTTACTTATTTATTTTTTTAAACTTTGATAGTTATTTATTATGCTATTTTAATAAAATTTGGATGATATGATTGATGATCATTAAATATTATTTATGTATCAAATATTTTTATGAAAATTTTGTTAGATTATTATTATGTTTATATTTTTGAAAAAAAACTAGGTGTAATAATATTTTTTAAGTCTAACCAAATCTTTGTTTATAAAAATCCAACTTAAATCATTTTAATTCAAACCATGCTTTCACTTCTTAGATCAACCTTATATGTGTCATACAAAGATGATCTAATTAAAGAACACTTACAATGATGTTATTTATGATATTTGATGTCATATAATTATGATAGTATGTATCATATGACTACTATTAATATTTCAATTAGTTTAGTCTAAATAACATGTGATCACACAAGTATTTGTATTTTATAATCGTAATCTACAACTTTTTTCCAAAGCACAACTTATATGAAAATATATATTGTATGTTGATGTTATACTTTCAAACTATTATGCTCTAAACAAACCATAAATTTGAACTTTATTTGTGTTATATGATTCATGTGACTATACGATATAATCAATATCAAAACTTGAGAACTATTTATTATATTGTGGTTATATTATATGAGAGTCATCTTAAACTTATAAAATAAATAATTTTAGAACTTTTAGTACGCTTGATGGAATTCAATTATTAGGATAATCACTATATAAACTTTATCATTGTGATACAATTCCTTCGATATATTAATATGATCTAGATTTTGAGAGCATAACAACTAGTTAGAATTTTTTGGAAATATGATTTTAGATATTGCAACTTCATAATTTGCATCTATTCATTATCTTATATAAATAGATATGAAATATAAGAATGGATCAAGGATTCTTCATCTTGAAATATCTTAACCAATTTATTTTCTTAGTAATATTCATAACTTAAAGCTAGAGCTTTGGAATTCACTCACAACATCATCTTAAGCTTATTTGCATTTCCTTTCTACTTAATGAGTATTTGTAGTATCTCATCTCTCTCCTTTAGCAATTATGTCACATTTTTCATTGAAAGATTGAGGTATAAGTTGTCATACAATGCTATAGACCTTGATCTTTTAGCTTTTGAGATTATTCCAAGAATTTGGTTTATGTGTGGCTTTGTGTAGCCAATGTTATATGCTCAGTGGAACTTGTCCTGATTAGGTTCGTTAGGTCATTGTGAGGGTTTTTTCAGCTTATCTATTAGTTAGAAAAAAGGTAGTTGGATTAGTGGAAGCTTTATGGAGTTAATTGAGGGTGGATGTATGCAAATATTTTATCAAATAGCTTCAAAATTTTGTGTGCCTCTTTCCTTACATCTTAGGGTATCTTATTTCTTGTATTTATAGATTTCTTCTTATTTATCTTTATATATTTTAGTTTGATTTATTATTAATAATAATATATTTTGAAAGGCTATGAAAGCTTTTCAAGAATCAAAGCTATTTGGTTGAATAGTTTTTAATACTTATATAAAGACAACAATGAGTTTTGAAAATTTAAGCTTAACTCAAATTTGATATTTCCATGCTTAATCTTGAGTTTGAAGAAATTGAAGTGTTATTGAAAGTAAATTAAGAAGCCATAATTCATCTCCCATCTTGTGAATTGTAGGTTACTTTCATGAGGAGGAAAGTTCTTTAAGGGATTTGAATCATTAAGCGGTTGATTGTATTCATGGTTATGCACAAAGGAGGAATAGAGTAGGACTAAAAGATTTTTTAAAAGTTCAAAAAAATGTTATTTGATTAAGAGCTTTATAAGAACAAGAGAGGCAGTGGTGTCAATGTGCCAGAACAAATCTAAGAGAGATCAACCTAGTATCAAAGAGTTTTTAGGGAAAATACTATAACAAGTATTGTAGTAGTACTTTAACACTTAAGAAAAGAAGGAAAGAATTATGAGAAGGCACATATTTTGATATCTATTCTAACATATGTCTACTATAGTAAAAAATGGAGGTAATAGGCTTGTATTTATATGCATTTACTTTAAATATAGTTTTTTATTACCAATGACTCTAATATGAAATGATTTGAACTTATCAAACTCGAGGATGTTTGTTATCCATTTTATATTGATACATCACCCATATTTGGAATAGCATGTATGCACTTTGGTTAGTTCTTCATGTTATGCTTTTTATTTCTTTAAAATATAATCTATAACATACTTGGGAAATGTGAATCATTATGATGGTCACTCAAAGAAAAGGAAATAAATTAAGGGTTGTTTTTAAAGTAAATTGGAAAGGAATAAGAAAAAAAATAGAAAAAGGAATACAAATATGAGTTGGTTGAAAAGGATAGGGCATTATCTTAAAAAACTTAAAGTCTACTTTCAGAGTGACATGTTTTAAGCATGAGGCCATTATCTAGTATGACATATTTTAGAGATAATACTTAAAAAAATTGAAAACCTTATTTTGGAATGACATGTTTTAGACATGGGGCCAATATCTAGAATAATATGTTTCAAAGATAGAAATCAAAAGAATTTAAAATAATAAAGACTCTTATCCTAGAACCAATTAAAAGAGAAAAATGAAAATAAAATGAATAAAGAAAAAGTGAAAAGAAATTTACATGATGTTTTTGATAATGGGAATTATGTGTTCTAAAAAGAAAATAATGAGGTTAGCATCAAATTTATATGTTCTTCACATGTTGTTAACACTATAAATTACTTGTTTATAGCCTAGCATGATCCAAGTGTTCTTGTTTAACATATATGGTCCATAGTTTTTCCCATTTAGCTAATGATGTTTGGCTTAGCTAGTTTTATGGCCTAATAATTTTAGGTCAAAATAAGAGACAACATGGGACTCCAAGGATGCATTGAGATGACAGTTCATAAAAGTTTATATCGAGTATTTATTCTTTTAATATCAATTGTATAAACTATTATGATAGCTTTTTTTCATAAGAATTATACTTGTAGAATTTTATTACGTTGTAATATATAAACATATTTTTAAAGAACTATAAAATTTTATATTTCTTTAAATTTATTTCACAAAATTATGAGCATGCTACTAGCTTTATATTTATTATTTATTGATTTCATAAAAAAGGTTTTCAAAACCAATGTAAAAAATGAAAAGAAATAAAAGGTGTAGCACCATACCTTAAAGGTGGGTGAGGGATGCCACAGTATGTAAGCATGTAAATAGGAATCAATATTAAGATGTTTTTTTATAATAAAAGAATAGAATATATTTAAACAAATTGCAACTTTTTGGGTTATGATATGGTTTAAAAAGGTACTAAAGTTTAATCGTTAAATAAAAGGAAAAAAGTTCACTTAAACTTGGAGTTGTCATTCTTATGATTAAATCCCTAGTATAGTTTAAAAAAAGTCGTGTCAAAAAAGAAATAAGTAATAGGCTGTGTTAACTCATTAGTGTAGATTGACTTAGGAAGAGCACTTGATATGACTCATAGTGATCTAACTTTTTTAGATGACTGAAATGTGGAATATATATAGTTGAAAAAATCTAACAAGTAATAAGGGGAATTTATAGATGGTTAAGTGAATAAGAAAAACGAATTTATGATGACATTTTTGTTTGTAAGTTGTGTTTCATGGTTATTAAATATTATTTTATATTACAATATTATCCTTCATTTTTTCCATATTAAATTATATAATTTTTTTTGCTAAGCATGCAATGGTTAACTCAAACTATTTTTTGTTTGAATTATTTGAGATTATGCAAATGCACTTTATGGGAACCAAGGGAATGATGGATGGAGTGATGACTTGGCATAACATGTTCTTTATAATACTTAGATATCATGTATTAGGTTGGATTATTTTAGTTGTACTAGTTAGTGCTAAGTTACATGATTTATAATGCGAACCTTATGGTTTCATTTTGTGAAAATTTGTTACAAATGTTTTGATAGCTTGGTATTATGAATCTTAACAAAAGGTAATATTTTCATTACATTTAATAGTTGAAAATAGAGTGAATTATTTTTGCAATATAATTTTATGTTTTTGTTCATAAATAAAAGAGTTTTTAAAATAAAAATAGGAAATTAGTGATTATAGGTTTTTGTTGAAAAAATGGTGGATTGCACACCTTGGGAAGGTCTTTGAAAATGAAAGTTTTGATGTGAGAAGTTTGGGACAAAACACACATTTTTATCACTTTATATACCACAACAGCATGGGGTTGTGAAGAAAAAAATAAGACACTAATAAAATGACTAATTCAATGTTGAATAAATACAATTTACATAAATCATATGGATTAATGGTCACACCACCTTGATTCATCTTGAATCATACTTGTATTAATCCCCATATAAAGAAAACACTCTATAAGCTCTAGAATGATGATAAACTAAAAATTTCTCACTTTAAAATCTTTGGTTGTAGATACCTTATTTTAAAATAATAGAAAAAATTAGATATTAAATCACATGACAAAATATTCCTTGGATATTCAACTAATACTAGAGCATATATCATTTTTAAAAAGGGAAGCTTTAGATGGAATGGTCAATTCACATGATTTATTATGAATCTAATACTCCCAAAAAGAAAAAAATATACATTAAAGAATTAGGAATTTTTTAAAAAGGCTATGCCTAAATGATATACCTTCAAATCAACATGAAGCTAATAAAAATGAATATAAGAAATTTGAAGAATTACTAGAAGTTATAATTTACAAAAAAATCATACTAAAAGATTAATCATAAGAAGTCATTTTACAAGGTTCAAACCAATTCATACCTTAGAAAAGAGTTACTTATTTAGTTTTCAAATTAGAAATACAACCAAAAGGTGTAGGAGAGGCCTTAGAAATTCTTTTAGTATATAGTGAAAGCAGTATGCCCACTGTAAGTGCATCTATGTGTGTTTGTTGGGGGTGGTGATGAATTGTGATTATTTAATCTTTTAAAATCAAGAAGGTATAAGAAAAAGAAGGTAGAAGGAAGGCAATGGTTTTGAAAATATAACCAATGATAACATTGAGGATGATTGTTTTAACCCCATGAACATAGTCAAGAAAGCTCACTTTTCACTTATTTGTGACTTTCTATCTTTTTCTTAAGCATCATGGCATGTAGAATTGCCCATCGATAATGGTGAGTCCCAGGGTTCTCACCTCTCCCAATTTATATTTTTTGGTGGTTTTGGTTGAGTTCTTGGATGCATCTTTAGTTCATGTCAAATTTCCTTTCTTATTCAAATGTGAGCCTGAAGTGGTCTTTAAAAAAGATGAGATTTTAAAAAAGGTAACCCCCTTTATTTTCATTTTAATTGAAAAATTATTGCATTGATTGTCAATCGTGGAGATGATTCTCATTGCCTTCAACAAAATTGGCTTTTTAAGCTCATTTATAGTTGGATTTCTTGACCATCATCATGTCTTAATTAGATTCCCCAGAGAAGAAAACTACTTAGGCTTTTGGCTTTACAAAGCTTGGAATATTGTAGAATTCCTAATAAGAGTATTCAAATGGTACCCTAACATTTCAGTTAAACATGAACACTCGCTAGCTTTGGCTTGGGTTTCAATGAAACAACTTCTAATCCATTTCTTCAACAACATATCTCCATACTCTCAGGCTTTAGCAATTGGAATCATTCTCAAAGTGGATAGTGTAATAATAAACTTAACCAAACCTAATTTTGCAAGGTTCTATGTATAGGTCAATTCAACAAAGTATTTACCCAACAGAATAAGGATTTGAAAAAAAGGAGGAAGTAATAATGACTTATAGTAAAAATTCCAATACATTAATCTTTCTACCTTTTTTGAGACTATTGTAATAGGGTTAGAATATTTTGTATTGTAAAGATAATAAAATATTAAAAAATTAATAACTAATGAAAGATATGCAAAAGGTTCCCACAACATTAGCTAGGAAAATTTTTTTTATTCTAGTATTGAATGATAAGCTAATAATATAGGAAGAAGGGCTAATGTTGTCAGATAAAATAACATTAAAATGGGCTTTAATACGTAAAATAGATAAACCTCAAATCTAATACCCATCACCCCCCAAAATTAAAGAAAAATATTAATAAGAGAGACAAAATCAAATGAGATTTCAAATATTCGAAATAGAGCTCTAATATAAGACACAAAACCAAAGATGCTCTCTAATAAAATTATACCTAAGCCTTTAAGCTAATTTCAAGACTAAGCTTACCTCACATAATCTTATCACAACACTTCAATTTTTTAATTTAACTCTATTATGGATTATGTAACCAAAAAAACCTTTATCTTAGGTCTAACCTCAACTTTAACACTTTTAGTCTTAATCAAACTCTATATTTGTTAATCATACCCCTACTCAATCTAGCCTTCTTCTAAGGCCATAAATGGAGCCTTCTAAGACTTTTTAACTAGAAACCAAGGCCCAAACATAGCTTAAAAGTCATCTAAGTATTCTTAAGTTTGAACTCATGTCTCCCATGACTTAGCCAAGCCATGGTTTTATGCTTCCCAAGCAAACCCAAGGCAAAGGGATGCTTTGTCAAATATTATCTAGAATTTTGGCTTTATTTCAAAGAGTTCATAAATGATTTATGACTAAAACTAAGGTGTAAATTATAGAACATGACATTTTCTATATTTTCATTCAAGATTTTGAGAATAAATCATATATTTATATCTTATAATGATATCAACTAAAATATTGATAATTTCATACACAACATTTGAGCTTCACATCAAATAAGAATTTCAAACAAATAAATTCATATAAAAAATATTGAATCAAGTCTTGATTTCACCCATTGCTTGGTTTGATCATGTCATGACCCTCTTTTTAATCATAAAATAAGCAAGAAGTAAGCATTGCACTTAATTTACATTTTCATACACCTATTCTACTTGGAACAAATAAGGATTTTTGCCAGAGTTCATAAATTCCAAAAAACATATAATAAGAAATTAAAGATATCTTTTCTAGGTTCTAAGAGTTAAATTCAACAAATTTGCATCGTTATGATTTGATAATCTTTTTAATATTTGTCATAATAATCCATGCTTAATGCTTATATACTTACTCAATGAACTAGGAATAAATGTTACATATTTTTAACTTGTTCTACATGGTCATGTATTAGTTAAGAATTGTTTCACATCAACAAATTTTTATTCTAAATTCATCTTTGACATATATCTATAATCCAAGCCAAACAAGCAACATATGATCATGGAATCTACTTTGCATTCCTATATACAATATTAATATAAATCTTTAGTATAATTTTATTAAGAAAGAATGATAATTGACCCCTTTATTCACAAAAATAAAATTTCCTTAGTCACAAGTGGAAGAAAATTATTTCTTCCAGAGCAAGTCTCATGAAAAAGAATGACCAGTTACAATTTTTTGAAGCAACAAAGTAACTCTTTTTTATCATGATGTAAATATTAGATAAATTTATTATACAAACTCAAGTGTCATCCTACCAAAATAAATGTGTAGAAAACTTCTCTTTAGTTAGATCTTTTCTTGCTTCACAGTTTAAACCTATCTTCTTCTTTCTCTTGGCTTGTTATTATTTTCTCCTTTGTATTGTCTTGGTTGGCCTCTTTAAATTCCCTTTTATAACTTTGTTTTCTAAAGCCTTTACTAGAACATATTTAAGGTTTATATAGCCTTGACCACTCTTCTTTTTAACCAAAGATTTATCTTAAAATAAATTGATTTTAGTTTATGGTAGCCATGGTTCAACCTTTTAAACTAATCCCATTCTAAAGAACCCCTTTTTAATTGGCCAAATAAAATTTTTAAAATTTAAGAATTTAAAAATAAGGGAAATATATATATTTTTTAATATTTATTCTTCTTTCTCATATATTTATTTTTTCTTAAGATATTCTTAAATACATCACTTATATATTTTTCTCTTTTAATCCTTTTATCTTCAACCACTAATTTCTAATTTTTAAGAATCTTATGTGTATCTTATTATGCATTTATAGTTGGATAAGGATGATGATAAGAGATAAAATTAATAATATGAAACAATGTCATTTTATAGTATTAAGCTCAATAAAGGCTCAACAATGCAACTCAAATCTTACAATTTCATCATACTTCTAATTATATAATTTTAAATTTTAAAATTCAAAATTCAAATTATCTATATTCAAAATTTAAAATTTAATTCACAAAAAAGTACATACCTTTATCAACACTATAAATCACCAACTGATAGAAATTATACCTCTTCGAGAAAAACATGTACTAATATTAAGATTAAGAGGAGATGGACTCTTGGATACAATTTCAGTGACTATTAATATCCTATAATTCCAAGCAACAATGGTGTTGTGAAGCTTTATAAGATTGATGCTTCAGTCAATATTCTAACTTGTGGAGGAGAGATTGATGCCCATAAGCCATATGTATGGCCAGATTAAAGAGGAAAATATTTCGCCATCTATGAGTATACTAGTTCCAAATAGCTACCATTTGAAAGATCTAATTTAAGGTATGATGGAATAATCTTCTCTATTTTGGTGTTGTTTAAAGTTGTAGCAATAATCAATTTAAGAAAAACCTATATGAGAAATTTTATCTCTTGGTCTACAAGGTATGTAGGAAGTGGTGTCAACCTTAATGATAGAAAGAGCAATCAATGCTTACAATATTGAGTTATGAAGATATGTAATCTCAATTAATGTGAATTTAAGAGTGAAAGGAACTTATCTTTAGTTGAGTTTCCTATTAACATGACCACAAACTTGTCACTCTTTCCCTTTACAAATTTCAAGAAGGAGAGCACCTTTTCAATTGCCATTCAAAAGAAAAACCAACTTCAAGGCAAGGAACCCAAGGAGGGCATGTTCAAAACTAATAACAACAAGAAGAAAAAATCATATAAGAAATGTATTTTTACTCTTAATAATTCTTATTTATGTAATCATTGTAAGAAACCTATTCATATAAAGAGGTATTGTTGGAAATTGCATCCTGAGTAAGGAAAGTGAAGAGGTAAATAGGATATCAAGAATGCAAAGAAGTCAATTAGTGATACAATTGAGATGAATATTGTTTTTGAAGGGGTTGAGTGCTCACAACATAAACTTTTCATTTATGATAAACACTCGACAAGTGAAAGAAGGTACCATGGAGAAACCTATTGTAAAGACTAAGTCTATGGAAGAGTATGTTTCAATTTAACTCTAGGTAAAATAGAGCAAATTTACTTCTGTTCTAAATATAAAAAAAGTTTTGTTACTACAAGCTAAGCTAGGAGGCTTGGTTTAGATATGGTCTTATATCCACATATATACAAGATAAGACAAATTCATAATCATGCGAAGGTTGAGATAGAGAGATAATGCTGATTTTTTTATCAATATGCAATGTGGTGCATTTTGATTTTAATCGAATGATTTTTTGTTACTATAACTATGGGGTTGTAATGTATTCTATGTTAAAAATAGTATAAGATTAGGATATCCAAGAAAGAGAGAACTTTTCCACTCAATAGAGATTGAGATGGATAGTCTAAGACAACTTTCAAAGTGCTTGCATAAAGTATGCTAGTTTGTTTTGTGTGATGAAGTATGAATAGTTACAATTGAAGGATATAGACCACTTGGACTTAACCATTTTAGAAGATTCCTATAAGAAAAAGTTTTACATATTGAACAATGGTGGATACTAAAGTAGGTAGTCAAAGTATCTGTGGCCCCATAATTAGACCATGATGACTCATAAGAGTGAGACTTTTCTTCAACGAAGGGGCAAATGATCTACCCTAAATCATGGAAGTTCTTAAGAATATTTTGAGTTTGGAAAATAGCTCAGATGAAGTTTTTGGTCTTGAAGAGACTCTAAGAAGAAATGAAAGACATCGATAGATATTGAAGTGGTCTCTAGAGGATTTGAATTGGCTTGATGATGTCTTAAGAGGTGTTGCAATAGCATGAGGATCCTCTCATAATGAGGGAAAGGTCTCAAAGTGAAGAATCAAAATGGTTTTGATATTAAAGGAGTTTTGAGGTATTAACTCTAGAGACATACAAGAGTTATTAACTAGAATTTTTAAAAAAGAAATTTGTGTCTCATGAATACCTTTAAAGGGCAAGACAAGATCACTGAAGACTCTAGGTCATCAAATCAAGCTTTAAGGAATATTTTTGAAGGTGATTAAGGTTAGTACAAGCTAAATAGATACCTATTCTAGTTGGATTTCCATGAAGTAAGTTTTGGAACATCTTTTTCAAGATCCAATGCACTTTGGATAATCAAATTTCAGATTAAGAAATGAAGTCATGCCCAAATTACTAGAGTTGTAATATAGCATTTTAGAAAAATATGAAGTAGAGATCTAAATATCATAAATCTATAGAATTAGTTGTAATATAAATTCAAATGTCTAGAATTTGAGTTCAATTGTTTTCTAGTATGTTACTATTAGATTTTTATTATCCCCTTATATAGTATTCTAAAAAATAAAATATTATAAAAGAGGTTTTAAGAGAGATGAGTAATACTCCTCTCAACTTGGAAGAATGAAATGGAATGAACTCTTTGATAACCTAATATTATGTATAATACTCTTAAAGAATGTCGGTGCAGCCTCAAACACCACCACATTATCCAGCTGGCACACTTAAGAATGTCGGTGCAGCCTCAAACACCACCACATGATCGAGCTGGCACACTAGCTATCTCAGAGCTTTCTTCTACCTTTTAGAGATGATTGTTACTTCTAAACTGCTTGATTAATTGATGATAGTTATTGGTGGTTGATACCATAAGCATTGAATTCATATCCTTCAAAGCGACTTGACTAATTTGACAGGATTAAAAGCAAGAAACTGCATACCATCGGATCTCATTGATATCATAAATATTTCATATGACGAACAACAGCAGAACGCACATTGAAGGTAAGCCGCGAAGATGTGACTTAGCCGCACCAGAACAAGCAAAATCAACGCTTGCAATCTTTATTAAACGCCTAAACATCAGCGACAACACTACGACTTTGGTCTCACTTGCTTTTGGATGCTACATCACCAAGCCAGAGGCAAACAGAACTATAAGAAGCAAAGAGCTGAGTGGCAGCAAGAATCGTTAAGCTATCAAACAAGGCCAACCAGCTTCTCGCTTATCTCCCACATCTTCCGAGCTTTGTGCGCATCACTAGCTTCCTGCGAAAGCTGGTTCTCAAACGACGCCGAGTTCTTGTTCCAGCTCCAGTACACCCCAGACTTGCTCAAGTTCGGATCACTCACCACCTGCCCAAAATACGGGTCAGTCTAAAGATTTAACCTCTTGCTACATCTTTGGTATCAAGCATGCAGATAAAGCTCTACCTGGGCTAGCCTTTTGCCAGCTTCTTCTTCGGAGACGAAACCTTTGGTGATGTACTTCTGGAATGGAGGGAAAAGGACGCGGAAGAGATTGATGTGTTCTCTGAAGAGACCGGTGGTGGCGATGCAACCTGGATAAAGGGAGGCAAAGGTGATGCCGGTCTCCTCGTGGTATCGCCTGTGGAACTCCTGCATCATGAGCATGTTGCAGACCTTGCTATCTTTATAGGCCTTCGCACCGTCAAACTTGCCACCGTCGATCATCGGTGAGCCTCTCGTCTCGTTGAGCCCTCCCGCAAACCCTCGGAGGTCTCCTAGGCTCGCCTTTGGTGGAATGTTGCCGGCTAATGTGTTGGTGTTCCCTATTGATCAGTAATAATTCAGATATCATTAAGATTTTTTATTAACCATATGAAATAAGACGGCTTGGGTTTGTAGCAATTGTACCTGTAATGGAGCCAACGATGATTACGCGCCGAGACGGATAGTGTGATTGCAGCATTACGTCAAGCAGTTCGCGAGCAAGTAAGAAGTGACCGAGGTGGTTCACCCCCACGCTCATCTCGAACCCGTCCGCCGTGTAAGACGGTTCCCTAGCGTTGGGAAAGTAGACGGCAGCATTGCAGACGAGCACATCAAGTTCGCTCCCACAACGTCGGAAATTGTGCACAAACTGGCGGACACTGTTGAGGGAGGCCAGGTCGAGGTGCATGATGCTGTAATTCTCCTTCGGCATCCCCGTCGACTTGGCAGCCTTCTCGGCTTTGAGGAAGTCGCGGCAGGCCATGATGACGTTCCAATGTCCGGTCTCGGCCAGCGCCATAGCGGTGGCGAGACCAAGCCCGGACGAGGCTCCCGTGATCAGTACATTGCCCTTCCTCAGAGTTTTCTTTTTCTCAGGTGCAATCATGTTGATCTCAGGAGAGGCAGTCGCCGTTGATTGCGCTCTGATCCGGCCCTTTGCATTTAACAGCTGTTGAGTAGGTAGAAGAGCGTCAATTAAATAAGATATTGGTTTCTACTTTCATTCACTTGGTTTGAAATTTATAGAAGAACATTAAGATCATAGCGTGCCATACTTTGGTCTGACCAAGCGGATTCTTGAAGCTATGATTTGAGAGTAGGATCCCCATTAAGGCCGAGTCCTTGAGCCTATAACTGGTTTTTCCCTTCACCAAACCCAGGCAACGTTCTTAAATTAATTGAAGAGAGGAAGAAAAAACATCTCAAACTAAGGAGAGTGATAAGAAACAAGAAGATGTCAAACCTCATTGCGAGTGCATAGTGCAGATGGGAGAAAAGAAGCACCTTGGAGTGCCATGGAGTTATTGTTCGTGATTGCCAAAAGGAAGTCCCCTTATACAACAGAGAGCTGAAGGAAAAGCGTGACGGGGATAAGGTAAGATAAATAATGGCCAACTAATCGCCACATCAACAAGTAGCCACCAATAGCGCAGCGCCTTAAAGATTTCTTCTCGTGGGATATTTTGAGCATGCCGTGTAGGCTGGAATTATAAGGCGTGGAGGAAAGTAGGACCAACGGCAGTTTTCTTTTAACAAATGTGGGACCATGGTGTCCTTGCGTTGCCTTGGGAATAGTTTAGTAAAGGTTTTCTTTGATACATTATTTATAAATTATTTTTTTAAAAAATAAATTACAAATATGTTTGAGCATTTATATATTGATTTAATTTTAAAACAAAAAATACTAAAAAAATTAATTTAAAAGAATATTAAAATATCTAATTTTTAATAGTTTCATTAGATACTTATCTAATATCGTGTGTACCATCAATTCTAGCTCATTAGAGTTATTTTTATATGATTTTATATTTGTATTTATGTTCAACAAAATTTTGAGGTATTCTATATTTTCAAATTGATGTAATGTGCATTGTAATGGCAACAACAAGAATGCAAGAGGATGACGGAGAATCTTAATGGGGAGAATTCTAAAACTAGTCAATGAGTAATTTCATATTAATTGGAGAATTATCTTAGAGTGAATGTTGTTGGCATTAATAATGATGAAAAATTGTAAGTAATCCTTACCACTCTTAGGATGAGATTGGTATAATCATACCAACATTTGTACATGCCACAACTACTTAGAGAGCATCAAGTAATGCTGAAAATTTCATAATCCTTATGAAACTTTTCTTAATTTTGAAAACTTATAATGTAAAGCAATAAATAATATATCGATAAACGTAGAAGCAAATAAGAGGACATTAATGAGATTTTTAAGACATTTGATAATACAACTTATGTTTGAGTGGTACAATTAGTTTCACAAAACGTCTAAATTCAACTTTAAAGGAGTCAATATAAATCAACATAATATTTAATCCAAAATATAAAATACAAGAAAAAGATAAAAATGATGCCATTTGAAAAATTATAGAAATACTATAAAAAAAATTTACAACTAATCTTATGATTACACCATCAAGATCACAATTAAGGTGCTTTAGGTTGTTTTAGATTGTTGAAAAAGCAAGAACTTGGAGTAGACATCAAAGACTCTTTTTTCTTTGTTCTAATTAAGAAACTAGAAGATATAAAATTTGCATTAACAATTGATTCTAGGTTTTCATTATTTTTATTACAACAACAAATGTTTCCAATTCTCTAAAGCATGTTAAGATCATTGTATCTTCAATAAATGCATTATTTTTAATATTATTTTATTTATTATGATCATCCACACTTTCTAGAAAATAAGATCATCATCTAATCAATTTAATCTTACAAGAAAAAATTCTTTGTTGAAATGTTCAAAAATTATGTGTTAAATCATCTGATAGTCTTCAAGGTCAACTTCTCTAATAAAGAGATTAAAGAAACCATTTTATTGGATTATTTAATGCACCCCACTAGAAGGTTAGATTTTTCTCTGACCATATAATCCGAATTGTTGGATTATTTGATGAGATCATCCTAAGGTCATCTAATGAAACAAATATATTTGAATTTGTTTTAAAAATATGTTTATAAAAATGAGATTTAATAAACTAAAATAAATAATTAAATGATATTTATATAGGAAAAAAGATAATTTTAAGATAAAACACTTAAAAAAATTTAATTAACAATTCAAAAAATTTATTTTATTTAATTTACCACTTGACTATATAATTAAATTGCAATCTTACATAATAAGCAAATTACAAAATTATTTTGTTATTTTATTTATGAACCAACATCTTCTAAGGCAAAATTTGTTAAGTCTTTTATTGAACTATTATATCTTGATAAACATAATAACTAAAAATTCATAAGAATTAACTAATAATTTTTATTTTTATTTTGTTATAAAGCACACTTAATCGGTTCATAGAACTAATAATCTCTCATTTTTTTATGACCAAAAATAAATAATAAAAGAATGAAATAAAAAATTGACTATCTTGAATTTTTGCATGTTGTAAATATTTCTCACTCTTAATCCATCCAATTTTTAAAAATATGTATTAGGTTAACTAAAAGCATATTAAGGCATGACTCAAGCACATGTTATATTTTGCCACAAAGTAGATTAATTATTTAACACAATTCTAAGAGATCAATCACAAATTCAAAACATAAGAGCTCAACCATGCGAAGTGACATCAAAACCACATAAGTTCATGCTCAAACAAGGAAAATCCATCAATTTCCACATTTTATTTAACTTAAAACAACATGAGTTCAAATTATATTTGTAATCATATAAATTCATAAGTTCATCCATAACTATTAGATACATAAGTCCATAACCATAACACACTTACATCAAACTACACAGTCATAATTCTCTCCTTTTGTAATCATCACAAGTGGGGTCCTTAGTCACTTTTCTCTAGCACTCTCTTTCACAAAGACATTCAACTTATTGAAATGTTTATCATAACACCTTTTTAAATGCCTCAGAGGGCCCATCTATGTGTTTCTAAAGTGAAGTAAAACACTAATAAAGAATATTTTTAATACAAGAGTAGCTATATATTTTAAAATATAAAAAGTACTACCTATCGTGGCCATATACAAGGTTGTATGCATAAGTCTCATTACTTATACAAAGATGCTTACAAAAACATATCACACTATGTGCCAATGGGAATTGCCTTATTGTCTTTGGCCAACTAGTTTAGAAGGTAAAAAGCATTATTCCTAGTTTGATAATTGTAAGAGTCTAATGATTTTGTTCAAGGAGATATAATAGTTTGATCAAGCTAACTTTGTTGTATGCCAATGTATTCGTCTTATCAATAGAATAGGTAGTTCATCTAGTGATGATGGATACAAAATATGAATGGCACTGTTCTAGATTAAAAAAAGAATGAAATGAATGTCGTTCAAGTTCAAAGATGTGCCAATGTGGATATCACCACAATAGACTCAGTCATCTAAAGGTGATCTTAGATTTTACCAATTTAATGTGGTCCACAATCTAACTTTCTAGCTATAGAAAAAAATATTAAAATATCATCTAGTATGATTTGAAAGGTTATTTTGTACATTGTTTTATGATTGCATAAAAACCTTTAAAATTTAGCATCGTATCACTATTGTCTTGAAAGATTAGTCTTCATACTATATGATGTACAAATATAAGGTATGTGAACTTTATCCATATTTATTAAAGCCCTATAATGTGATGAAAAATTGTAATGATCCCTTATCTATGTATTACTTGATTGATTATTTATTTTTGTAATTTTTTAGGCTACTTTTTTACCTTCTTCTAAATGAATTTCCATTCCATTATAATTGCTTCAATTGCTTGCTTGATTTGAATTCTTTCTATTAACTTCCAATGAGGTTTCTCTCATATGTTTCTAGGTATCCCACCTATTGTCTTTTGTATTGCCATTTATGCATTTATCTTCCATGAATTTAGCTCAAAGTGATTTGTCAATTAGGAACTTCTAGTCAAGCTTTGCATAAAAGATAATCATAATATCTTCTAAATTTTTAAAGCCTAAGCCATTTTCTTCCACTTGAGTGCACATTTTACGCAGATTATTTATTTTGTTATATCAATCATTCTTAATAAGAGATGAATTGTCATAAATAAAAATTTAGAATAAAAGTTAAGACATGTCTGAGTAATATTACTCTTCCATCTATAGATAGCAATTTTGTTCTTGCAAGTAACCATTTTGTTGAATAACTTGACTAGTATTTGCTAGAAGTTAACTTTCTCTTTCTTGCCAATGAATAATGGGAATCCCAAAGTAAGTTGTAGAAAATAAGAAAAAGTGAACACTCTTATGAAATTGAATATGAAAAAGAAAAAAAAGTAAGATATACTATGAGTATTATTCAATAATAGTATTATATCATGTATATGTATCTATAATATTTGGATGATATGATCATAAATATATTGATATTATTTTTTTATAGATTTTTATACATTATTATATTTTCTACTTTAACTTAATTCTCATTTATATTATTTTATTATATTAGCTAGTTGTTTATCTATTAAGAAGATCATGCACATGTCCTACTTACATTATAGGCTAGAATATTAGCACTCATAGAGTTAGGGTCCTTAGATGATAGGTCAGGATTTTAGGGTAAAAGCAAGCTATACCTATAAGTGTGAATGTAATGGGCTTTATATACTTGAGGATAGTTTGTATGTCCTTTTTAGATGTTGTATTGGTTTTGTTTTTCAACTTTTCAAATTATGGCAATTTATAATTATGTGTTCTTGCTTTTGTTAGTTATATTATGCTTGATGTTTTAGGTTTGATATGGTACTTTTCATCCCCTTACTTATTTTGATTAACTTGTGTTCTTAGTATATGATATTATCTCTTATGTATTTAATAAATTTATATAATTGATGTTTTTAATTTGATTATATTTAATTATGTTGAGTGGGTGAGTGATAGTTATTGTAATGAAGGTGCTAACCTTATAAATACAATTTCAAAATTTGCATATGAAGGAGCAAGATAAAATAAAAAAGTATTTCTCATGAGTTATCAAGATTTTGGCCATAGTTTAATGAAGAAGTTATTATGGATTTTTTAGATCTATCATAGACTAAACATAGCTATGATATGATTTGGGTGATAGTGGACTGGTTGATTAAATCAACTCCTTTCTTAGTAATGTGAAAGACTAATTCACCAAGTAAAATGATTGAGTTATATGTTCAATATGTAGTATGACTACACGAAGAATCTAAGATAATTATTTTTGATAGAGATGTAAAGTTTATTTCTCAATTTTAGGTCCACACGCATCATGTCTTAAGCATTATTTTGAAATTTAGTATTGCTTATCATCCTCAGACTAACGATCAATTTGAGAGGACTATTCAGACCTTGGAGGATCTCTTGAGGATGAGTATAATATAATCCTACTCCATAAGTTGATTTAGACAGTTACCACTGATACAATTTGTTTATAATATTAGCTATTAGTAAACTATTGACATGACATTGGATGAGGCCTTTTATGATTGACATTATAGATTTCCTTCATATTAGATTGATGGCAAGATTAACAAAGCATTCATATCTTAGATTATTAAGTAGACCACAAAGGAAGTGCACAGGTTGTATGAAAAGCTACATGTAGTTCAAGATTATTCAAAAAAATATTTTGATAACAAACATTGACATGTAAATTAAAAAGTTGGTGATTAGGTATTTCTTCAAGTTTGTCTTACGTGTGGATTCTTTAAATTTGAAAAAACTTCTAAATTATAGCTTAAATACATTGGACTATACCTTATTATGGAGTGGGTCATTGGCTAGCTTATAAACTATAGTTACTAGAGAGTTTAATAGGAATATATGTTATTTTCTATGTGTCCAATTTAAAGAAATATGTATTAAACATTTTTCACATACTCTAGAGGGAGTATAAGGATCTTGAGTTATAACAAAATGTGTTATACTAAGAATAATTAAAAAATAAAAAATTTCTTATGATTAACTTCCTTTGAAGGGATTAAGAAAAGCATGACACCACTTAGAAAGTTGAGTCTAAAATGTGTCATAAATGGCTAGATATGTTTTTCATATTTTGAGGACAAAGTCTAAGTTTACGCGGGGAGAATATTACATTCAACATTCTTAACTAGATTATTTCAATTTAATTAACTAAGGTATGTATTTTCTTGTTATTTAAAATTTAAAATTTAAATTAAATATATTAAAACTATGAATATGGGTAAATTAAATTTTGAATTTTAAAAGTTAAAATCTTAAAATTAGAAGATATGATTGAATGATGAGCCTTTTGCTGCACCATATGTGCCTTGAAAGGATTAGGCTTACTATTTTGAAAATGAGCTTGTAATGTTAATTACATTCTTAATTTTATTCTTTATTATCCAATAATGAATGCATAAAAATTATAAGGATAGAATTTCTAAAATTTATGAATTAGTTAGTGGATGAAGATAAGAGGATTAAATGAGAAAATTGTATGATGCATATATAAATATTTTTTAAAAAAGACTAGTGCAAGAAAAAAATATAAGAGGGATAAAATGTTGACTACCTCTTGGCCATATCCTTTTTAGATCCTTAACTTTTAGGAGTTAGATATAGCTATCCAAAGGGGTTAATTAAAAAAGGTTTAAACTAGAGTTTGTGAATCACAACTTAAACAAACCCTAACTAGTTTTTCTTAAGCAGAACCTTAGATTAAGTTGTAGGTTGGGCTATTTAAGCCCTTAAAGATATACTTATAAGGGTTTTAGAAAAACCTAGTTAAAAAGGATAACTAGGGAGGCCAACTAAAAGAATACCAAGGAAGAAAGCAAGCTCATCCATGAGAAAGAAGAAGAATGAGAATTCAAGTTTTGAAGCAAGGGAAAATCTAAAAAGGAGAAGTCATTTCCAAGAGCTTCTAGGAAGGATGACCTTTGATCGCATATAATAAATTTAGCTATAATATAAGAAAGAATGAAAAGAAATTATTTTGTTAAAATGCATGTTGAACCCTTGGAAAATGGTTATGATAAAAACTAGTTAATCTTTTTCCAGGAATCATGCTTAGAAAAGAAAAAATCTCTTATATTGGTGACTAATATAATTTATTTATCATATACCAAAGTTTTTTGTCATTCCTTTCTTGAATAAGTTTGTTAAAAATAATATAAAAATTCATGTTACTAACTAAACCATGAATTCAAGTGAAATTTATGTTCATATGCTTGCATTTTTAGCTTTTTTTTATTGAAATGTTAAGAGAATGGACTTGAAATCTTTATTTATAGGTACAAAATACCTTTAACTGTGACATGATCATAAAGTATGTTAATTTTAGGGCCTTTTTTGATGGTCTAATCAAGTGGATGTATGCATGGTTTAGCAAGGAAAACCATGAAAGCTTTTATGAGAGTGGATCTCATATCCAAGACTTGCAAGCTTTGGCTTTTTATTATATTTTTTAAGAAATTAAATACAAGCTTGTATATAGAATCTTCTCTTTGTAACTCAAAAGAAAGAAGAATCTTGGCTAAGCAAAATGATATATTTTATTTCACTTCATGATATATATGAATATATATTTGTATTATAAAATCATGCATAAAACTATTCCAAATGTTAGTTTAAATCTTTGTATTTAAATGAAGAAGCATGAATTGGTACTTGAAAATTTAGTAAAAACCTTATGGGTTATAATGGCCAAGTATTCCTTTACCTTGGATACTTGGGAAGTATTGAGCCACTTGATTGAGCTAATGAAACAATAAGATAAAAATGTTGGCTGGGTAGACTAATTTCTTTAGGTAAGATCATGAGGCTCTTAAATCATATGATGATATAATAGGTGATAATTTGAGTGATGAGTGGTAGCTTGAGAGGCCTTATAATAGGTATTATGACTCAAAGTTATCTTAGAGGCATAAGGATCACTATAGAATCTTGTGTTAATCTAGTCTTAATTGTAATGTTAATCGACTATATATAAAATTGAAGGGTAAAAGTCAAGACTATGGGTATAATAAGGTTAACCTAGATAAACAAGATTTTAGATGAAATTAGGGCAATACTAAATATAAAAAACTTAGTTAAGATATTTCAAATAATTGAGTTAGAGTTTAATGAAAACCTCAAGATATTTTAAATAGTGGTAACCTTTGATTATTGAATTATGACTTAGGGTTGAAACCATAGATTGACTTAGTGAAAGCATGAAGAATCCTAAATAATGATTTTAGGGTTAAAGAAAACTCTTGACTTATTAGGTTATTGTTTATGATAAGAACTCTTTATATATTCGATTCAAATTAAGAAAATTTATCAAAACTACATAGTAATGGATTAAAGTTAAGAGAATATTATATGTTATATATATGATTTTGATTAAGAGATGATTGGATGTAATGAATCATTGATTATGCATGGTCACTTAGGAGATAACCAAGTTAGCAATTCTACTCTTGCTTAGAGGTAATAGTTATAGGTGGTTAATTGAGCATGTAAAAGAGAATAATGATATATTTAGTCTTATGAGTAAAAACATGGTGCATTATGTTGTGGTGAGGAGTACATGTGATTATAGAGGACTCCTAGAATCCCATGGGATTAGCCCATGTGATCCGTATTATCTTGAGAAGTGCTAGATTATATGATGTGATAGGAGTTCTAGGTCTTAGAATGTTTCTCTTAGATAATAGAGTGTATTGAATTTAAAAAGAAGATACTATGCATCTAGTTAGTCATATTATAAAAATATAAATTTACTTAGCTTGTAGATGATGATTTCTTTATGATTGTTAGAAATTGATTCCATTCATTCATATATTTGACTTAGTTGTGACATACGCCATTCATAATTATTATATGTTAGTTTTATAATATATCTCAAAGATTTTTTATTGAGCCTTCTAGCTCACCACTCTTACATTTTTGTATGACTAGGAGCTAAGATTAAGTAGGAGTCGAGTTGGAGATTATTAGAATTAATATATCAGTTAGGTGATTTATCGTCTTACACTTCATCGTCTTACACTTTATCATTAATAATAATAGATATGTTATTTGTCATCAGTTGTATTTTATTGGACATAAGATTATATTAAGCTATCATACTAGATTTGATAGTTATTTATTATGTTTTTTTTATTAGAGTTTTATAGTTATTCATAGTGTTGCCTCATATTAGATTTGAATTAAGAGATTTATTGATTTTTGTAGATATTTTATTTATGTTTCGATTTTGTGGATAATTGTTGGATTTTTATATGTTAGCATTTTACATCTTGTTATATTGTCATTTACAAGCACGTTCTGATATTGTGATTATTTAGATTTTTATTACACTTATAGTTTTAGAAAAAAAATTGGGTGTGGCACTATGCTAATGGTACAAAAGGATATCAACTATATAACTTGGAGAAAAAAAGTTGAAAATTAAAGGAGATATTGTGTTAGATGAGAAGGCATCTTAGAATTTTGAGGAAGCGAGCATGAAAATTGACTAAAACTAACTATTATTTCACTGGATCAATCAATAATTCAAGTGATTGAGTTGAGAGTGCTTCTTTATATCAAAGGTATAAAAATTATAATGTTTGATACAAGGAAATAGAGTACTCAAGATTGATTGACTTTATTTATAATGATTATGTTAGATATCTAGATGACATGAAGAGTATATCAAGTTATGCATGTTTTTATTGGATCTACCCTTTGTTAATAGCTTTATCATCAACTAAAACTAAGTATGTGATAGTAACTTGAGTTGTCACACAAACAATTTAGGCAAACAAGATAATGAAAGTTCTTGATATGAAAAAAAAAAAAGAATAACTAATTATGATATATTGTGATAACAAGCAAACAATTACAATAAGTAAGAATATACTTAATCATGATAGAACCAAACATACTACTACCAAATATCATTACATTTAAAAAAGATTTGTAAGTCATAAAATGCAACAAAAGTTTTGAAGAAATAAATAGTAGTTAGCTATAATATTTATAGAAGTATTATCTAAAGCAAATTGTAAGAAATAGACAATCAATTAACATACTACAGAAAATTGAATTAAGGAGAATTATTAAAATTTTGTCATAATTAAATTTCAAGCATAATAGTTTAAGATAAGATAAATATAAATTATATTTAAAAAACCTACTTGTTTTTTTAAAAATCTTATCATTTAAAGTTTATAAATAAACTATAATATATTTTATCTTCCTATTTATTCGTTTCTTTTTCATAGGCACATTGTTCCAAAAGATTCAAGGCCAACTCTCTTCTGAAAGACTTCTATATTAATAGATGAGACATATGGACTATAGAATTCATGTAATGATAATCATCACAATTCACCTCACACAAAGTATGACATGTCACTCTCTCTAGAGCCAGCTCGAGCCATAAAAGACTTTGGCGGTTTCGATGGAATGGCTATCGTGCAGAAAATCTTCAATTGAAGAGAGGAATAGGTGCTCAAAATTCCCAAGATTTGGGACTACTTGAAGAGCGGAATGATAGAGGATTTCATCCCTAAAATGGATAACAATTTGCTATGAGAGCACATTTCGAATGAGCTCATGCTTGCTTTCATCCAATAGTGAAGCAAAAGAAAATGTTTTTTAGGGCTAAATAAGGGATACCTTTGAAATTTCTCTATGTTTCGTTATATCTCCTTTACATAATTTAAGTCCGTAGTTAACTTGCATTGCTGATGTAATTTATACCTGTTCTCGTCCTTGGTCGGTCATAACTTCCTCCATGCCATGAACGTCTTTGAACAGCCCGAGCTCCTCTGCTAGTTCCACCATCCACCTCTCGCTTTCATCAAAGTCAATAGGGACCTTCCCCTCATGCAAGGTATTGGAAATCGTAGCAGGGGAAGTGAAGCTATTAATCGTGTCGTTCCAAAAATCTGGATCAATCGCGGAATCGATATCGATTTCATCTATAGCAGATGGTCGTTCTCCCCATTGAGCGTTCAGATCTTCTGCAATGGCGGCAACTCCTTGTGCCGGCGTAGACAAGGTGCTAGAGGAAATCATGCAATGGAATTGTTCCTGGCTCGAGTCTCGCTGCAATGGTTGCACGTCTGGTGTGTCTAGGTCGGAAAACATGTCGATGGAAGTTTCTGCTTCTGTGCGGCTAGGGTTCGGTGCATCACCATCCACGCTGCATCTCGCTTCGCCGGCGACAGAAGCGGTCATGGTGGCAGAATAAGAGAAGGTTTTCTGGAACGCCAAGCTGCCATTATTGGGGGCGAAGCGCTTCCGGAGGTAGGTATTCCATATGTTCTTGATCTCGTTGTCGGTCCTTCCCGGCAAGAACGAAGCGATCTTAGCCCATCTGAAGCGAGTACAGGTGTGGTGTGCCATGAGAAGAAATTTGGGCATTTTAGCTGGGACATAAATATATTCGAAATACTTAACTGGTTTCCGAGCATTCTGTGGAGTTGGATGATGGTATCTTCTTCCTCTTGACTGTAGTTGCCATGCTTAATGCCGGGGCGAAGGTAATTGACCCAACGCAGGCGGCAGCTCTTACCGCAGCGCAACAACCCTGTTGAAGGCCAATGGCTCAAACTGGCATTAGTAATGAGCAAACATTTGTACTTTAAATGGCATGTAGACTATAATCGTTAAAACATTTATGCTTTAAATGCATGTAAACTATAATCTTTATCAATCTATCTGGGAAATGGAAGTTATAAAATTTAGATAGCAAGGTTGAATCTCTCTTCCTCAACATAGCTTATCTGTCGTATGGGCAATCGAGTTGTTACATGATCATGCCTTTTGCATCTTAAACAAGTTACTTCAAGTGATCAATTAATAGGTTGATTGTGTTTTGCAGTGAGTTTATGGACAAAGCTTGGAAAAGAAAGTGCTAGTGGGTGACTTATGAATGGTACAAAATCGATGGGTCAAATGTTTAATTTGGGCATCAGTTTAACTCTTTTGGATGGATAAAGTATTTAGAGGCACTCAAACTCATTAGTAATTTTATAAGATTCTTTTGATATGTGAATTTACCTATGAAAAGCTCATTTTGTACATCTTTCAAAGTCAAGCTTGAAATTAAGAGAAAGTGACTAAAGAGTATTCATTAACATCATAACGTAATGATACTCATCAAAACAAGCAATGTATTAATTAATTGACTTTCTTTTTTGTTTTAGGAATTGCCATTGATCAAGTAACTAATTCTTATATGAGAGGGATATGTATTTATCCATTTATATTTCTTTAAACTCATTTCAGGCTCTTATAGGTGGTGATCCTCTTCGTTGATAATTGGTGTGTATGATTTCTACAAATAATCAACCTTGTTTAACTAGCCTCATTTAAGTAAAAAATATCTTTCATTCTTCACTAAGTTTAAACAATTTGAAGTAATAGTTAAAAGGGTACTTCCAACTATAGGTAATCCTTAGGGCTTAAGGTACTTTCAAAGATGGGTGTATCACATTTTATAAACTTCGAGAGCTTAACATCGTCAATCTTTCGATGTCATCCAAAGAAAGGGTCATTAATCCTAAGAGATATTTGATTCAATGGGCTGAGAATATCAGGTTTGGAAAAAAGTGGACTAATTTGGGTGATCCTAACTCTATATTCTTTTCGCTTGGCTTCCATATTTTATAGTTTGGTTAAAAGGTATTGGAGGGTTATTTATACTTGATCAACTTATGGGTGCTCCATGTAAATTCTATCACATCTCATGCCCATATACTGTGTCATAAGAAAAAAAGAAACCCCCTTTTGTTTTGTTTTTTTGTCTCTTTTTTTTAAGATTACATGTAAATAAAAGAAAATTAAAAGGAAGGTTTAGTTTAGGATTTACTTTGCTATCAACATTATAAACACTAAAATAACCAATCTTCAAAACCAAATTTGATGCTGGATGCGTGGTGTAAACTATAATGAACAACTTTGAGATTAATATGAACATGTTAGAAATAAAAAAAATGAGAAGATAAATATTTGAAATTTGTAAAGCTAATACAAAAGAGACGCCCATTCAAGGGAAACTTAGCCAAGAGGGGATCATAAACAACATGTGGGTTACTCATATGCTAAGCTTAAAATCTCTTTAATGACACAAAAATGGGGTACTAAAAAAGAGTTTGATAATCGAATCCACGAAAAAGAAAGAACAAAGTAAATGGCACATGGAAATCAATTGAAAATACTGGAAGACTTTACTAAACCTCATAAAAAAATTAGCATAACGAAGTAATTTACACGAAAAGGCAATCCAAAACTTGTAAGAAAATAAAATCAAAAGGGGTATGATGACAATAAGAGAAAGTAGTAAATCCAAGTAAACATCAAATCATGAAGTGAACAGGGAATGATATATTAAATAGATAACGTCAAAGTAAAAAGGAATTAGCAAAGTGAAAGAAAAGGTAAAAGTTAATCATTATGTGATAAAAATGCTAGAAAAGTGATGTCATAGAGTTGTAGATAAACTTGCATGATGCCTCGTTACTGAGGCCTCATACCCATCGTGCCAGTATTAGAGTCTCAACAAATTAATATGTTAGAGTTTTTACTATGATCAATCCTAGATCTCAATAAGATGTAATAAAACAGAGAACTTTTTACTCAAGTAAAGACCAACCTTTCTAATGGGTAAGCCTCCCCTATAATGAAGAACTTAAGCATAAAGATAAAATGAAAAAAAATAAAAAAGAAACTAAAGTTACAAAAGTAGTAGTTAAAAGTTGTTGTCGAATAAATTTTTTGAAAAGATGCCTTTTTTGTTTCAAAAAACTAGTTTTCGAATAACCTTTGCAAAAGGTGTGGTAAAAGTTGTTGCCAAAAAGCTATTATTTCAGTCCAAAACATTTGTGGTCAAAGTTTTTTTAATAGCTTTATAAAAGTTGGATTTTTTATTCAATACTAATTGAGTTTTCATTGATTGTTGTGTGTCAAATCTAGGTATGTATGTCACAGATTGGGTTAACTGGTCTATATGGCATTGACGGTGTCACACGTCAACTCCAAGTTGGCGTGTCAAGGATCTAGTCGATAGCTCAATATGATGTCATTGATGTCACACAAGTCAGGTTTAGGTCAGCCTATTGTAGATTGGGTCGACAAGTCTGTGCATGGAATATAATTTTAGGCTCCATGTTAGCTCTACACTTGAAGAAAAAATACCTTTATTATCTAAATGTAGCAACACATGTCTAACATGCTCCTAGGTGTCAAAAATTTAGACTAGTATTCTTATCAATTATTATAGGTTTTACATTCTAGAAAAATAAAAAGACTCCGAAATTATATTTATCCATGTTTGTTTAAGTTCTCGCCAAACACTATTATTAAAACTTTGACTCAAGATCAATCACACCAACTTATACTCCTAGATAATCTTGAAATGCATGATCTAAAACACTTTAACAAAAATATTAACATAATAAGGGAAAAGTTTTGTTATTATCAAATAAGTCACACATGGACAAAGGTTTAAAAATATAGGGTCATGAGAGCTATTATATCATTCTGAATGCTTTGAGTGTCTTTAGACTTAACATATTGGCTATGGTTTATGTTATTTAGATTCTTCTCATGGGCTAAGGCTGTTTAGATAGACTGACCATCCACCATTTTATATTAAACAATTATGGCGGTAGAGTTAACTTATTTTTTTTTTGTATAGTTGAGTTGTGTGAAATTTCCTTAATTGATAACAAAAGTGCCCCCAAATAGTTTGGCTTAATGTTTTAGATTTTTTGATAACTACAATGATGGTAACTTAGTTAAACCATATTACATGGTTGGTCCAACTACACCAAATGTTTTCATACTAATTTTAACTTGAGTTTTCATATCTTTTTTCCTCTCTTAAGTTTATTGAAGGCCTTAATATGCTTATGTTTGGATCCTTGTGGCTACTATGAAACTTACTTTATGCTTTAAAATTAATTAGAAATTTTCTTCCTTTGTTTAATGAATAGTATCCAAGCTTCCAAGAATAGTGTAAATTATGTGATGCTCATCACTCTTACTTGTGCTTGAAGCACTACATCAAGTCTGCATGGTGATGCAATAAAGACAAGTGATTTTCCTTCTCCTTAGGACTTCCACAAAATCCTCCAATTTTCTCCTCCAAATTCCAAGTGATGAATTCATATGGCTTTATGTTTTTGGTGGATGCTATTTCAGCTCTTAAATTGTGTTTTATCTTTGAACATGAATTGAGTAAATATTTTTGATAATCTTCCTATATGTAAAGTTCCCTAAAACTCCAAGTGAAATTCTCATCAAGACCAAAGCACAGGTATACAAAAACACTCTTCTAGGCCCTAACAAAAATATTAGTATTTTATTACTCAAACATTTTCAAGCTTTTTTCGAACTAAATCTAATGAAATTTTGTAGATCAATAATTGAACTCATTCAATTTCCTTATATTCTAACTTAGAATGGGAAATTCAAAATCCTCAAATAAATTTCTTAAAAGTTATTTGGGATTTGGACATGGCTTACTCTTTGTGTCATTTCTTTTAAATCCGCTAACTCATCAATTTGAAATTCTCCAACATTTAAATGACCCATTGGACTAAAATTTTTATCTATTTGAGTCTCTCTAATTTCTACCTTTTTCTCCTCTTGTTCTCCTATTCTAGTCTTAGAATCTAGAGTTTTATCTAAATTCAACCCTACATTACTACTTGCCTTTTACATCCACCAAGAACACTCTTCTTGACCACATAAAGTGAGACAACTAATGCAACCCTAATATGTACCCCTTCAAATTTGCATTAGAATGATGGTACCACCTTTCTTTATAGTAACCAATAATCATAGCACAATTCATTTTTTGTGTTGTCCATCTTCAACTTTTGTATAATTTTGCTATCTGTTTAGTGTGCACCTTAGTCATAATGTATTTCATTTTATTTTCAGAATTTTTGTATTTGTTAGAACTTAAAGTACTAGAATACTTACTTTTTATTCTGTCACAAAGGAAGGCCGTTTTCTATTATTAATACAAAATAAGAGAAAATTAGATTTGTCTTTGTGTTGTTCAACTTGTGGAAATGTTTACCTAGTGTTTGGAGTTTTCCTTTATTTGAGCTTGTTGTCATAGCTCTATTGATATCAAAGAAGTTGTCTATATAACAATGTATTGGAGTACTTGCAGTAAATATTACATTATTTTTTCATACAAGAAAATCTAAATAATTTAGATTGACAATTAATTTTGTTATTGTATTTATCTTGTTGATTATGGATCAAAATGCATATTATTTGCTTGTCTCTTAAAACTGTAGGCCTATTATTTGAAAATTTTGTAATTGTCAACAAATGCTTAAAACTTCTACATGATCATAACCATGAGTCTACTTTGTCATATGAACTATAGTGCATTCATCTTTGATTCCCATCTTATTACCCATGAAATCAATTAGACGCAATTATTTATCATCCACATTGAGTTTAGTGATTATAATCTATGAATTGTTACTAAAAGTGTGAGTATAGTTAACTTTTTGTTGTGGTAGTTAATCCATACTCTTCATATGCATCCTCTACATTATCTCCAACCTTATTCCATTGGCTTTTATGATGGGATAATTTTAGAAATGACACAAATGTGTTTTGTTCTCATTAATATCAAGAGTATCATTCTAAGGTTATTGTTATTCAATGACCTTATTAGCCATCAACATAAACTTAGGCTAAACATGATTATTTAGTACATATACTACCAATGTAAGAGATGATTTTGTTTATGCATTGCTTACTAACATGCATGATGTGTGTGAGCATAATTGCATAACTGTTTTTGGCTTTCTCATTCAAGAACATACATAAATGAATAAAATCCCTTAAGTTAATCACTTTTGTGACTCTTATTCTTGTCTATACCATAAAACCCTAATTATTGCATTAAAACCAACTAGAAACTTAAATCTCTTCTTTTAAACCTATATGATGAGTGTACTTTTCTCACATTACTCACCTTAATATAGTACTTACCCTTGTTCCTAACTTACCATCCTCTACTTCATTATTTGATGCTACCCTTGAGTCTCTTTGATGTGAGACAAGTTACATTAGGTAATGATATGAGTTGATTTAGTGAGTCATATAATAGTTTTTCTATTTATTTATTATTTTTAATTTATTATGGATTATAATATGTCATATCTATGAGGATTTTAAGAGTTTTTAATTATTTTTACATATTTTTTATATTTTTTTAATTTTTTATTAAGAAAGGTATTTTTTTGTCATTTTACTTTCACGTTTAGGGGGTTAGTTTTGTATTCTTTTTAAAAACTTGCTATGGAATGAAAAAAATGAATAGGTTGTTTGCATGACATTGTATCTTTATTTACATTTATATTTTCTTTATTCGACATGCTTACAAATTCCTAAGTTACAATCTTGGTTCTTTTGGGTTGTTATATAAAAATATCCTTATTTTGATTCAAGTCTTTCTCTACAATGTTGTCATATTTGTTATCATAATCTTCAATTCAATTCCCAGTGCAAGATTCACTCATACCTTTCTCCATCAATTTGGTATTAGAGCCTCATTCATGGTATTCTAACCACAAGATGATCTGTCATCAATGCTAACCAGATGCTTTCCATCATTTCATCATATTTGATTTCTACTTACATCTTTCCATTAATTCTACACAGTTAAATTGTCAAAATATAAAATAGAATAAGTTCCCCAAGTTTTGTACCACAAGCTATTATCACCACAAGATTATCATACATAACTAGCCACATGTAGCTATAACCACCTTTGATCCCATGCTTGGACTCTTACATTAATTATGTGAGGCACCCATGTATCAAAATGCTAGCCCACTGAACTAGCACATGTATCACATGTGCTTGGTCTTATGTCGATCCTCTTAGCTCGGCTTCAGCTAGTGCATGCACTGAACCAAACCCCCTACCATGGTCACATCATATTGCTTAACTTTAACTAATCTAGTTTTCTATATTATTTTAAAATTAATTTGGTAACTAGTTATAAAAATTCTTTTCAAAAGAATTTAAGCTTGAATTTGTACAAGATTTCCTATGAGTTTGCATAAAAGGTCAGTTTAACTGTTATGTGAGAAATATGAAATATTTAGTAATTAATGAGTCTATAAAGGGAGTAACCTTAAGTTTTTATTGAAATATACTTTTCTGTTATTTAATAGAATTTTGTTTACTTCAAGATTTGTATATTAGGTTGTAAATTCATAAATTGTGATTGTGGTACTCATTACATTTTACTCTATTTGAAAGACTAGCCAAAATCTTGAGTGAGCATATCATGGAACTCATGAGTGGCAACTAAGGGAATGTTTTAAAAAATTTTAAGAAAGATTATTTGATAACTATGCTTGTGCCTGTTTATAATTCTTAATTTACTACTTATTAAAAGATTACATAATTTATTTTTCTTCATTTAAGAACTATTTAGTTAGTTTAGTTTTATCTACATCAATTATTTTATATTATTATTTTAGCTAAATAATGCATGAAAATGTTTTTAGTGTTCTAATGATATATATCTAGTAAATTGTTTGGAAATGATGGCTTTTACTAACAAACTAAAAAGATTGAAGGATTGCCTTAAATAATAAAATTAAGAAAAGTTTGGCAATATATATGATATAATTAAACTAAACAAAGACCAAATATAAGAGAAAAAATATTATTTGAAACCTTCCAAAATGATAGTACAAGGCATGATTTGAGTAAGGCTAATGATTTCCTTTAGAATACAATTGATAAGGAAATATATTGGTAGCAAATGGTAGGAATTTGATGGCTAAAAGAAGGTAATAAATATACAAAATTATTTTATGTAACGATTAAAGATAGAAGAGAAAAACTAAAAATTAATGGCATAAAAGACCCATTTGGTAATTTGGTACACCAAGAGGAAAATAATGTAAGTTGTAATTCAACATTTCCAGTAGTTGCTATCATCTATCAATGTTATAATGAGAAGCTACTCAATTGTATTCTCTCTTTGGTCACAGAGGAAGACAATGGTTGGTTAAAAAAAGATCATAGTGGAGGAAATCAAAGAGGCTATGTTTTAAATGGATCAACATAGTGCTCTTAGACTAGATGGGTATAATGGGTAATTCTTCACTAACTACTAGGAAATCATAATAGATGTATTACATGCTGCTAAGGACTTCTTAATGGGGTCCTTTATTCCTAAAAGGGCATCAAATATAAATATGACTTTAAACCCATAAAGAGATAATCTTAAAACATTGAATAACTTTAGTCTAATTTGCTTATATAATTTTATAGAGAAATTATTTACTAAATTGTTATTAGATAAGCTTCATTATTTTCTTCCAAAACTCATCTCTCCTAAATAAGTACGTTTTATTAAAGGAAGAGAAACTACTAATAATATTCTATTTTCCTATGAATTGATTGGATCACTAAATAGAAAAATGAGGGGCAACAATTGTGTAAATAAGTTGGATCTTAAAAGAGCTTTCGATTCCCTTTCTTAGGAATTGTTAAACAAAGTGTTTATAAAATTCAACCTTGTGGAGCAATTAATCAAGGTGATTAAAAACATACTGAACAAGCTCATTGATCACAAATAAACAAGCTGGTAATGAAAATTTTCAATCTCACCTTTGCTATTCAATCTGGTAATGAAAATTTTCACTTGGTCACTAAACAAGCTCATTGATCACAAATAAACATTACATTATGCTCAACTAGAAGGCAATGTAATGGTTACTCATTTAGGATATGTGGACAACATCATAATCTACTATAAAGGTGACTTAAAAACCATTTCTTGTTCCACAAATTGTTGATTGCATTTCAAGTGACATCAAGTTTGTAGATTAATTGTCAAAAAAAGTAAGTTCTTTCCAAGTAGCAAAATGGCATTTGGAAAGATAATAAAATTTATCTAATAACTTGGGTTTCAAAAAGGTAAGTTCACCTAAATCTACTTGGGCTGCCCTTTTTTACCATAAAGAAATGATTTGTTACTTTCAACGTATAATTGAAAAATAGAGAAGAAAATGATAGGTTGGAAGAAAAAACTCCTTATATAAGGGAGACTTACCCTTGTGAAGTATGTTTTTTTGGCCTAAATTCTAATTTATTCATTGATGACAATTAATCCACTTTTCCATATATTAAATAGAGCCAAAAAGATTATGAATGCCTTCTTATGGGGTGAATTAGAAAACACGCATAGGTTCCACAAGATTTATTGAAATAAGATTAACCTTCTAATGTAAGAAAATGGTCTTGGCCTCAAAAAGTTAGAAGCATTATGATTTGATTCTCAATAAAATTAAAATTAGAACTATTGTGTAATAATTTGGTTTAGGCCAACTACATGAATAGGAAATATGTAAGTTTAAATAAAAAAGGAAACAAATTTGATTCCTAGAAATGCATGAAAAGTACAAAGAAATATTTTTTAGAACATACTCAACTATGCAACACATAAAGCACCTATCATTGGAATCTAATTATGGTTGGAAATTTTAAATTTGATTCCTAGAAATGCATCAAAAGTATAAAGGAATATTTTTTTAGAACATACTCAACTATGCAACACATCAAGCACCTATCATTAGAATCTGATTATGGTTGGAAATTTTAGCAAGTAGTTAGTATGGAATGCAATTAGGAGCAAAAACCTTATTTGCAAATAAGGGAAAATGATCTAGAATTGTTAATTTCCAATGAAAATCTCAAATATTATGTGGACAATATTGGGTAAGCTCCTTTTATTTCTTGATAAATTAAGAAATATTAACTCTTAGTTGTCCTTTAAATGTACTTATTGCCTTAGTGAGCATTCGTTATAGCATAGATTAGTTGGTTTTGAAAAAGCAAACAAAGTTTGGTCTACCTTTACTATTACTTTGAAAATTCAACAAGTAAATGCAAATAATGTTGTTGATTTATTCTACAATTGGTGGAAACAAGGCAATAACCACTCTGTTAAAGGAGAAGGCATTATCGTTTTGTCACTCATTATATGTTAAAACAAATGGAATGCAAGAAATTCTAAAATCTTTGAGGAAGTAAATCAAGTAGTAATGATAATTATAAACATTATCATACTTTACAACTTCAACATGTTTAAATGCTTTTCACTCATGCAAACATCCCAGGCAAACTTGCTCTTAGTCTTGCTTGACTTCCCCCTATTCCTTGCTAAGGTATAGTAGCTACGAAATGGTGAAATGGATCCATCCATGGACTTAGGAGCTAAAGTTAAATGTTCATGGATACATAAATTATAAAAAGGAATATGCTGGTTATGGTGGTATTATTCAAAATTATGAAAGCCAAATTTTGGAATCCTTTTCTTATGTAGCCAACAAAAAAATCATAATTTGAAGTAATTGGACAATCTTTGATTTAAGGCTTGAAAAGGTGTAAAATCTCACATGATGTTAATTGAAATAGATTGCAAAGCAATGATCAACATGATACAAGCTTAATGAAAGATACCTTGTTATTTGATTAGTAGCAAATCAAGCTTTAATTGGATTCTCTTATAGTTCAATGGAGTTATATCCACAAAAAAGGAAACAAAATGGCTAAGCTCTTCATGAAAATGATAGCAAAGTTAGCTTACTTGGAAATCGAGGATACAACTCACTTGCTAAACTTATGTATGACTTTAGTTGAAATGGATGAACCTCAAATTCCATGTATTTGATCATCATACAAGGTATGAAGCATCTCTCAAGCTAGTCAATCCTAATATGATGCTTAAAAGTTGTGATTTAAATCATGTATAGAAGTTTTAAATAGTACGTTCTCTATAATTATATTGTGCAAACAATCAACTACCAATATAGTCCCAATACAATATAAATGCATACCACTATTATTTAGCATCAATCAACTATGATAAGAAATCACATTAATTCTTTATTCATTTGAAAATTCGAACTTCTATATTTAGTTGATGGTTTCAATGTGCTAAAATGAAAAGCAAACCCAAAATATGGAAGTTGGTACATTGTTCATGTTTGTGCTACATCATTCCAAGACATCACTTGCAAAACTCATTTTGGACTTGTACACCAAAACGACATACATTATTCACAACAAGTCATGCCCATCATAACAATATGCTCACTTAATCATTGATTAGATAAATTCATCCAGTGTAACACATGTCGACACCATTGCAATTTATTATCAAAATAGTCATTTTTCATTTTGGTGCCTTAATGCACCACTATGGTATATTTATGATCAACATCGAACTTCTATGTTGGACTATCCTGATCATGGTGCTATTGTACATTCGAAATGCCATATGGAATAACATCATACTAGGACATTACTCAAAGCTTCATAGTGATACTTTGTCACTCTATGTCTACTAGCACATTTTTTAACTATATTAGTTGAAGTTATGGCATGCAACACTTAAAGTCACAAGATCACCAAGGTAGATTTCCTCCTAATGTATGACCATGCGATGAATTATGTTATCATTGCATTGCAATAGGTTCTAACAAATTATAACTCTTTCTCAATTAATAAAATATCAATTTTTAAAAAAATCATATATTTTGTTTATTATGTCTCCTAAACATAGCTAATTAGAGAACTTAAAGGATATAAAAAATGTAATTAATGCATTTAATGTCACTACAATTGAGAAATTAGATTTTTTAGAAACAAGAATGGCTAAGTGTGTAAAATTGTTAAATAGAATGTTATTATAAATGCCATAATTCATAGAAAACAAGATAAGAGATTATATTAACAATTACATACACTAAAGTAGGATGATTCTTTTATGATCGAATATTGAATAAATTTGAAGGTTTAATAGCTTGGATTAATCGATAGGGATCAGCAGATATTCAAAATGTTCATTTTGAAACATAAAAAAGAGATCAAAAGGAAAGCTGAGTCTATTGATCCTATGTAGTTTGACAAAAAATAAGAAGTTGTTAATTAATCTTTTTATGTAAAATGTTATAAATAGATAATAAATCCTTGAAGAGTGGAGAAGATGGAGCAAACCACATGTGAATAGAACTCAACAATGATGCTAGCATTGCTCAAGCTCAACTTTGATGACAAAAAGGTATTAAATTTAGCTCTAAGTGAATTGGTTACCATGCAAAGCTTATCAATTACTACTTAAACGGGTTAGAATGTCAAACCTTCTTTTGATACTTCATGGAACATATGGTTTCATTCATTTTACTCATGAATTCTTTCATGTTACTCTTCCTTCTCATGAGTTAAAGCTATGAACAAGTACTTGTTAATTCTAATTCAATATCTAAATAGTTAAAATAGACTTAATATTAAATATTAAATAAGTGTGCATTAAAATTAAGATGACATACAACTCAAAACTTAACTTGCATGCTTATTGTACGATACAATGTCTCTTATTCTAGTTGTATGTTCAACATCCTACTGTATGTTCAACATTCCTTAGAGTGGATGCAAATAAGTGTAAAAATTCATCGTACATTGTTGGTCCCATTTTTGGACTTGTATAATTCTAAGAAAGCCTAAATATGTATGATCCTTAAGGTTATTGTACTTATATGATCCTCATGATCATCCATTACAAAGGTATTGAGAACTTCAGATTATTTTTGACAATGTATGGTTGGCATGCATCATACAACATGATGTCTTATTATATACTATTACATGATGTTTTGTGTAACTAAAGTACATGAGTCATATATGCTTTTCACTAGTGATTAGCTTAATTCACATATCATCTTTATATGATCTCTCAATTATTATTTTATAAACATAAATAGCTAGTTAATCTTATCTAAAATATAATTTTGAGCCATTGAAACTTCTAAAATTTTTGTTTAATCACTTAGGAAATAAAAATACCAAGCAACTCATTTAAGAAGAGACTTATAAAATTTGAAAAATAAAAGGGTTCAACTTGCATATCACTATGAAGAAGATCTAAGTTCTAAGTTTGTTGGATCAATTTACATACATTGGAACATCTCCTTCAACTATTGCTTCATCTATGATTTGATATTTGATTTGTCATCATCACTCTTTGTTTTGCTTGGTAACATATTTCCATATCATCTAGAATCTATGCCATATTGTTTTATAAGTGAAACATGTATGATTTGTGATTATTACCTTATAAAAAGTGTTGAAATAATGTTTTGTAGTCGTCATTGCATTAACTCTTTTGAGTTGTTTTGTGGTCTTCTAAACATGGCATAGATCCCTGATGGATCATCTTCAGTAAGGTTTACCTCTATCTCGTATAAGGAAAAGGAGTGGTTTTTCTTAGTAACCTTAATCATTAGACTTGAGGTGGATGTGGGTTTCAGTTAGCTCAACTAGTTTAGAGATTCCAAAATTTAAAATCAATGAATTTCAATTGTGAATCATAAGGTATATCTATAAAAACACCTAACACAATTACTAAGCTTTATTTTCCTTCTTCATTTTGAATGCAAACATCTAAGAGTATCATATAATCTTTAAAATGAGATTGAGATTTGTCATACATGTGATAAGATTTGGATAAGAGCTATTAGTATAAGTATATCTTAGACTTTAAGAAAGAATAATAAGAGGAAATAGAGTTTGAAGAAGTAGCATTATTTTTTACATATAAAGAGAAAGAAATAGTGGCTAAGAAGATTAATTTAAAAGAAATTGAACCTATTACTAATAAAAATGAAGAAGTAAAAAATGAAATTGACTTAACAGGAAAAAATAACTTATGATCTAAGACTTAAAAATCCTAAATTTATTTTAGAAAATCTATGCATATTATTTATTCTTTTTTATGTGCATCTAAAAATAATTTTTGTTATATTCTTAATTTAATCAAGGAATAAAATGAGTCTAGCAATTTTATTATGAAGACATCTAAATTATATGTAAGTGCAAGTATTTCTACGTTTGTTATAAAATTGTCTTTATATGTGTCTCATAGAAGTGTCTTTGATATTAAAATATCTTTATTATAGATTAGTGCAAGGAAAATAATTATAGGTAATCTTTACAATGACAAATCATATAAAAATCTCTTGAATCTTTCTTTGTGTTACTTTCTTGGTTACTATATTTTATCAAATATTACTCTTGCAAGCTGCTTTGTTCATCATTATTTCAAATGTATTAGGACTATTCCTCACCTAATATCTTGATTTCTTGGAAGAGACTATACAAATTTATATTAATCCTCATGAAGATACACTTGGAGTATAACTTTGTGGTATAAAGTTTTTTTCTTGGTAAGGTGGATTAATGTAGGACAAGTTGCATCATTTGGATGAGGCTAAGCTAATCCAATGCATCATCTAGAGATTTTAATATTTATTTCTTATTTGTTATTCATTGTAGATGTGATTGGTGATATATGATACCCTTGAGAGCTTTTAGTTATTTCTATACCTTTTCTTATATTTTTTTACTTTTTTATTAAGAGCTTTTTTTATTTTTCTTTTAAGTTTGTGATTTAGTATTGTATTCTATTTAAAAACTTTCTATGGAGTGAAGAAAGGAGATATATTGTTTTCTTGATATTACCTCTTTATCAAAATTGCAATTTTTAGATCATGCATGTGTAGACATTCTTAGGTTACGATCTAAGTCCTAGTGGATTGTAAGTTGAATACACCTCCAATAACATATTCATCTTTGTCATCATCATCGTCAACTTCATATATCATACAAGATTCACTTATTCCCCTCCATCATTTTAATATAAGGGCAAATGAAGATTCAACTGTAGTAGTTTTTTTGCACCCTTCTTCACCACCTTTCTTAACCTACAAATCTTATCACTTTGTTAAAACCATTAATAATCCCATATAGTTCATTGACATCTACTAATTACTTCGCACTTCTAAGCTTGTAAGCCTTCATAGCCCACTATACCTCTTTCATCTTTACCTTTTAGTGCACTTACTCTTGGATCCAAATTTTAAGCTAAAACTTGCCATTTCCTTAGGAGTCTTTCAATGTCATTAACAAGTCTTTTATACACCTTTAAGACAAATTTGAGCTCCTACATATTTCTTCCCTAGTACTTCACAAATTGAAACAAGTAGTGAGCCATTATGATTACTACTTAAAAACCATATTCCAACCTTAATTTTCAACTCCATGTGTTATTTATACATCCACTACAACATGGGCCAACTAGGCATTTATTCCATGTACACCTACATTTCCCAAAGTTTTGAGATATCCACATGCATTCTTCTATCACTTTGTAATCTATGGCATACCTACTTTTGAGTGGCCATCAAATTCAAAGGATATTGTTAGATCCTAATTTTCTATATTTCTGAGAGATGACTTCATCTACACCCTTATTTGTGCCATTCTAATTCTACCAAAGCCTACAGTGCCTCCACTTGAGACTTTTACTCTCACATTCCTTAAGAGTACTTTTCCCATGCTTGATGGCACCTTTTGAGAGTTAATTGTACCTCCACCCACCAATAACATAGATATTATCCTTATTAATTTTCATTACCTAAACCTTTGGTAGAGTTAATGCTAGTAATATAAATAATATGTTCTTATTGAATGATAGTCTAAAATTTTAAACTAACTTGTTATTATTTTGAAGCTATTTGTTTACTCTATAATGGTTCTTGTACTTAATGGTGGACATGCATGAGAATAGGATAATTATAATGGCCCAGGCTATTCAAGATATTGATCCTAAACTTTAATTCATATTAAAGTAAGAAGATGAGTGGTTTTTAGAGGAGGGGCATTTGATGTGGTGAGTCCAAAGCTTTACCACCAAGAACTAGAGGTTCTACCAATAACATAAGGCTATTAAGGAGCCATGCATTTTATTTGATGATTGACTTTGAGGGGTCATATTGCATTATGTAATTGTTTATGTATTTAGACAATACTTGTACACCTTATGTCATCTTAAGATATGTCTAATGAATCATGAATGATTCAACATCCCTCTAAATGTCTTAAGATTGTTATTGGACTTTTGGTTGCAACTATGTTCCACTTGGAGTTTTGCTATAGACCAAAGTCAAGTGGAAGCACCAACACTTGATGAAGTTTATGATCCCAATAAATTGTAGGAGTTATTAACCCAAATATAAGATTTCTTTTATTGATATCGTTTTGAAGACTTTCAAAGTACTAGTTTTGCTAAAATGAAATCGATAGGTTGTACTAAGAAATTTTGGATCAACACCTTAGCCAAGGTAGGTATTAACTAGAAGTGTCTTTACAGAATAAGAGATGAAAGAATACTAAGGCAAAAGTGCTATATTTTATACCATGATAAGAGATTATATGGATAATTACATAAAATTGAGATAGAAAAATTCTATTATGGTGGGTTATTTAAATGCATTTATGAATTTAGTGTTTAAGATTTATTATCTTAATGAGGACTAATAGCTAAATAATAGATTTATGTTGGGTCTTTGGATAAGATTAAAAGTGAAGTTATATTAGATGATTCACATATAGTTTGGAGAGAATTAGGATGTTTATGCTTGTGAATACCAAATTTAAATCAATAGGTTCATTTACTATATCTCTTAAGGTAGTTATTAGACATATTTTACCATCTTCTTCTAGCACTCAATCTACTAGTGAAAGATTTAAAAATTCATCCATTATTTAAATAGCATAGATATAAGAAATGCCAACAAAAGGCTATTATAAATCTTGAGAAAAGAATACAAGAGAAACTATAGTAAGAAGAAGTGGAATTTGAATATAACATTTTCATTAACAAGAAAGGATTATGTGAAAAGGATGATTTACACATAGGTTTCATGCAATTCTTATTTGTATTAAGGGAAAAAATTGAAATATGGAGGAGAAAGAATACTTTTAGTGCCTTTGTGACATATAATGGAAAGAAGTTATGATTGGTTATGGATGGTAGAAGTGTAGTGAATGTGATTTCAACAAGTATGCTCAAGTGAGCTATTCTCAAATCTAAATCCCTCCTAATCATTTTATATGAGTTGAGGGAATCACACTTCTATGCCAATCATATCTAGCTACGTATGGGAACATGTGTAGACAAAATTAGGTGGAAATTCTTACATACAAACATAACCCATATTCTCTTGAGAGACCATGATTATTTGATTATAGTTCCATAAATTATAGAAGATAAAATATTTGTGTTAAAAACAATGTCTAATATTTTAAGTTGTATTCACTAAGGTCAACTATGAAGTTCAACTTCTTAAACCATGCTTCAAGTAGAAACTTGTTACTTCTTAAGAAAAGAAGTTACAATTGATCACCTTTTTAAATGAGAGGACTATTAAGAAATCAATCCAACTAGGGATGCTAATTAAAGAATGCATCATATTTGAGATTAAAATGTGTTATTTTTAATAGTCTCAAGAAAGAGTGTTTAAATAGAACTCCATATGCTTCTATGTATATTAAAGAAGTTCCAACCAACTATCTTGGCAACCATATTTCTTCAAAGGCTCTAAAATTACTAGAAGAATTCATTGATATTATACTAGATAAGCCTTTAGATGAGCTGTCTCTCATGATGTATATCTAATATGCCATTGTTCTTAACTTAGGCTCAGAATTACCAAATTTAACATATTATAAGATGGACTAGATTTAACATCTTGAGCTTAAAAGCATGTAAATTTTAGGAATTGATTTTTATAAGTAAGCTTAAGCCTTTGTTCTATAATTTCATTATTAACATTAGAAAAATGGAAGCTAAAGAATGCATGATAATAATATCAAACATATATTTATTATTTCACTAATTGATGATATGTAGTATTTGATTTTTGGCACAAATTATTTTTGAAAGATAGATCTTATGAGTGGATACCATCAATTAAGAATTAGACTTGAAGATGAATAAAATATAGCTTTTAAGACTATAGAGGTTTATATGAGTGGTTACTGATACTCATTAGGTTATCAAATCCTCATTGTACCTTGATGATAGGGAATAATATGATTTCAATGTTATTTATTATATGATTCATTGTGGTTTATTTCAATGATATTATGATATATAGCCCTAAAGAAATTTTCTTACTTGGAGCTTCTTAAGGATGCACTTGAAAATTTAAACATAGAAAAATTATTTGTTAATTTTAAGAAACATTTGTAAAGAATTTTTTTGGCTTTGTTGAGACCATTGAAGGTCTACTACCTAATCTTAAAAATATTAAAATTTATTAATAGATTAACTTGCTCTTAGAAGTTTTATAAAAGCTTGTAGTTTTCGTGAGTTAACTACTTTCTATAAGAGATTTGTTAGGAATTTTAGTATAATAATAATGATAATCATTGATTTATTAAAGAAATATAAATTTATATGGATTGATGGAGTAGATAAGGCTTTTACTTAGATTGAGCTTTTAATAAAGACATCATCAATCTTCAAATTACTAGATTTCATTAAGACATTTGATGTCACTTGTGATACAATAAGAATAGGAAATTGGTGAAAATTTTTAATCAAAAAAGAAATATGATAGCTTGTTTTAGAAAAAACATTTAAATTATTCTAGACAATGACATTTGAATTATTATAAAGTACTTGATATAGTATAAGCCTTGTGACACTAGAGATATTAGTTGCTCCAAAATTAATTCATTTTGAGTTCTGACTACCATGCATTAAAATATATTAATGTCCAAAAAAATTAAACCATAGTCATACAAAGTGAGTAGAGATTTTCAAGAATTACTTTATTTTAAAAGATGCACCAATAAATCTAAACAAGCCAACTAATGCATTATCTCAAGTATTTTTAGTCGTGGCTTCACTTTAGTTCAATATTCTAAATTTTGATGAAGTAAAAATTATTTTTTGGATTTTCTTAACTTTTATGTGATCCATGAGAGTCAAAGGGATGAGACTGTAATTTTACAAAACCTTTATTCACGTGGGTGATACAAATGTTTTTAAGGGGATGGGTTTTGTATATTCTTTTACTTCACTAAAAGATTTTTTTATCATAGAATTACATTTAAAAAGAATATCATTATATATAGTCTTAGGCAAGAAAAGTACCTTAATTGAATCTAAGTTTTTTCCCTCAGTAAGAAATGATGTAATAAAATTGTGGCCTAATGTAGAATCTATAAATTAGCAAAGAATACAATGAAATAATCTAAAAAAGATGTATCTTTACCTATTTCTTCATAATATTGAAGGAGTTACTTATAAATATTGTTCTTGGAGTATTATGCACTTCATGACACATTGAAAACATTTTTTAGTAGTTAATAATCTTACCAAGATGATAGATTTTTATTCCTTATTAGAAAATGAATGATGCATCCCACATTGTCAATTTTTTATTTAATAAAATTGAATGGCTACATGGGTTGGTGAGCACAACAACTACCACAAACACTAAAAATCCTTCACTTCCTTTTAATAACATTTTAAGTAGGTTGGAAATGGTGGAGGAAAAGCCAATTTTATATTTGGTGTAAGGGCGAAGACCATTCTGTCAGGGTTCTATAGATAATTTTTCAAAGATACACTCTTCTCCCTTGTTAGGTAGACGTAGTGTGCTATTTTGGCATCATGGCCCTCCTTTTGATGTGAAAAAGGGCAAGTTCTCCATCCCACATTTCTCTTTTGTAAAAGTGCTGGGTTTGATGGAATTTGTCTCCCTAGTTAAGATTAAGCCAGTGTCATTGGTCAAAGCCCAATAAGAGATCATCTTTGATGATGAAAAGCCTCCAAATGGTAGCTCATTTTAAACTAACTCTAATTGAGAAGTTCTTGCATGGAATACCTTATATGAAAGTCCTAAGAGTTGAAATGAAAAAATTGGTTTCATTAGATCCATTGTTATAGAGCTATTATATATTAGGCATGTATTTTGAGATTTTCACTCAAATTAGGCTACTTTAGATGCTAGATTCACCAATTATGGAGAATTTTAAACTTTCAATGAGTATCCTTAAATGGTACCCAAATTTTTAGCTCAATATTGAACCTTTGCAAGCTTCTATATCAAACTCACTATAGTTATTTCCAATTCACCTATTTAACAAGCAGGCCATTTTCTCAATTGCTTTCGTAGTAGGGAACCCATTAAAATTAGATGTTGCTACATCCAGGCACCATTGCTTGGGTCTATGTAGAAGTTTATATAAGAAAATATCCTCTTTCAATAATTAGGCTATTAAAAAAGACTTAAAGTGAGAATGGAATTTGGAAAAGAGTTGCTTATGCAAATCTTCCTAATTGTTATCTCAATTATTAATGAACCAGTGAAAGAAAGTTAAAAGCTTCTGTCTCTTAGATGTGTAGTGTAGAGAGCTTGAGGCAAATCCATCAAGTCAGGGAGTAATGTAAAATTGTCAGCTCTAACAAATATTGATGCTAACACCTAAAGGTTGGATAATGATAGACAATTGAAAAGGCAAACTAAGGATACATGATTTAGGAAGGGTATGTCAACGAGGACTATTGGCTCATAACTAAAAGAAGTAAAGAAACTAACACTTCAAAGCCACATAGATAAATATCTTTCAAAATATAAAGAACTTAATCAAATAATTAATCATCTTTGAAATGATTGTAAAATCAAATTCAAAGAACAATTGGAGAGTAAAACTAAACATTACCAATCTAACTCAGAAGTAAGGAATGATGTGTAGTTAGGTAGTAAGTGGATAATTAATCACACAAAAGCTTTAGTGAGTATCTCCTAGAAAGAGCTTAGGCTATTAAGCTTTTTCAGATGGATCAAGATGCCTATGTAGTTATTGCAACTTCGAAGTCAAAGAAAAAATCCAACAAAATAAATATAGGAAACTTTTTTAGCCTGATAATGTTGAGAAGAATCCTTTGTGCATCCCAAAATAAAGATAATGTAGATTGCAATGCATAATGTCTTCATTTGGAACATCACTTGTTCTATACTGGTTTCATGTCTTAAAAGCATTATTAAATGCACAAAGTAAAGCTAATTGCTTTTTTGTAATCATTTGTGAGTAGAAAATAGATGGATGTCTATAAAAGAAGAGTAAATTTTAAATACTGTGAGAATAACATCTCCAACAAAGTGTGGGCTCTAGCTGTAAGACCACAATTGTTGAATATTTAAAAATGAGGAAGAATGCCTACAAATGGTGATCGAGCATTATATGTGGGTGATTTATTGCTCATTTGTGTATTCCAATAATTCTTCTATTGATATACAAATAAGCTTGTCAAGAAATTAATATAAAGGATAAATGTAAGGCTATCATAAAAATGGAGAGATAAAATTCTTTACAATTGGAGATCATACAAGATACTCCAATTGTGCATATAAGTTGACCTAAACATTGATATTAGAAATTAATTTTTAAGCTCAACTCATCTACCTTCATCTAGTACATCGTTAGCATCACATCACACATTTTTTAAATTAGAATATCTCTCCTATACTTCCTTATTACATTGCTCATGACAATACAGGTTGTAGAATTTATGCTGGCTCTTACCAGGTGCTATTCCTTATTACAAGTAATTGGATGAGTGCAACTTTAGTTTTGGACTTATAAGCACTTAGATGTTATTATTTATCCACACATTCAATGTAGCATACGATGTTCTCAAGCACAAAATATTAGATAAATATAGAAACAAATCCTATACTATTGATTTTTATGCATTAATAGATTTGGATGATTCCCACATTGTCCTTCAATGATATGTACTTAGAATTATTCATATATTAGCTCTTCAACCTCATAGAATTTAGCTCATCAACTTATACAATAAGCCAAATCATTTACTACATTTTTGTACATGAATGATCACAAACCTACATTTTGCATTAGCTTTACACATGGAGCCATATTCCTTGCATCTTCTTGTATTTGTATAATAGATGTAAGGTAGTACATCTTCTCCATTGTCCTGATTCAATATGATAATTGAACATTTGTTTTTGCATTGTACAAGACACCAATGTAACTTTAATGACTTATTAATATCGATAGTTTTATGAAAGAAATAGAAGAGTGGAAATGTTGAAGGAATTCACATGCAAGGGAAATGTATAGGGATTGGTGGCATTGCTTAAGGAAGATGGCTCAACATTTAGATCAAAAAGCCATATGGATTTAACTCTAAGTGAAGTGACTACACATTTAGAGTTTTTCATTTATTACTTTAAATGGTTAGAATGCCAAATAATCACTTAATACCTTATGACACATAAGATTACAATAATTCACTTAATATCGTGCATCCTTTTATGTTATGCATGTTTTTTTATAAATTAAAATTCTTGTTAACTATTAATTAATTGTGTAAATTCATGTGTTTAATAGTAAAAACAATCTTTAGGATCAATAATAACTAAGTGTACAACAAAATTGAGCTATCACAAAGCTCCAAATTTATCCTACATATTGATCAAGTAAACAATGTCACTCATCATACTTATACATTTAAATTTCTATTATATATCTTAAATATAATATAAGTAGTGTTGCATGTCATATATGTATGATGGTTTCATTGTATTATTACGACCATTATTTTTTAGTTAAACAGACAAGTTATATCAAGAGTGTACATTGGCGATATCCTTTATCGACATTGTATGATATTATCATACGTTCTATGTTCTAAGCTATTTCTTGCATTATATAAGATAGAGTAGCTATTATACTTCTATGTTCTCATTCTCTCAGGAACAAATAGATACAAAAATATTGAACTAAAAAGCTTTTTTATGAATACAATCTTGTATTTTAGGAGTATCATTCACATAAGCATAATATAGTTATAAAATTGGCATAAATTTCTACAAACATAATGTATATATTATACATATATGAAGTAAACATAATGTATAGGTTAATAAGTCAAAGTTCTAAAGGAAACAACTTCATACTGATATAATGTCATTTTTTTACGTATATGAACAATCTAAAAACTTGAGAGCAATTCAATTAAGTGCAAAAATTCATCATACATATATGATCCCCTTATTGAATGTGTACAATCTTATGATTACCTAAAACAAAAATGAGCATTAAGAGTATCATACTAATATGATCCTTGTTATTATCCTGTATTAAGTTTTGAAAATACAAATGTGATGTTAACAATATCTATTATGTATGCATCATGCTATACAATACCTATGTCATACTTGTATGATATATTTTAAGTATCCAAAATACATAGATCTTATAAGTACTTTGTTGGGCAATAGAGTTTATCTATGTAACTCTTTAGTACGATCCCCTCACTGTACTTGTATGAACGTAACCCAAGAACCTTGACTACTTGTTAATGTAATTGAAAATCTAATTTTTTGTTGTTGGTTCTTCTTCATATGTTGTTTAACCAATTAAGTTATATAAATAACAAGATAGTGATATATGATAAAGTTGATGATGCCAATTACATATCTTTCAAAGGTGAAATAGCATAACCTTGCTAAAATAATTAAATATTACTAGAAGATATAGTTTCACTTACTATTGTCACTACATTTTAATCTCTAATATCTCAACCCTTTACTGTATTTACTTGATAACATTTGTACATATGATATAATTGTTGTGCTATTTTGGTTTAAAGTGAAAAGTGTAGGATTTGTGCTTATTACTTTATGCAAAGTGATGAAATAATGTTCCTTAGCTAATATTGTATAACCCTTTTGAGTTTATGTTAGTAGCTCCTTTGAGCATAGGATAGATCCCCTCATGGATCTTCTCTCATAAGGTTTAACCATATTGGCTATGACAAAGGGAATGACTATCTTAGTGTTAACCTAGTCATCAGACTAAGAATGGATGTGGGCCTTGATTTTAGGTTGAATCACTTAAAAATATATTATATTATTTATTCTTTTAGTTCATTTTCAATGGTTTATTTATCATGCAAAATGTTTTAAAACACTTATCAGCTATTTGTTAGAAACAATCTTTAATAGTATACTATAATAATAAGTCAACTTATTCACAATTATAAGAAAATTTGAAAGACCACAATTCCCTCGCTTCCCCCTCCCACACCCTCTTAAGGCTCACACATCCCAACAAGTGGTGTCAAAGTCAAGGTTGAATCGAAGGAAGAAATTATAGATAGAAGATCTAAATGGCTCAAAATTTTATTAAGGATTTAGCCAAACTAGAAGAAGAAACCTCTTCTCATGTGCCACTCTTATTTAAGGGTGAATATTATCTTCATTGGAAGAACCATATTTGTATTTTTCTTGAATAAATAGACTTTAACATTTTGGACGTAGTCAAACAACAATTTGCATTTCCTATTAAACTAATGAATGGTGAACATATAAGGAAACCATTAGTGAGATTATTCTTGAAGAGAAATATAATGTCTAGTTATACTTTTGAGTAATTGACATATTACATTACATACTTTCAACTTTAAAATATAATAAAAATCATATTCCTTAAAATAGCTCATGAAATATGAAGGTAATCGGAGGTTACTTAGAAGGGTACCTTATAACAGAAAGTAAGATTAGTTTATTAATTCACAATTATGAATTATCTATTATGATATATAATTAATCTATTTAACTTAATATATACAAACATTATCAATGGCTTTTCAAACTTGGGAAGAACTTTTTCTAATGTAGAGTAAGTGCACAAACTATTGAAGCCAAAAGGAGTATGGTCATTTGGTTACTTCTATTAAAGTCATGAAGGATCTATCTACTCTTTGAATTGATGAACTCGTGGGTGAGCTCCTTAAAAATGCAATAGAGCTCGTAAGGAGAAAATATGAAGAGGTATCGACAAAAAAGACGAAAAAAAAGAAGTCACTAGCTTTGGTAGTGGACTCAACCTATAGATCAAACTCTTATTCCATTGATGAGGTAGATTTAATTTCTAAAGGAATATAACATTTGTTTCAAAAGCAAGTTGTAGAAAGAAGATTCAATAAAGATAGGAAATTGAAAAGAAAGATGTAGCAAAAAGATGAACTAGTGTGCTAAGAATGTAAGATTCCTACACACATTGATCCTTGCTACCCCTTGTATCAGAAGAGAGTTAAAAAGGTTAAAATCAGAAGAAAAATAAGAAAGCTATGAAGATTACATGCAGTGAAGCTTTTTAGTCCTCTTCTAGTGATTAAGATAAGAGGAAAGCCTTATTTGACTTATGACAAAGGATGGTGATGTTGTGTCTACTTATAAGAGTGATGAGGTACACTTTTCTTCTTATAATATTGATTATGAAGAGAAATACATAGATTTATGTTTTCAATATAAAAAATTGGCTACAAATTTAATAAATTAAAAGTTGAATATACAAATTATTTGGGTTTATGTGAGTATTTGAATGATAAGGGTGTTGATTATTTATATGAGGTAAACTCTCCTAAAGATGAATTAGCTAGTGTAGTAATTCAAAATGCACAACTAACTTATGTATTGAATGACTATAAAGAGTCCATGCACATTTCCATTTGTTATTTTAAAGATCTCATGTTATCAATTAAATGTTGATTGACATGCTAGCTAGATCAAGTGTTATTATTGCTATAAACTTGGTCATATTGTTGTTTAAAGTAAGATTAAAAATTATATTCATTCTAATTTTTAAATATATGTCTAGTTAAGAAAAATAGTTTACATATTATTGATTTTATGATAAGTGAACCCAAAAAGATATTGATCCCAAAGCCTAACAAGTGATTGAGTTTTGTATGCATTCTTTCCTTTTAGGACTAAAGAGGTTGTGTAGTATCTTGACAATAGATGCTCATGGCATATGACTGGTGGCTCTTTCTCTATTCATCCATTTAAAAGTATAGGATGGTGGTGAAGTCAAACTTGGAGAAAATGCCAAGAAGAGGATCTTTGGAATCAAAATAGTTGGTAACTCTTACATATATTTCAAAAGGGTCCTTTTAGTGGAAAGTTTGAAAAAAAATCTACTTAACATTAATCAATTATGTGATTCTATTTTTCTAATTGCTTTTAATTTTAGAGAATGTATTATTAGCAAATATACCATCCATTGTAGCACTTAGAAAGGATAATGAATATGTATATGAATTGAAGATTATTGAAGCTAGTGGATAGAATGACATATATCCCAAGTGAATAGTTTGGACTTGTGGAATAGGAGATTATGCCATCTTAATTCATTAGTACTTAGGAAAATAATTAAATATGACCTAGATTCCAATTTACTTAATCTATATTGGAATGATGAATATATGAATGGACCATTCCAATAAAGAAAATAGCAAAAAGCCTTAGTCAAATCTAAAAAGGATGCAATGACTAGAAGGCCTTTAGAATTAGTATATTTAGATTTCATTTGGACCCATTGATCCAAGTAGTTTAGGATAAAAGAATTGTTGTTTTGTGATCGTTGAGGACTAGTCAAGGTTTGCTTGGGTTTTGTTCATTGGGAATAAAAGTGAAGTATTTGAATGGTTTACACAACTAATTAATAGATTACAAAATCAGCATAATCTATCATTATTGTTAATTAGATGTGACCAATGAGGTGAATTCAAAAATAATTGTTCATAAAATATTACAATCACAATAGAAAGTCAAACACATTTTTCTTTTCTAAATTCCCTCAACAAAATCATGTAGTAGAGAGAAGGAATTAATACTATTTATTATGATTTGAAATAATTAATACTATTTATTATGTAATTAATAGAGTTCTTAGATCATGTTTACTTCTTGTTTATCGTTATGAACTTTGTATCATAGAAATCCAAACATATCTCACTTGAATGTGTTTGATTATATGTGCTTCATTTTAAATAATAAAAAAATTGATTTAGATAAGTTTGATGCAAATTTTGACGAGGGAATTTTTTGAAGATGTTCTATGAATAACAAGTCTTACAGAGTACTTAAAAAGATGACTCAAGTTGTATAGGAATCCATTCATGTGAGGTTTGATGAGTGTCCTTATAGCTCATCTGGTGGTCAATCTCAACTAGATCAAATTGAAAAACTTGATGAGCTAAGTCTTGATAATGAACCCCTTGATGAAAGGATGAAAGTGAAAGCTAAAAAGTAAACCATAAAGAAAACATTAAAGAGTGGAAGTTTGTTAAAGACCATCTTAAGGATTTAGTTATAAGAGAGATAGGTGATAAGGTCAAGTTAAGAGTAATAATTAGTCATGCAGCTTGTTATATCATGTTTTCAATTGAATTCTATAGATTATACATTGAAAAATGAGCTTTGGATAGTTGCCATAAATGAGAAATTGAATTAATTTTTTAGGAATGAAGTGTGAGATATGGTTCCTAGACTGATAGATCAACCTATGATTGGAACAAAAAAGATTTTTAAAAATAAGTTAGATGAAAATGAGATTGTTGTTAGAAATAAAGCACATTTATTAGCAATGGTTATAACCAAATAGAAGGCATTGATGTAGCTAAGATTTTTGCTCTGATGGCTAAATTTGAAGCCATTTAAAACTCTTAACTTTTTGTTGCTATAAAGGTTTAAAGTTTATTTAATGGACATCAGTAGTACATTTTTTGAATGGATATATCAATGAAGAAGGGAATGTTTAACAATCCTTGTGCTTTGAAGTTTATGGAAAGATAGGATATGTATACAAAATGAAGAAAATATTATATGGACTCAAGCAAGCACCTTGGGATTGGAATATAAGATTATGTAGTCTTCTTACATCAAGTGGTTTCTCTAAAGGAGAGTTGATAATACTTTATTTATCATGAATTGTAATGAGGATCAACTTGTGTGCCATGTTTATCCTGGTACATTATTTTTTGATCAACAAATGAGAATTTGTGTGAAAAAGTTGTTGATTTAATGAAAAAAAAAAGTTTGAGATGAACTTCATAGGAGAGTTAACATGCTTTCTAGGTCTTCACATTAAGCAAGTTAGTAATGGTGTACTCATTTCCCAAAGTAAGTACATATTAAAACTAATTAAGAAATTTGGTTTTGAAAATATGTGTGTTGAGAATGCTACATTGTCTACAAGTGCATCACTAGATAAAGCTGAGAATGTGAAGACCATTAATGTGAGCTAGATTTCATGCAAAACTAAAGAAATCCCATCTTTAAACTGTGAAGCTTCTTTGAATATATTATTAGAATCAAAACATTAGGTCTATAATACCCTATGCATGAAGTAGGTTTTGATCTAATTGCTTACACTAATGCTAACATTGTTGGGGGTACAACTGATAAAAAGAATACAACTAGCACAACTTAGTTTGGAAACTCAATTCATGTACTTGGCTATCTTAAAGAAAAATTGTGTTTCTTTATCTTCAATTGAATAAAAAAAATATAATTGTTGATAGTTGTGTAGCTTAAGTACTATTCATTAAGGAACAACTCGAAAACTTGTCTTTCGCTTCACCAATGTATCATTTCACTATGACAATAGAGGTGCATATGCTTGACTAAGAATCAAATCCACCATTCCTAAACATATCAAATTGACATAAGCAATCACTTCATTTGGGAGCATGTAGAAAGGAAATATATTACTCTGGTCTTTGTTCCATCTAGTCCCCAACTAGTCGGCTTCTTTACAAAATTTCTACCTTCAAACACCTTCACCATAATTAGGATGACTCTATGTGTTCTAAACCTTTGAATGATTCCAAAAAATGGGAGAATAATCATGTTAGAATTGAAGGAGAGCTCTCATTTAAGGAGAGTTTTACTTATATTGTAGTGCTAATTTGCTTGAATAATTGTAATATGTTTTGCAAATTATTTTATTTTAATTTCAGAAGTTTACTTGTTGTTTCTTAGCACTTAATATTATTATAGGTTTTTGGTTAGTTGTATTTGCTGATCATGTTTCTTGAATTTTTAATAGTCATTATTTTCATATATTTTATTCTAGAATTTGTTTTTTAAATATTAAAACAAGGAGATTGTTGATACTATGCTTTATGAGGTTTGATGATAACAAAAACAAGTAATTATAAACTAATCATTTGTATAAGATATTTTGGAAAAAGAATAGATTGATGAAGAGTGGAGAAGTTGGACAATTCATATGCAAGGGATGTGTATAAGGATTGGTGACTTCACTCAAGGAAGGTTGCCCAACTTTCAAATCAAGAAGCCATATGGATTTAACTCTAGGTGGAGTGGTTACCTATTAAAGGTTCTAAAGTTAGTATTGTAAATGGTTAGAAGTTCAAATCTTTACTTAATACAATGTGTCATATAGTATTTCATTCATTCACTTAATTTCATGTGTGCTTATATGATATGCATCTTCTTCACGAGTTAAAATTCTTTTTAATTGTTATTACAATGATCTAAATTTATCCCATATATTAATCATATAAAATGATGTCTCTTATCATACTTGTATATTTAACCTTTCTACTCTATGTTTGAAGTATATTATAAGTTGTGTTGTATATCATATATCTATGATAGTCTCATTGTATTAGTACAACCATTATTTTTAATTAAACAAACTAGTTATAGCATGATCATACAATGGTTATATTTCATATAAACTTTATATGTTCTATGTTTAAATGTCTTTTATGCATTATAGAAAATGAATATTGTTATTGTACTTGTATGATCTCCTTTTCAAAAAAAAAGAGACAAAGTTGAACTAAAAGGTTTTTATATGAATGTTATCCAGTAGTGTATAAGTACAATTCACATAAGCATAATATAGCTATAAAGTTGGTATATCTTCATACAAACATGATGTACATATCATACATTTACAAAGGAAACATAATATATAAATTAGTAAGTAAAAGCTCTAAGGAGAATACATCTATACTGATATGATGTACTTTTCATACTTATTTGAAGAACCAAAAAACCCAAGAGTGATTTACTACAGTGCAGGAAATCATCATGCACTTACATTTTTCATATCAAAAGTGTATTATCCTAAGATAACCTAGAATGCATATAAGCCTTAAGGGTATCATATTTGTACTCATTATGAGATCAAATATGAAGTTTTGAAAAACAAAGATGATTATAAAATTACATGCTATGCAATTTCCTTTATCGTACATGTATAATATGTTTTAAGTAACAAAAATATGTAGGTCATTTAGGGGCTTCACCAAGCTATCAACTTTATCTATGTAAAACCTTAATATAATCTCTTAATTATACTTATATGAATGTAATCTAAGAACTTTAATAGCTAGTTAATCTCATTAAAAGTCTAATTTTTGGTTGTTGAGTTTTCTAAAAATATTGCTTAACTAATTATGGAGCAAAAATAATAAGGTATTCACTTGAGAGAGAGTTGATGATTTTGATTACATATCTCTTAAAAGAAAACAAAAGCTTAATCTCACTAAAGAGTCAGTAATAACTAGAAAAATTTCTTTTACCTGCTACTATTCTATTGCATTTTAATCTTTAATATCTAATCAATTAACTATATTTGCTTAGTAACATATTTTATAATAGTTATGCCTTTTTGGTTTTTAATTGAGTAGAATTTGTGTTTGTTAGCAAAGTGCGAAAACAATATTCCTTAACTACTATTTGTATCTCCTCTAAGTTTGCATTAGTGGCACCTTAGATCATACGATAGATACCTTCGATGATCTTTTCTTGTAAAGTTTACCCATACTAGCTATAACAAAAGGGAGTGGTTTTCATAGTACAAGCATAGTCATCAAACTAAAGGTGGATGTAGGTTTTGGTTTGAGGTTGAAACATATAAAAATCTACTATTTTAGTTATTCTTTTTACTTAATTTTTATTAGTTTATTTATCCCACAAAGGTCTTTAAAAGTTATTGACTACTTGCTTGTAGTTTTTGCCATATAGTATTTACCTAGAGGGAGTTAAGCAAAGTGTATTAGTGTAACAAGTTGAAGTAGGAGTTGAAGATTGTGAGTGAGTAATTCTTTCTAATGGGCTATAGTGAGGTGGTTTGAAGTAAGTATGCATCTCTTTCTTACTTTTTCTTGTTGGACATTTGCTCTTAGGCCTTTTGACCTTAAGAGTATTTTCCTTCCCAAATTGATCCTTTGTTGAGGTACTTGGTTTAACAGAAACAATTTTGCCAATTAAAAAATTAAACAAGTTATGATATACAAACGAGAATCCAGAATAATTTTTGATGAGGAGAATGTCTGAAAGTTGGTCGTGCACCATTCAAACTCAAATTGAATGGAAAATTCTCCCATGGTAGGCCAACTTTGAAGATCAATAAGATAGAATTCAAAAAAAATAGGATCCATAGTCACTTTCTTGATAGGTCTGCTTGATAAGAGGCATGTATTCATTCAACTTTCCTTAAAAGTGGATTACTTATGATGCTAGATGACATGCTTATAGAAAATTGCTGACTTTCAAATGTTTATCCTAAAATGGAATCCATAATTTCAGTTGAAATTATAATCATATCATGCTCTAGTATGGTCCTCGCTCGAACACCTTCTAATTCTCTTATTTAACAAACAAACTCTTTATTTAATCACTTTAGCAATTAGTACCACACTAAAGCTAAATGTTACAACCATAAACTTAACTAGATCAAATGATTTGCATAAAAGTAGAATTAGCAAAGAAACTCCAACCCAAATCAGGATATCCAGAAACCATGGATGCAATAACAATTTTTGGCAAAAAGTAACATACAAAATTTTCCAAGAAATTACAAAGGATGCAACAAATAGGGTTACTTTTTACAATAATACAAACACTAAAAAAATAGTAAAACCTCAACTAAAAAGCTGGGCAAGGCGTCAAAGCCTCAAACATACCCACCAACATTACACAATAATATGCAAAATGAGAGGGATTGGAAGATAACTAAAGCTTTGGCTAGAGTTAACAATGTGATGACACGAACCACTAAAATAGGGAAGGAATGGTTTCAATATGTCATCTCTCCTTTTCTTAAATGAATGGAAACCTCTACAAGGGATAAAGATAATAGGATTGGTCCTTATTGTTTCATTGAAAAGAAAATTCTAACAATGGAAAATAACCACCCAACTAATCAATATTTGATGACTATATGGTCCAAGATAAGGAATAGCTAAGAAGTACATAAAAGAATTAACAATCTAATTAAGATGAAAGGCATGTTTATTAACTTAGCAAAATGACATCTAGTCACTCAAAAAATTTAGTGAGGATATACATAAAAGAGCATTGACATCATTATCTTTCAGCTAAACTAATACGGTTTCATAGTTGTATCCAATAGTAAGAATAAGAAAAAGCAAAGGGATCTCTAACAAAACAAAGTCTTACAACTATTGGAAGAAGCCATCAAGCCACACAAAGCAATGACAACTTGGATTGCAATGAATAAACTCTTGAGTTTGAACATTAGGGGGGTAATTAAAAAAGACACAGTTTGCTACTTTAAAACAATTGTGAATCTTAAAAAAAAAATATCCCTCATTGCTTTACGGAACCAATGGAAAGTCAAAAGCATCTTGAAATTCTTAGAAGAAAACTCAATTTTGATTTTTGCGAATGCAATTTACATGTCAAGTAATAAGGCATGAAGAACAATATTTGCACATATTAGTCAAACAAAAGGATTAGAAAATTCAAATGGTTATTCCTTCATATATGCAATGTGCAAATTTATTGAAAGAAAGAATCTTTGTAAGGATTTAGAATAATGGTAGATGCTAATAATCTCTCATGACTTGTGATGATTTCAATGTTATCACTACCTTAGATGAATATAAAGGACATTTATTCCCTAAGGTTGGCTCTATCATAGAGTTTATAAAATGCATAGACTATTGTACTCTAAAAGAGATCTCTTTCTCTAGTAATAAATTTACTTTATTGGGGAAGTGAAAGGAAAATGGGTGTGAAAAAGACTTGATAAAGCACTAATGATTCAAGTCAGGTTAAATTCATTCCCCTCAGTAGCTATTCAACCCCTCAACAAAGCCCTGCTAATAACATCCCTTTATTTTTCAATTTTTTCTTAAAAGAGACATCATCCCCCAAACAATTTTGACTCCAAAATATATGTGCTAGTAGCAAAGGCTTTCTTCTTGTTGTGAAAAAAATGGAGTCTATACTAAGTTCTTCAAGGATGAGGGACTTCACCTCACATACTATCATAAAGAATAAAATAATTCAAAATTTAGTAATATATTGTGACATTGAGATCAATAAATGTGCAAGTCCTTGAGAAAGAAAACTAATTTGAATCAATGTAGATTGAAGCCTTAATCATTGAATGGGTTAGAGCTTAAGAATAGTTACAGCTTGAAAATAGAAGAGGAATTTTGGCATAAGAAAGTGGGGTCAAGTGAGTTAGAGAACACAACAAAAATATCAAATCCTTTCTTATGATTATTAAGGATAAGAAAAGAAGTTAAGAATTTAAAGAATTGAAGTTTCACTTCGAAATTGAATAATATATGAGGACAAAATTATGAGAGTAGGTATTTAATATTATAAACTCTTATTATCTAAAACTCTAGGCAATTAAATAGCTCTTTGATTAATTCAATTTTACCCTTAGTATCCTTTGAGAAGAATCAAACATTATAAAATAAGCAACCAAGGAGAAAATTCAATAGATTGTCTTCAAGTTGGACCAACATAATGCATTGGGTCCTAATGGGTTTAATGGGCTCTTCTTCAAAAATTAATAGTTAGTGATTGAGAATGATGTGTTAGAGGTGAGTAATGACTTCTTTATAGGCTCTCCTATTCCAAGATAAATATCCAATGCAAACTTAATATTAATTCCAAAAATTGAGAGCCTAGTAACTTTTAAGGATTTAAGACTTATTTGTTTGGGTAATTTTATAGAAAAGTTTCTCTCTAAGATGCTTTCATTAGGATCACAAAAATTCTTTATAGCCTTAATCTCATAGGAATAATCAAGGTTTGTAATGAATAGAGGCATAAATGAGAAAATACTATTAGTTCAAAAATTGGTTGAGAGAATCATTTGTAAAACTATATGTAAGAGTTGCAAAATTAAGCTAGAAATTAAAAGAGCTTTTGACTACTTGTCTTAGAAATTTCTAGGATAGGATTTTCTCAATTTCAACTTTGATGTTGGATTCATCAATCTCATCATGAATACTCTAAAAAATAGTTGACTTTACATCATAATAATTGGAAAATGTAATGAGTTCATTCAACCAACTCATTGGTTAAAGCAAGGAAATCCAATATCTCCTCCACTTTTCATTCTAGTTGCAAAATACTTTAATCATGGTTTAAATAATCTTCATAACCAGGGCAAAGTGTAGAGTTATGCTTTACCAAGTGGTTGTAAAACCATCTATCACTTAGGTTTTTTTGATAATTTTATTATTTTTCAAGAGTGTGAAAAAATCAATCACAAATGTTTCAAAATTTCTCCTTGAGCTTAAAAGTTGTTCAAGTCCTCAAAATAATGCAAAAAAGTGTTTTCTTGTAGGAAACCAAAAACATCAAACCAAGACAAGAAAAAATTGCTATTGAGGTTCTAGGGTTTAATAGACAAAGCCTCCCTAATGCATCTTGGAAGCACATTATTCAAGAGTAGGAAATAGCTTACACATTTTCAACACTTGGTAGAAGAGATTAGAAAGAAAATGGTTTGTTGAAACAAGGAGATATTATCCATGAGTGGTAGGTTGGTGCTTGAAAAACATGTGCTAAAGCAATTATACTTTATTTCTTAATGATGTATTACCCTCCTCAAAAGATCTTACTAACAATTGAAAGAGCTATGAATGAGTTTCTTTTAGGTAAATGATGGTCAAAATCACAATCACCATTGCCTTAGTTGGAACAAATTGAGCATATCCTTTGAAGAAAATGGTTTAGATATAAAGAAACTTGAGGAGGTTATGGTAGCCTTTAGCTATGTAAATTTACTAGAAGTTTGAAACTTCCAATTTCTTATGGGCACAATTCATGTGAGCTAAATACCCCTTGAGTAAAAGAAGTAAATTATGCTTAGAACAATGTAATCACATGGAAGGGATTAAATAAACTACTTTCAAGTACATGGAGTAACTTGAAACATTTGATCACACTTACTTTAAAGTAAATAAGAATGGAAATTTTAGTATTAAATTAACGAAGGAAGAGTTGAGAAGAAAAATTCTCATTCCAAATTCAAGAAAAAGTATATGAAATGAAAACATCCCATTAAAAATCTTCATATTAATATGACAGCCTCCCAATAACTTGTTTCCTTTCCCAAAGAACTTAAATAAGCTAAACTATTAGCTAGTAGAAATATTCCATTTTTATGAAAATGTTGAATCATTGAACCATTTACTTTGAGAATGCATTATGTCAATTAAAATGTGAAACTTTTTGCAACTTGTGTGGAAGTTTAAGAAGGGAACCATAACACCATTCAAGAAAACCTACAACATTGGTAGAGAAGCAATTCCATAAATTTTATAAGAGATAAGGTAGTACGGTTGGTCCCCTCACTTATTTGCTAGAGCATATGAAAAATGCATAATTCATAATTCAAACCCTTTGAGTGAGACGTCTTCGTACAATCAGATGAGGAGTTAAGGAACACTGATATGAAGACACTATAGTTGGACTTGAAGCACATGGCCTTTGTTTAATTCAATAATGGCTGATATTGTCTTAGAACAATGGTAGTGTCCTAGCATCATTATTGTCTATTGTGAAGTGTGAAAAGTATCATAGCTTATCAATGCACTAGCACCAAATTGGAATGTTATACTTGTCTGATCGAGTAGGATACACCATTGCGACAATATGAATGCACTATCTTCATGTCATTGACCATACATGTCTAATGTTGAGTTGAGGCCAACATTGTAATATTAAAAATGAGCAAAAATGAACCATGCAAGTCTTCAAGAGGCATCCTTGTCTAATGCTGTAAGGCAGACCATTGTGATGTATGATCACATTGACTTGGAGTTCGTTCAATGTACTTATTAGTTGTTGAGCTAAGAGGCATTGTTTTGGTAATAAGTTGTCTAGAGATGAATAGTGCAAGCCTTAAAAAAGCATACTTGTTCGATGCGATATCAAGAGCCACCTTCATGATATAATGATGTCTAAATGTGAATAGTAAGACTAATGATAGGATGTATTTGTTTGATGTGGTTGTTGAGAGTGTCATTGTTGTATAATTATGTCTTTTTTTGAATAATTACAAAAGGTGTTGCACAAGCTTGTTGGATTTGATGAATGGATTTGATGAATGGATTTGATCATAGCTATCAAGTGAGTTGTGTATTGTTTTCTCTAACATACTTGGCCAAACTTTTGAAGAATATCAAAGAAAATATGTGAATGTTATGCTATTATGAATATTGAGTGCATTTGCGCCATGATAAGACAAACTAAATAGTTTAGGTCAAAGTTGTGACAACATGAATAGTGAATGTGTCATATAGTGCGATGATGATTATCATACTATACTAAAGGTTCACGTTTAGTCAAAATATTCAATTTCCATATTGTTCAAGAGCTAACCCTCAAGATTGATGCTTTGGATCTTATATGATGTTCAAATGTTTGGATATTAAATTTTATCAAGTTTAATAAGAGCCTTGCAACATTTAAGAATATGATAAACATTAGATATCTAACTTTGAGATTGTTACTATAATTTTTGTGGGATAATTTTCCACTTCATTGGTTTCTTTGTGAATATAACTTCAATGGACAATTGTTGTTCCCACCTCTTGGTTGATTTGTTAAATAATGCTTATCAACTTCCAAGGGATGTTCACACCTTTCCCCATTTGTAGAATTTCCTTTCAATCCATTTCAATAATAAGGTTAATATGATTCCTGTTATTGCATATTGAAGACCAAGGAGCAATGACATTCCTTTAGCTTCTAAGAATGATTTATTTCCAACTAAAGTTGGGAAAGCTTTAATTTTTTTACCTTTATGATTATAAATATTCCTCCATAATTAGCTTGCCCATTAGTACATCGCATGAACCTTTCAATGTTTAATTTAAGCATTTTATATGGAGGAGACCATTTACTAACTTCATAACTTTCGGAATGAATTTCGAGAGACCAAATTAGGATGAACCAACTAGAGATCTTTGTAGGATGATTGAGTGAGTGGAAAGAAACAAAAGATGTTACAGTTGTTAAAGATAACATTATTGATGATGGTGTTTTATGGCTGGTTGATTTCTTTATAGATTTTCAAATTTTTGGCTTTTCATGTGTTCCAACATATAATGAGAGGAAGGATGTAAATGACTTCTCCTTAAGTAAAGTTATTATTTTCTTGTTATCACCAGTGAGATTGTAAATCAATTATCCTAGTCAAATGATCTATGTGATGTGTTTTCATCCTAAGCCCTCGTCAGTAGACTTTCTTTTAAAAACACACATGTATGAGTCCTGCACATGAAGACATACTGAGTAGGTGGCACTATTACATGCATTACACATGATCACTGACCCCTAATTTGCACCCACAAGTGTAGCCCACATGACTGAGGTCAAGTCATGCGAGCATGCAATGCTTGAAGTTTGGTGCACAGTGCAATGGAGCTTTTCTTTAAACTTCTTCCTTGATTTTTTTTCATCCACATTTGATTTAATGAGCTTCAAAGTGATCTTTTAATCATAAGTTCCTTCATTTTAAGATTTGAGCTCCATCACATGTTCTTTGTTAAGTTGAATCTATAGCAGATGTTGTTTGATTGTCTACATTAAGTGGTTAAGACTTTCATTGGTCTTATGAGTAGTTCTTTTGATTTTTTAAGTAGTACATATCTTTGAAAAGTATTCACTAGCCTCTTTATTTGGTTACTACCAATAATGCCTTTGTCAATGCTTTTTTGTCTCAAGTCAGAAGGAAGTTTTATCTATCCTTCTGAATCAATACCATTACATTCATCGATTGTAAATGACATTTTGATCCCACAAGTATGGATTCCTTATTATACTTAGCAAATGTCTAGACATAACATTTTATAGATAACCTCATCCATGTATTTTTTGGTGATGGTCTCATTGTATTATTTTTCAACTCTCATCTTAAAGTCTTTATGAATCCATCCCAACCAATATGGTCTTAGATATTAGGTTTTTTCACTTCTAGTTTTAATAATAATACTAATAAATTCTTTCTTCATTTATATTCAGATAGTGAAGAGTATTTGTTTGCTTTACTTTAAGTGATATCTCCATTGAAGTCATCATAAGTGATAAACTTTTATCAATTTGCAAAGGAGTTTCAAGTGCCTTTTTAGTCTCAATTGTAATAAATATATTATTTTTCTTGAACATTTTTTTAAAAAATTCATAATATAAATTTTAGCATTTTTCTTATACATGTCCTATCTTCATGTAATGGTTATAATGTATTTGATTTTTGTTGGTAAAAGTATTATTAGTTGTGGTCATAATATATATTATAAGAGAATACCTTTTCTTTTGTCACCAATTTTTAGATTTATACTCAAGCATCTTGGTATTTTGTTCTTTTTCTTTTGTCCCTTTATATTCATTCATCTTTTGGATAACTATAATAAATATACAAATGTGTTTTAAAGATTGAATAAAAAAAGAGATAATTTAGTAACAATAAAAAATATAGACCTATAATTTACTTTGATAAAGTCTAAATTTCTTCAATAGATATTTTCAAACTCACGGCTTGATATCAGAATTTTGTGTATATTCTTTCATTGTTTATCCTTTTTGCTGTCATGGACTATGCCACTTCTTTCACCTTTTCTCCACATAATCCATAGGGTACAATTCTTGTCAAATTAATTTCTTAAACTTGCTCCATGTTATTTCTATATTTGAACCAATTCTTAAATATACATTCCATCAGGCTAATACAAGACTCATTATTTTTAATCAAGCAGATGCTATTTTGTTAGATGAGAACTCATATAGTACAAAATAAGTCTCTAATTCTTCTAACTAGGCATCAATGTGTTTTGCATTCACCATACAATAAAAAATAAGTAGATCAAGTTTAGCATCAACGTTGAACAAACATTGTCGATTCTTAAGCATTGATGGTGCAAGATTGATGATGGAATCCTCATCCTTATCTCCAAGTATCCTTTTGTTAGGAACATTTTCTTTGCTTGGTGGTTTCTCCTTTAAAGTTGTGGTGGGAGCATATTGGTTTTTAAATACTATCTCTTTTAACCCTTGTATTTGTTATATTAATAGAGTTAACTTTGTTTTCATATTTTCTAGTGAAGTAGACAATGTAGTCACATTGACTGAGGCCTCCTCAATCTCTAGATTTCCTTTTGCAGTTTGCTCCTTAACTCTCTTCTTTTGACTCTAAACATTGATGTAGAATTAAAGCACTTTGAAATTAAAAATAATATGATCTATCTGTGATGTGTTCTTGTCTTGACCCCTCATCAGCAAACTTTCTTTCAGAGCAATAGTAGTATAACTTAAAGTTTGAAAATGGTAAGTAACTAAATAAAGAAAAAGAGAACAACCACATGAAGATTAAATGCATCTAGAATTTTTTAATTTTTTTCATTTATCATTCTTATCCTTTAAAAAGGGGTTGGATATGATATGTTATTACAAAAACCTAATATTTTAGTTATAAAAAAATTCATTTTCTTTTTGACAAAATTTCAAAATTCCATGAACTTTTGGCCACACCTGCTTGTGGAAGCCATGCTTGTACAATACTTCTATGCACCAATATCAACATGCATGCATCATAGGTGCCACCTACGACATGCATGATGGATAGGGCTAACAACCCCACACGTGTGCCCATGCATGCTGTGATTGATGCACCTACCGATCATGTACAATGCATGTGATCAATGTCAACACCATGTGTCCATATGTAGTGCTTGAAATTAGTTGCGCATTGATGTGCCAGCATGCTTGTGTAATCAGATTTTTTTCATCTTCTTTCTTTGGTTCTAAATATTGCAAGGGCACACCCATACCTCTGCATGCAGTGCTTTGCTAATACATTGTAGTGCAACACTAATGCCCTTAAAACAAATCTTTGTGTGACCCATCATAGGTCTTATTGCTTTGTTCTACATCATCAATTTTTATCGTTGTCTTATCTCTTAATCTTTTTATCTTTTTTTATTCAATAATGTTGGAAGTGATTTTCTGATTATTATAATTTCTTTTGTTTCAGTCAACCCTCACCAATAGTTTACACAACTAACTACAAAATTATTAGTTATTATCCCTTAATATAATTCTCTTAGCTAGACTCCCAACTAGTTTCACATGGTTTTGCCCATCCATTGTTAAGGATCAAATTTAGGATGACACAAGCCATGCATTGGGTTCAATTACTAAAAAATACTTGAAAATTAAATATTAATGGATCAACCCAAGGTAATCCTAGTTCTGTAGATTGTGAAGGGACTATTTAGGATCACATGAGTATAAAAATGCAAGAATTTTCCACTTTTATAAGCCATAAGTCAAATATTAAAGTAGAAGGTATGGCCATTATGTTAAGTCTAAGACTTTGTGAAGAATTCAAAATCCTTAAAATCATTATGGAGTTAGACTACAAACCAATTTTAAGCATAGCACAAGGTAATACAACTACTCCTTGAAAGATGTGAGATGTTATCAATTCAATTAATTAGCTTAGCTTCATAAGAATCCAACACCAACATATCTATAGAGAAGAAAACAAGTAGTTAATCACTTAGTGCAATTGTCTAGTAGTAGCTTGCAATCAAGCATTTTTTATTTGTAATAAATCCCAAAAATATGCAATGCTTTGATCAAGCTAGATGTAGCTTAATGTCCTTACCTAAGATCAACACATACGATGTTATTTTTATAAAGCTTCATAGAAGCTTTTTCAATCTCCCAATCTTACTACTCAGTTTCACTCCACCCATATTCTCATCATATCATACACAGTTTTCCTCATATAGGTCAACTTTGCTCACCTCTTCTTTATCCCCCTTTATCATCTCTAAATCATCCCATACAAGTATACATTTCTTACCTCTGGTCGACATTTCATTTAATACAATTTGCATCATCACTTGAAATGATCTACTCTCAAATTAGTCATTATTATCTATTATATTTCATGCCACTTTGTTTATTATCATTTATAAGGTATAATATGAAGCATTGTATGAAATGATCTATTTTATTATTCACCATTGTATGCCATCGTATTACTATGCTATCACTCACATTCACATTGGCCAAGTACATTTTTCTTCATCCTCTATAGTGAGTTGTACTTATAGTTCTATTTTGACTTTCCTAATCATACTTATTTGATTCTTACTTTCTTCCTTATTATCTTTGTTTGATTCTCTTATAAGATCATTTTGTATGCTACATCTCTTTATTTTTTGATTTTATTGTTCAAAACTACTCTTCATAATTACAATTTTATCATTCAGGGCTATTATCACCAAATCATGTCTCCTTTCATATTATTTAGGTGATCATTAACATTGACATTAGAAAATCTATATGTCAGATCTCCTTATTTTTTGTTCATACAATTCGAAGTTGCTCCTCATATCGTATGATTCTATGTCACGAGTGGCTATTATTACTTGACCATGTTACCATTCATACAAGCTTCTTTATAGATCTCTCCCTCATAATTTAGAGGGTATGTCATGCATTGTTTGTTGGCTTTCATCAAACTAATAGTTTGTTTTCTTGCACCTTCCATCGGTCATGTATGATGCACAGCCTTTTGTGTTGTACATGTACCACTATTTTCCCTTCCTAATCAGACCATCTTATGTGTTATTTGGCTAACTAGTGATCGATAATTTGTACAACTTCTGCCTCCAAAATTGGGACAGCTAACAATTCTTTCTGTGGACACAAAATCATATTATAGTGGATGTTAGATAATCCCCTTTCCCTTATAACATTTCATAATATAATAAAATTTACATTTCCAAAAATGGTCATCAACCATTTCATAAAAACAATATTCAATTGTAAGCTACAATAGTAAGTTCATACTTGTATAGGGTATTGCATCAAGTTTTAAAGGGGCATAATTTACTCTCCCTCTTGTGGCTCACTCATTGCATCAATTTGTACATTATTATCATTTTATTTGGTTAGAGGGTATTTTTGTTTTTATATGTTTGTTAAGATTCTCTTTATGCTCTTTATGTTTATAATGGAATGGAGAATGGAACATTTTTGTTTTGCCATCAAATAAGTACTAAATGAGGTAAGGATCATATGTGCATTAAAGGTAGCATCCAATGAAGTTGTAGGTTTCCATTATCCTCCATTTGGGCTATAATTTGAAGTTGTCCTTACAATCACCACTTCTCCTTCTTTAATTGTTGCTGGTAAACTCTACACCACTTCTCTATCTCTTCCTCTTTTACTTCCCAACCAACGACTACTAACATTTCTCACACAACACCTCCAACAAATGCATCATCTTGAGCTGTACTGACTCGACTATTTCCCATGTTGAACATGTAATGAGTCATCAATCCCACTATCATAATGCTTTCCTTGCAAATGTCGATCTTTTCCAATCCATAGAAATTGACTTAGTCGACATTTCAATGTACCTCGAAAGCTAAATTAATTAATGCACAACTGTATCCTCCCTTATGATTAGAAGCATTGGAGTTCATGGTGCCTCAACCTTCTAATAAGTATGTAATACCACTATTTGAGCTAGATAACCCTAGTAGATGAACTTAATTGACTCAAAATAGATTTACCTAACTCAAATAGGACTACACGTGCAATCAATCAATGTTTGTGCCTACATTGCAAAATTTTTATTATTTGAACTGCCTTTCAAAATGCTTACTAATAGATTTTGGAGGATAATTCTTGCATAGTTAGCAGACTATGACGATCACCACCAGTCTTGATCATTGCATTCTTAGTTGATTCTTTTTATGGCCAATTATCAATGCCCACTATCATGTCAATATTATTTTCAATTTCAAAGGAGACTTCATAGGGTTCAAAATATTTTAGATTATAAAATCCAACAGAAACAATGGAATTGAAATGAGGAATCAATAATCATAAACATTGGTCTTGCCTTTCAATTCCCTCCCTTTATAAATGAGGAAACTCCATCCTTGTAAAGAAAAGTTTGGGAAAGCTTTTATTGTGGATATTGTGGATATTGTGCATATTATTCGAATAGTGTAATGAAACTATTATTTGTTGGCTATAAATATCTCAATTATGATGCTTTGTTTGATTTAGTACCATAAAGTATACAAAAAGTAATTTTTTATAATTATGGAATTATATATTAAATATATTTCAATCATAAAATTTACTTAAAATACCAAAAAATGAACATGATTTCTTTTGATTTTTTGCATCTAATACCTATAAGATACACTTTATTTATCACATATGTACTTGTTTTAGACTTATTTCTTGTTATGTATTTGTAGTTTATTTATTAGACATTTAAAAATACATTATGTAAGTGTAACTTACACATAAATTACATAAAATTTAACTTGTATAATTATTTTGTGTACATACTTATTATGCTTTGAAATATACCATATAGACATATAAATAAAATATATTTCATGTGTATCTCACAAGCAAAACTAAAATATATTTTATTATATATTTATTACATATTTTAAATATATTTGATGTGACTATACTATAAAGTATATTTTACGTATATTATAATACAAGATAAATTTGAACTTTTATACTCATAACTTTCTTCGTGTATACTTTTATATTTATGCATACAAATTTGACATATATTTTTTTTTAAAAAAACTTACATGATATGTACTATTTTAAGCATAATACAATTAAATGCATTTAAATGTATTTTTTTAAATTTTAATCGTTGTTTTTTTGACAAATAACATCATTAATACAACTTCAACGTTTGACAGATTATAATAATATGCATAGTATACCCAATGCCAGCTTAATTTTAGTTGATAAGAGAAAAGAAAAAAAGCCTTTTATTCTTTCTCGTAGTACGCATTTTTTAACGTTGAAAAGATGGGAAAGAGAAGGCAATCTTGTTTTGTGAACAATATAATATAATCTTGCTTGTAGCGAAGAGAAGAGAGCCTTAGTTATCGTTTTTTTTTATGATGAAATTATATTAATGGGAAGATTAATACTAAAGGGGCTATTAATTAATATTTATGGAAAAAGCTGTGTAGCATTCTTCGGAACTGGTTTTTGTAAATTCGTAAAGAACAATTTAATTAAACTATCTCAAGCAAAGAATCATCCATGGAAGATTAAAGACTTCTGCAGCTTAGAAGGAGAAATGTTAACTAACCTGCTCTTTTGGGGAGAATTCGCCAGTTCTCATGCCCATGCTTCTTAATGAAGGAAACAAGCTTCTCGTCCTCCTCTGCCGTCCACCACCCCCTTCTCAGCCCCTCCCTCTCGCAGCATGGCGCGCGGCCTCGCCCCATCTCTCGCGCTCCACCCTTAACATGCAAAGGAGGGTGCACCTCAAGAAATACAAAATACCCACAGCGAGGAAAGGCGACTTTTTGACATGAGCAGTTTCATGAAGCGCGGATTCTTTCTCTAATCTTTTCTATATAGCGCCTGCTTTCCTTTCAAAGAAGATGCATGCTTTGGTCTTATTTTTTCCGAAGAAAAAAAATCTATGTTCTTTAGTGCTTTTTGATGCTCTTGTAGTATTGCTTCTTGGCTTTTCATGCCGACGTTAATTTCTCTGCGAGAGAAGGCGGTTAGATGAATAGGATATCATATTTTATACGGCAGAAATAACCTGTCTTTTTGTTTCATGTATTTAGTAGTAGGTTATTTGTCCATTTTGTACTATAAGTGATCATACTAGTTTTGGAAGAAGTAACGAACTGGGATGGAAGCAAAGCTAAAACTAGATCTGTCATCGAGTCAAAGCGAAGCTAAAACTGGATTGCGAAGACCATGCGATTTCGATCTGAATCAAATACTAATTTAGTCGACATGGGATTTAGATCCAATAAGTTCTTATTAGCTGCAGGAAATACTCAGGCTCGGTTTAATAACGATCGCGAATTTACAAAAGAAATTTGATAAAAAAAATAGGAAAAGTAGAGAAACGTGTTTATATATAAAATTTAGGTGAAAAATATTATTAAAAATAAAAATTTTAATACTATTTAAAAATTTGAAAAATAGAAATTCCAATTTTAGATCATGGCCCCAGCTGTTCTTTGTGCTAGAAAATCAAATTAATTTGAAAATTAGGGGACATCATATTTTGAATATATTTTTCTTTTGAATCATGTCAAACCCCGATCAATTTATCACAAGCTTGGTGAAAATACAAGATGTGATGTTGAATATTAGAATCAAATAATGATTATTTGTAAATAGAAGACCATTGAATGTGTAAATTCTTGGGATGATAATATCATTTGCAAAACATTATGTGAATGCTTAAAAATGGATAGGTGGACAAAGAAAAAAGAACAAAAAATGGTAAAAAAATTTAAAATAAATCAATTCCTTGAAGTTGAAGGTCTACAAAAGTGTGTTGTAAATTATTGAAATGCAAAGATACATTGGATCTAATACAATTCTATCCATTGGAGTTTTATAATCTTCCTCTTTTCCATAGAGTGCCCACTCCAACCATGTCCTCATCCTTCATCTCTCACTTTCTTTTCAAGCAAGGTCTTTCCCTTCCCTCTCACCACTCTCCCGCCAATGTTATTAACTACTAAAGGATCGTAAAACCTCATTTACCATGAACCTTGATAAATATGGCAAAAGGACCATTTCCTTGAATCCTTTGAAACAACATCTATTCATTATGCATACATGCTTTTGTAAAATTGCTTTTGACCTTCCTATTATCATCAAACCAACATCCTAAGCACATCAAGCATCCATATTTAAACCATCCACTATATAACCTTCCCTCTTTTGGGGAACTTAAAGATATTGCTTCCCACCTCTCTTGTTAATTTTGAATCTTCTATTCTATCAATATAAAAAGATTATTATGAAGAGTTGAATATCGATCCCTTGTTTTATGCTTTTCTTAGTATAAAATTGTCTGGTCATTTTCTATAAACCTTTTTTTTAATGTAGTTTCAAACTCCTATGTTTTACTCAATATAACTATTTAGGTTTTGATTACAAAAACTTGTATTTGTTCCTAATTTTCAAATTTCTTAAAATGACTATTTGCATTTGCATGAAATCTATAATTAGAAATGCTTCTCATATTATTTGGAAAGAGTTTTGATGTTTTCAAGAGGACTCAAGAAGTATGGAGGGAAAATTTAAAGAGAGTTGTAGTTCTTGAAAAGGATCAAGAAAAATATGAACTTTGATAGGTCATTCTTGAGAGGGACTGGCTAGACTTGAGACCAATTTCAACAAGTTTATAAAGGTGAAGTCTTCAAACGGATCAAGGTGTTTATATGTCTTGAGAGCTTAACTTTAGGTGGTTTATGCACTGATGAGGATAGCTCAAGGTGAATTGGGGACTTAAGGAGAGGAGTTTCTTGATGTAATATGTTTTGGGCAAATGCATAAGAAGGGGAGGGGGTAAATTATCCTTTTAAATTTTTTGCTATTTTGACAACCTTTTCCTAAATAAAAATTTGTTAATCATAAAATCATCAATTTAATAATCTTGTTAAATAAAAATTAAAAAAAAAAAAATTTTATGATTTTAAAAACTTTTTAATAAAATATTTTATACTTGATAAAAATGATTTTTGATAAATTTATTATATTTATGTATATTTAATTAAATATTAGTAAATAAAAGAAATATTATAAATTATATAATAACAAAAAAATAAAAGAGAGATTTTTAGGTGATTTGGCCTAACCCGTGCCTATATTCTACTCTAATCAACTCTATCAAGATTTTACTATCAAAGCCACTCTTTTTTATTGTAGTAAGTAGATGAAACTTTACAAACTATACCCTTTTATCGTAGCAGGTAGAGGTTCATCATAACAATCTCAATTATAAAAACTTGTAATATTAAAGTATAATACTAAATAATAGATAATCCTAATTTTTTATACTTGAAAAAAACATAAAATATAAGTCTATAGATTATGTTTGATATGATATTAGAATATAAATGTATATATGAAATAGCTTATGAAAACCTAAACTACCTAGTTTTGAAATATTAAATAAAAAGATTGATCAATATCCACTAAGGTTATTAATAAAAATAGAATCAACAAAGATATTATATTAATATGACCTTTTATAAAAAAAAACTTAATAAGAAAATAAAAACCAATAATAAAGAAGTCACCAATAAGATGTACAATCGAAGAGAATGTCAAAGCAAGTGAAAAATGAGTTGTAAACATGGCTTCAATGAATGTGTTAAAATTGGATTGTAATTTTTTATTTTACAACTTTTTTCAAAAATATTAATGTAATAAGATAAAATCGTCTACTTTCTAACTCCAAAAGCTCCCCAATTTATATTAAAATATTTTGGACTAAAATAACATAATTTTTATAGGCAAAAAGGGCTTACCAAAAATAGTAATTACAAATAAGCATTTCGACGTTCTAAACAATCACAAACAACTATCAAGAATGCTATTTAAAAGAGGGAGTAGCGTCAGCTATCTAATTTGGGTGGATGAAATAAGAGCAGCTCAATCATAAGAGTGATTATGTCTAGATCTATTCCAAAAGGGATTTGATTTAGATTATTAGATTCTACTTGCTAGATGGATCGTGTGATGCATAAGAGCACTATTCTCAAAGATGGAGTTGATCTTAACCATTTAATCAAACTTATCAAATGGATGATTAGATAGAATCAACTATTCAAAGTGGTAGAACTAATCATGGCGATTCGATTAGGCTTCTCAAATGGACAATAAGATGAAATATGAAGTGAGTATGATCTTTGTCATTCAATAATGAAAATGTGTGATCAAAATGCACTGATTCACTTCTAGTGTGGAAGCATATAAACACTGATGACTTTAGTCCCACATTGCTAAATGCAAATGGAGTTTGTAGTATATCTTAGTATCATTGCATGGTTAAGGTAGCCTAAAGGGGTTGGTTATCCCCTGGTTCTCTTCGAAGGTCATGATCCAAGTCATGTGCATGCATTCATAGATCTAACCTGACCTAATCTTAACACTTGACTGCTTCAAATCTGATCTACTTGATAAGCTTAAGTTGGGTTCAAGAGTAACACCCTAACTTATTTTGTAACAGCCCTAGTTTTCTTTTATTTGTATTTTTTATATTTTTTTTATAGAAAGAGCTCTTTGAGACGAGTCCAACGATGGTAATTTTGTAATTTTTGGAATTTTGGATAATTAATTATGAATTTTTAAAGTTTTGGATATATTTGTAATTTCAGGATTTCAGATCCGGGATATATCTGCAATTTAGGATTTCCGATTTAGTTTAAAATCGGATGGCGGAAGGTAGATTTGTAATTTGGAAAAGTTCGGGGGGTGTTCTGCAAAAAAATCACGAACGTGTCGGTACAAGGCGAAATCAACACATACGTGTCCAGTCCGGGTGAATTAATCCCCTTAAATACAGAAGCGGTTTGGAAAAGTTTTAGCGATTGCGAAAAGCTGCCGGAAATTTAACGGAAGCTCGGAAGCTCGCCGGAAAAACTGCGGCAAGGTAAGATGGTTCGTTTTATTTTGCTGTATTGGGGTTCTGTTGAGTGGGGGGAGAGTAAGAGAGGCCGGCCGAATGTTTATTTTCGGCCGGAGACGTAGTGGGTTGCCGAAGGAGTGGCCGGAGTTGTCGGCCGCGAGATGCGGAATATTTTTCCGGCAAATTGGTCGTCGAGGAGTGCGAAAGAAGTCGAAAGGAGCTTGGTAATTCCGGAGAGGGATTCGGGGAAAAGAGAAATTTACCGTGGAAGCGGCTAGAAGCCGCCGGACGCGAGCGGCGGCGAGGAGAGAGGGAAGCAGCGACGGGTGAGAAACAGGGATGATCCTGTTTGAACCGGTTCGGGTTAACCGAACCGGAAGGCTCCCGGTTCGGGCTGAGGCGGAGGAGAGAGAGACCGGGTTCGGGCTGAGGCGGAGGAGAGAGAGAGGGAGAGAGGGGCGCGGTTCAGTCGGCTGAACCGCGGAGCTGAACCGCAGGCCGGTTCAGCGGAGGCGCGGTCCAGGCGCGGCGAGAAACAAGAGAAAAATTGGGATTTTTGGGGATTTCGGGAAGTGTTTGGCAGGGCTTTTAGAAAGCTTTTCTGCGTGCGCGGTCCAGCGGGCGGTTCAGTGCCGCGTAAGCCCATTTTTGGGATTATTTTGGGGTGTGTTTGGGAAAGCTTTTAGAAAGCAGTTTTGACTAATAAGCATATTTAAATTAATTATTTTTGTATTTTACGGGCTTGTAGGACATCAAGAAGAAGCAGAAGTGAGTAAGACAGTTGGTACAGCAAATTGAGGTAGATAAATTCGTAACCTGTGATATAGCACAATAGTATTTATTTATATTTCGATACATGGTTTCTTACGGGCTGCATTACAGTTTTTCTTTACATGACTTTTATCTCATGGCTTGATATATGTTTTATGGTGTTATTCTCTGATTGAACTGAAAGCATAAAAGATGACAAAAATGAAATTGAAACAAAAAGCATAATATGAGATAAAATATAATTGGTTGGACATATTGATATGGTTTTGGCATATTTATCACATGTGTGACATGGTTGGAAAATAAAAATCGAAAATTGGATTCCTGGAGACATTATCCTCACCACTAGGCCTAGCGGATGAGATCGCAGGGTATCGATCTTCGGATTAGATATCTGCCTAGTGTGTATGTGTACCATGACCTCCATATATATTGATGACACCAGGCCTAGCGGATGTGATCGCAGGGTATCAGTACTATACCTGCCTGGTGGCACTAGGCCTAGCGGATGAGATCGCAGGGTATCGGTCTTCGGATCAGATATCTGCCTAGTGTTATGTACTGGATGGATGCCGGCTGGAGGGTCATTTGATATGATGATTGGATCCAGAGGATAATGATTCAGAAGGGAATCGGGCCCAGTAAGTATATAACATATAAAATAATGGAAATAGAAATTTGGTATACATGTTTATCTGGTTTACTTTTGATACTGCATGACATTTGATAAGAAGGTATTCATATGGTTTATTTTTCACCGCTTATGAGATGGATTTTGTTTTATCATGTTTCACGGCTTGTCTTTTTTATCTGGAGATTTATTTTACTTGGTTACATAATGGATTTATCTGCTGAGATATATATGTCTCATTAGTGCTTTATCACAGGTCATGTATCCACTACACCGAGAGCTGGGGATTATAATAGTACAGGAGAGGACTATACTCCTGACATGTGAGAGGGGATAGATTTATGGTGGGAGTGGATTTGGTTTCATTTTGGTACTTCAGTTTTGTGGTTTATTGTATATATATATACAGTTTAATATACACATGTTTTCATTTCAGCTCCATGGTATGGATATGGTTAAAATGTTTTAAAAAATATACCAGATTGGTTCGAGGGTTAGAATTGTCTCACCGTCGGGTCCCCACCTAGGCATGGTTTGTCCTCACTCGAGATTATTTCTTATGCAGCATCCTTAATTTACTGTAGTTGGTAAGGTGGGGTGCCTGACAAGGTGGTATCAGAGACTTGGTTCAGGATTAGGTGAAAAATGTGAGTGAGGACACTTACACAGCACATGCATTGTAGTCTTATATGTACTTTTAGCTTCTATTTCTGCTATAAATTTCTATATGCCTTCCTGGTTTTATAGGATTGCAGTATAATCAGGCCAAGGAGAGATCTGAGTCAGGAAACATGGATAAGGGCAACGGTAAAGAGCAACAAGGGGACACACAACAAGAGTTGGCTCAAACCCTTGTTTCGTTGCTGAGATCTATCGGAGGCACCAGTAATCAAGTCACTGAGGCATCTATTGACCTGGTGGTGGATCAGTTCCAGCGGATGCATCCACCTTATTTTGCTGGAGAGGAAGATCCAATGATTGCTGAGAACTGGTTAGATCAAATGAATATTATATTCGAAGGCATGTCTTGCCCAGAAGACAAGAAGGTGGTTTTAGCGGTGCTTATGCTGAAAGATGCTGCTAAACTTTGGTGGAGTTCGCGCCACAGAACCAGATTTATGGGTCGGCCAATGAAAGAAATATCCTGGGAAGAATTCACAGGGGAGTTTGAACAGTGGTTTATGTCAGTATCTATTAAAGCCAAGATGAGGGAGGAATTAAGTAATCTCAGGCAAGGAAATCTGTCAGTCACTGCCTATGAACATAAGTTTGCACATCTAGCCAGATACGTACCTCACTTGGTAACACCAGAAGAGCAGCGATGTTATATGTTTCGAAGAGGTCTGCGTGATGATATCCGGGCAGCATTGGTGGCTGTACGGACCACGAGCTATATAGAATTATTAGAGAGTGCCCGTACAGTTGAGTTGGAGTTGGGCATATTGGAGACTAGTAGAGGGAGAGAAAAGGGAAGCTTTTCAGGATCTACATCCAGACTCACAGGGAGGAGAGGTGGTCCCAGTTTTTCTCGAGGAGGGGGTACTAGTTATGCCAGATTCAGTAGGTTCAGACCTTATGAACCTAGTACCAGTAGGACTAGTTTTGGTTCTAGTGGGACCAGTCAATGTGGGCGTTGTGGTAGATGGCATATAGGAGAGTGTAGATTTGATTTTGTGCGACCAATTAAATGTTTTTTATGTAATGAAATATGGCACATGGCACGAGATTGCCCTAAAGTATCAGACATGAAAGCTGCCAATACCCCAACCGGTGGAGGCAGAGGGAGTGCGAACCGTGGTAGAGGCCGTGGATCTATGGCAACTTCAGGCAGCGCAGCCCATGGTGGGGCAGCAGGCAGGGAAGGTCAGGCTCGCATTTATTCTATTACTCAGCAGGAAGCTCCACATTCTACAGATGTTATCACTGGTATGCTCTCTTTGCAAAATTTACCTGTCTCTGTTCTTTTTGATTGTGGGGCATCACACTCTTTTCTCTCGACTCGTATATTGAGTCAGCTAGATATCTTGTTGCAACCTGTGAAGGACCTGTTAATGGTTAAAATGCCTGATGGAAATAATATCCGAGTGGAGAATTTTATTGAAGAAGAGATATACATCAAGGGAAGAAAATTCTTGACATTATTGCATATTCTTCCTATTACAGAATTTGATGTAATTCTTGGCATGGATTGGCTGTTTGATCATAAAGTGAAAATTGATTGCTATGAAAAGCGGATTGAAATTCAAATCCCTGGGGAAGATAAATTAATTTACTTCGGCCAAGGAAGGAAAATTCCTTTAATATCTATGCTCAAGGCACAAAAGCTACTTGGCAAAGGATGCGAAGGATGCTTGGTATCTATTGTGGATTTGGACATGAAATTTTGTAAACCCACAGAGGTACCAGTTGTTCAGGAATACCTAGATATTTTTCCAGAAGAGTTGCCTGGATTACCTCCTGATAGAGAAATAGAATTTGAAATTCAGTTGATTCCAGGCGCTGAACCAATTTCCAAAGCTCCTTATCGTATGGCACCAGCCGAGCTTCAAGAATTAAAGGTGCAAATTCAGGAATTATTAGACAAGGGATTTATCAGACCCAGTGTATCCCCATGGGGTGCACCTATTTTGTTTGTGAAGAAGAAAGATGGTAGTCTTCGCATGTGTATTGACTACCGGGAAATCAACAAAATTACTATCAAAAATAAATATCCTTTGCCGCGGATTGATGATCTATTTGATCAGTTGCAAGGAGCAGCAATATTTTCAAAAATTGACCTGAGATCTGGATATCATCAACTGAAAATTAAGACAGAAGATGTTTCCAAAACAGCTTTCAGGACCAGGTATGGGCACTATGAATTTTTAGTGCTACCTTTTGGACTGACAAATGCACCAGCAACTTTTATGGATTTGATGAATCGTGTGTTTAAGAAATATTTAGATCAGTTTATCATTATCTTCATTGATGATATATTGATATATTCTAAATCCCTAGAAGAACACGCTGCACATCTACATTTAACATTGCAGACTTTGAAAGAAAATCAGCTATTTGCTAAATTCTCTAAATGCGAATTTTGGCTGTCCAAGGTCTTGTTTTTGGGGCATGTAGTGAGTGCAGAAGGAATCTCAGTTGATCCTCAGAAGATTTCTGCCATTGTAGATTGGCCAAGGCCTACAACAGTAACAGAAGTTAGAAGTTTCTTGGGTTTGGCTGGGTATTACAGAAAGTTTGTGAAAGGCTTTTCCCAAATAGCCTCACCCTTAACAAATTTGACGCGAAAAGCAATAAAGTTTGAATGGGATGCAGCTTGTGAAGATAGCTTCCAAATATTGAAAAATAAATTGGTTTCAGCCCCAATTCTAACATTACCAGAAGGCATAGAAGGTTATCATATATACAGTGATGCATCTTTGCAAGGTCTTGGCTGTGTATTGATGCAAAATAAGAAAGTAATTGCTTATGCATCTAGACAGCTTAAGATACATGAAAAGAATTATCCTGTGCACGATTTGGAGTTAGCAGCTGTAGTTTTTGCCTTAAAAATCTGGAGGCATTATTTGTATGGAGTTAAGTGTGTGGTTTTCACTGATCATCAGAGTTTAAAGTATATTTTTACTCAGAAGGAACTAAATCTCAGGCAACGAAGGTGGCTGGAGTTTATTAAAGATTATGATGTGGAAATCACTTACCATCCTGGGAAAGCGAATGTGGTCGCTGATGCTCTTAGCAGGAAAGCTAGTATTAGTAGCATTTTGACTATCACAGAAGAAAAACAATTAATTTTTGAGATGGATAAATTACAACTAGAAGTAGATATTCGAAGAAATACGACTTTGCTGGCACACTTATCAGTAAGACCAGATTGGTTGGCCTCTATTAAAGACGATCAGGGAGAAAATGTCAATCACCTTTGTGCTGGAATGAAGGAAAGGAAAGAAATTTGCTCGGTCCTAGATTTGTTGAAGAAGCAACAGAAAAGATCAGAATTATTCAAGACAGAATAAAAACAGCTCAGGACAGACAAAAGAAGTATTATGACGCAAAACATCGAATGGTTGAATTCCACGAGGGGGAACATGTTCTTATTAAGGTAAGTCCAACAAAAGGTGTCATAAGGTTTGGAAGAGCAGGAAAATTGAAGCCTAAATTCATTGGTCCTTTCCAAATCCTAAGAAGGGTTGGACAAGTGGCATACCAAATTGCTTTGCCTCCTCAATTGTCAGGAGTGCATAATGTGTTCCATGTCTCATCTTTGCGAAGATATGTTTCAGATCCCTCCCATGTTTTTAGTTATATGGACCCAGATATAGAAATTCAAATGGATTTGACATATCTCGAACTGCCTGTGAGAATACTTGATAGGCAGGAGAAAAAGCTCAGAAATAAAATCATTCCTATGGTTAAAGTCCTATGGAATGGTCAAACAGAAAGAGAAGCTACCTGGGAAGTGGAAACAGATATGATCAATCAGTATCCGGAGCTTTTCTAAATTTCGGGACGAAATTTTTGTAAAGAGGGAAGATTGTAACAGCCCTAGTTTTCTTTTATTTGTATTTTTTATATTTTTTTTATAGAAAGAGCTCTTTGAGACGAGTCCAACGATGGTAATTTTGTAATTTTTGGAATTTTGGATAATTAATTATGAATTTTTAAAGTTTTGGATATATTTGTAATTTCAGGATTTCAGATCCGGGATATATCTGCAATTTAGGATTTCCGATTTAGTTTAAAATCGGATGGCGGAAGGTAGATTTGTAATTTGGAAAAGTTCGGGGGGTGTTCTGCAAAAAAATCACGAACGTGTCGGTACAAGGCGAAATCAACACATACGTGTCCAGTCCGGGTGAATTAATCCCCTTAAATACAGAAGCGGTTTGGAAAAGTTTTAGCGATTGCGAAAAGCTGCCTGAAATTTAACGGAAGCTCGGAAGCTCGCCGGAAAAACTGCGGCAAGGTAAGATGGTTCGTTTTATTTTGCTGTATTGGGGTTCTGTTGAGTGGGGGGAGAGTAAGAGAGGCCGGCCGAATGTTTATTTTCGGCCGGAGACGTAGTGGGTTGCCGAAGGAGTGGCCGGAGTTGTCGGCCGCGAGATGCGGAATATTTTTCCGGCAAATTGGTCGTCGAGGAGTGCGAAAGAAGTCGAAAGGAGCTTGGTAATTCCGGAGAGGGATTCGGGGAAAAGAGAAATTTACCGTGGAAGCGGCTAGAAGCCGCCGGACGCGAGCGGCGGCGAGGAGAGAGGGAAGCAGCGACGGGTGAGAAACAGGGATGATCCTGTTTGAACCGGTTCGGGTTAACCGAACCGGAAGGCTCCCGGTTCGGGCTGAGGCGGAGGAGAGAGAGACCGGGTTCGGGCTGAGGCGGAGGAGAGAGAGAGGGAGAGAGGGGCGCGGTTCAGTCGGCTGAACCGCGGAGCTGAACCGCAGGCCGGTTCAGCGGAGGCGCGGTCCAGGCGCGGCGAGAAACAAGAGAAAAATTGGGATTTTTGGGGATTTCGGGAAGTGTTTGGCAGGGCTTTTAGAAAGCTTTTCTGCGTGCGCGGTCCAGCGGGCGGTTCAGTGCCGCGTAAGCCCATTTTTGGGATTATTTTGGGGTGTGTTTGGGAAAGCTTTTAGAAAGCAGTTTTGACTAATAAGCATATTTAAATTAATTATTTTTGTATTTTACGGGCTTGTAGGACATCAAGAAGAAGCAGAAGTGAGTAAGACAGTTGGTACAGCAAATTGAGGTAGATAAATTCGTAACCTGTGATATAGCACAATAGTATTTATTTATATTTCGATACATGGTTTCTTACGGGCTGCATTACAGTTTTTCTTTACATGACTTTTATCTCATGGCTTGATATATGTTTTATGGTGTTATTCTCTGATTGAACTGAAAGCATAAAAGATGACAAAAATGAAATTGAAACAAAAAGCATAATATGAGATAAAATATAATTGGTTGGACATATTGATATGGTTTTGGCATATTTATCACATGTGTGACATGGTTGGAAAATAAAAATCGAAAATTGGATTCCTGGAGACATTATCCTCACCACTAGGCCTAGCGGATGAGATCGCAGGGTATCGATCTTCGGATCAGATATCTGCCTAGTGTGTATGTGTACCATGACCTCCATATATATTGATGACACCAGGCCTAGCGGATGTGATCGCAGGGTATCAGTACTATACCTGCCTGGTGGCACTAGGCCTAGCGGATGAGATCGCAGGGTATCGGTCTTCGGATCAGATATCTGCCTAGTGTTATGTACTGGATGGATGCCGGCTGGAGGGTCATTTGATATGATGATTGGATCCAGAGGATAATGATTCAGAAGGGAATCGGGCCCAGTAAGTATATAACATATAAAATAATGGAAATAGAAATTTGGTATACATGTTTATCTGGTTTACTTTTGATACTGCATGACATTTGATAAGAAGGTATTCATATGGTTTATTTTTCACCGCTTATGAGATGGATTTTGTTTTATCATGTTTCACGGCTTGTCTTTTTTATCTGGAGATTTATTTTACTTGGTTACATAATGGATTTATCTGCTGAGATATATATGTCTCATTAGTGCTTTATCACAGGTCATGTATCCACTACACCGAGAGCTGGGGATTATAATAGTACAGGAGAGGACTATACTCCTGACATGTGAGAGGGGATAGATTTATGGTGGGAGTGGATTTGGTTTCATTTTGGTACTTCAGTTTTGTGGTTTATTGTATATATATATACAGTTTAATATACACATGTTTTCATTTCAGCTCCATGGTATGGATATGGTTAAAATGTTTTAAAAAATATACCAGATTGGTTCGAGGGTTAGAATTGTCTCACCGTCGGGTCCCCACCTAGGCATGGTTTGTCCTCACTCGAGATTATTTCTTATGCAGCATCCTTAATTTACTGTAGTTGGTAAGGTGGGGTGCCTGACAAGGTGGTATCAGAGACTTGGTTCAGGATTAGGTGAAAAATGTGAGTGAGGACACTTACACAGCACATGCATTGTAGTCTTATATGTACTTTTAGCTTCTATTTCTGCTATAAATTTCTATATGCCTTCCTGGTTTTATAGGATTGCAGTATAATCAGGCCAAGGAGAGATCTGAGTCAGGAAACATGGATAAGGGCAACGGTAAAGAGCAGCAAGGGGACACACAACAAGAGTTGGCTCAAACCCTTGTTTCGTTGCTGAGATCTATCGGAGGCACCAGTAATCAAGTCACTGAGGCATCTATTGACCTGGTGGTGGATCAGTTCCAGCGGATGCATCCACCTTATTTTGCTGGAGAGGAAGATCCAATGATTGCTGAGAACTGGTTAGATCAAATGAATATTATATTCGAAGGCATGTCTTGCCCAGAAGACAAGAAGGTGGTTTTAGCGGTGCTTATGCTGAAAGATGCTGCTAAACTTTGGTGGAGTTCGCGCCACAGAACCAGATTTATGGGTCGGCCAATGAAAGAAATATCCTGGGAAGAATTCACAGGGGAGTTTGAACAGTGGTTTATGTCAGTATCTATTAAAGCCAAGATGAGGGAGGAATTAAGTAATCTCAGGCAAGGAAATCTGTCAGTCACTGCCTATGAACATAAGTTTGCACATCTAGCCAGATACGTACCTCACTTGGTAACACCAGAAGAGCAGCGATGTTATATGTTTCGAAGAGGTCTGCGTGATGATATCCGGGCAGCATTGGTGGCTGTACGGACCACGAGCTATATAGAATTATTAGAGAGTGCCCGTACAGTTGAGTTGGAGTTGGGCATATTGGAGACTAGTAGAGGGAGAGAAAAGGGAAGCTTTTCAGGATCTACATCCAGACTCACAGGGAGGAGAGGTGGTCCCAGTTTTTCTCGAGGAGGGGGTACTAGTTATGCCAGATTCAGTAGGTTCAGACCTTATGAACCTAGTACCAGTAGGACTAGTTTTGGTTCTAGTGGGACCAGTCAATGTGGGCGTTGTGGTAGATGGCATATAGGAGAGTGTAGATTTGATTTTGTGCGACCAATTAAATGTTTTTTATGTAATGAAATATGGCACATGGCACGAGATTGCCCTAAAGTATCAGACATGAAAGCTGCCAATACCCCAACCGGTGGAGGCAGAGGGAGTGCGAACCGTGGTAGAGGCCGTGGATCTATGGCAACTTCAGGCAGCGCAGCCCATGGTGGGGCAGCAGGCAGGGAAGGTCAGGCTCGCATTTATTCTATTACTCAGCAGGAAGCTCCACATTCTACAGATGTTATCACTGGTATGCTCTCTTTGCAAAATTTACCTGTCTCTGTTCTTTTTGATTGTGGGGCATCACACTCTTTTCTCTCGACTCGTATATTGAGTCAGCTAGATATCTTGTTGCAACCTGTGAAGGACCTGTTAATGGTTAAAATGCCTGATGGAAATAATATCCGAGTGGAGAATTTTATTGAAGAAGAGATATACATCAAGGGAAGAAAATTCTTGACATTATTGCATATTCTTCCTATTACAGAATTTGATGTAATTCTTGGCATGGATTGGCTGTTTGATCATAAAGTGAAAATTGATTGCTATGAAAAGCGGATTGAAATTCAAATCCCTGGGGAAGATAAATTAATTTACTTCGGCCAAGGAAGGAAAATTCCTTTAATATCTATGCTCAAGGCACAAAAGCTACTTGGCAAAGGATGCGAAGGATGCTTGGTATCTATTGTGGATTTGGACATGAAATTTTGTAAACCCACAGAGGTACCAGTTGTTCAGGAATACCTAGATATTTTTCCAGAAGAGTTGCCTGGATTACCTCCTGATAGAGAAATAGAATTTGAAATTCAGTTGATTCCAGGCGCTGAACCAATTTCCAAAGCTCCTTATCGTATGGCACCAGCCGAGCTTCAAGAATTAAAGGTGCAAATTCAGGAATTATTAGACAAGGGATTTATCAGACCCAGTGTATCCCCATGGGGTGCACCTATTTTGTTTGTGAAGAAGAAAGATGGTAGTCTTCGCATGTGTATTGACTACCGGGAAATCAACAAAATTACTATCAAAAATAAATATCCTTTGCCGCGGATTGATGATCTATTTGATCAGTTGCAAGGAGCAGCAATATTTTCAAAAATTGACCTGAGATCTGGATATCATCAACTGAAAATTAAGACAGAAGATGTTTCCAAAACAGCTTTCAGGACCAGGTATGGGCACTATGAATTTTTAGTGCTACCTTTTGGACTGACAAATGCACCAGCAACTTTTATGGATTTGATGAATCGTGTGTTTAAGAAATATTTAGATCAGTTTATCATTATCTTCATTGATGATATATTGATATATTCTAAATCCCTAGAAGAACACGCTGCACATCTACATTTAACATTGCAGACTTTGAAAGAAAATCAGCTATTTGCTAAATTCTCTAAATGCGAATTTTGGCTGTCCAAGGTCTTGTTTTTGGGGCATGTAGTGAGTGCAGAAGGAATCTCAGTTGATCCTCAGAAGATTTCTGCCATTGTAGATTGGCCAAGGCCTACAACAGTAACAGAAGTTAGAAGTTTCTTGGGTTTGGCTGGGTATTACAGAAAGTTTGTGAAAGGCTTTTCCCAAATAGCCTCACCCTTAACAAATTTGACGCGAAAAGCAATAAAGTTTGAATGGGATGCAGCTTGTGAAGATAGCTTCCAAATATTGAAAAATAAATTGGTTTCAGCCCCAATTCTAACATTACCAGAAGGCATAGAAGGTTATCATATATACAGTGATGCATCTTTGCAAGGTCTTGGCTGTGTATTGATGCAAAATAAGAAAGTAATTGCTTATGCATCTAGACAGCTTAAGATACATGAAAAGAATTATCCTGTGCACGATTTGGAGTTAGCAGCTGTAGTTTTTGCCTTAAAAATCTGGAGGCATTATTTGTATGGAGTTAAGTGTGTGGTTTTCACTGATCATCAGAGTTTAAAGTATATTTTTACTCAGAAGGAACTAAATCTCAGGCAACGAAGGTGGCTGGAGTTTATTAAAGATTATGATGTGGAAATCACTTACCATCCTGGGAAAGCGAATGTGGTCGCTGATGCTCTTAGCAGGAAAGCTAGTATTAGTAGCATTTTGACTATCACAGAAGAAAAACAATTAATTTTTGAGATGGATAAATTACAACTAGAAGTAGATATTCGAAGAAATACGACTTTGCTGGCACACTTATCAGTAAGACCAGATTGGTTGGCCTCTATTAAAGACGATCAGGGAGAAAATGTCAATCACCTTTGTGCTGGAATGAAGGAAAGGAAAGAAATTTGCTCGGTCCTAGATTTGTTGAAGAAGCAACAGAAAAGATCAGAATTATTCAAGACAGAATAAAAACAGCTCAGGACAGACAAAAGAAGTATTATGACACAAAACATCGAATGGTTGAATTCCACGAGGGGGAACATGTTCTTATTAAGGTAAGTCCAACAAAAGGTGTCATAAGGTTTGGAAGAGCAGGAAAATTGAAGCCTAAATTCATTGGTCCTTTCCAAATCCTAAGAAGGGTTGGACAAGTGACATACCAAATTGCTTTGCCTCCTCAATTGTCAGGAGTGCATAATGTGTTCCATGTCTCATCTTTGCGAAGATATGTTTCAGATCCCTCCCATGTTTTTAGTTATATGGACCCAGATATAGAAATTCAAATGGATTTGACATATCTCGAACTGCCTGTGAGAATACTTGATAGGCAGGAGAAAAAGCTCAGAAATAAAATCATTCCTATGGTTAAAGTCCTATGGAATGGTCAAACAGAAAGAGAAGCTACCTGGGAAGTGGAAACAGATATGATCAATCAGTATCCGGAGCTTTTCTAAATTTCGGGACGAAATTTTTGTAAAGAGGGAAGATTGTAACAGCCCTAGTTTTCTTTTATTTGTATTTTTTATATTTTTTTTATAGAAAGAGCTCTTTGAGACGAGTCCAACGATGGTAATTTTGTAATTTTTGGAATTTTGGATAATTAATTATGAATTTTTAAAGTTTTGGATATATTTGTAATTTCAGGATTTCAGATCCGGGATATATCTGCAATTTAGGATTTCCGATTTAGTTTAAAATCGGATGGCGGAAGGTAGATTTGTAATTTGGAAAAGTTCGGGGGGTGTTCTGCAAAAAAATCACGAACGTGTCGGTACAAGGCGAAATCAACACATACGTGTCCAGTCCGGGTGAATTAATCCCCTTAAATACAGAAGCGGTTTGGAAAAGTTTTAGCGATTGCGAAAAGCTGCCGGAAATTTAACGGAAGCTCGGAAGCTCGCCGGAAAAACTGCGGCAAGGTAAGATGGTTCGTTTTATTTTGCTGTATTGGGGTTCTGTTGAGTGGGGGGAGAGTAAGAGAGGCCGGCCGAATGTTTATTTTCGGCCGGAGACGTAGTGGGTTGCCGAAGGAGTGGCCGGAGTTGTCGGCCGCGAGATGCGGAATATTTTTCCGGCAAATTGGTCGTCGAGGAGTGCGAAAGAAGTCGAAAGGAGCTTGGTAATTCCGGAGAGGGATTCGGGGAAAAGAGAAATTTACCGTGGAAGCGGCTAGAAGCCGCCGGACGCGAGCGGCGGCGAGGAGAGAGGGAAGCAGCGACGGGTGAGAAACAGGGATGATCCTGTTTGAACCGGTTCGGGTTAACCGAACCGGAAGGCTCCCGGTTCGGGCTGAGGCGGAGGAGAGAGAGACCGGGTTCGGGCTGAGGCGGAGGAGAGAGAGAGGGAGAGAGGGGCGCGGTTCAGTCGGCTGAACCGCGGAGCTGAACCGCAGGCCGGTTCAGCGGAGGCGCGGTCCAGGCGCGGCGAGAAACAAGAGAAAAATTGGGATTTTTGGGGATTTCGGGAAGTGTTTGGCAGGGCTTTTAGAAAGCTTTTCTGCGTGCGCGGTCCAGCGGGCGGTTCAGTGCCGCGTAAGCCCATTTTTGGGATTATTTTGGGGTGTGTTTGGGAAAGCTTTTAGAAAGCAGTTTTGACTAATAAGCATATTTAAATTAATTATTTTTGTATTTTACGGGCTTGTAGGACATCAAGAAGAAGCAGAAGTGAGTAAGACAGTTGGTACAGCAAATTGAGGTAGATAAATTCGTAACCTGTGATATAGCACAATAGTATTTATTTATATTTCGATACATGGTTTCTTACGGGCTGCATTACAGTTTTTCTTTACATGACTTTTATCTCATGGCTTGATATATGTTTTATGGTGTTATTCTCTGATTGAACTGAAAGCATAAAAGATGACAAAAATGAAATTGAAACAAAAAGCATAATATGAGATAAAATATAATTGGTTGGACATATTGATATGGTTTTGGCATATTTATCACATGTGTGACATGGTTGGAAAATAAAAATCGAAAATTGGATTCCTGGAGACATTATCCTCACCACTAGGCCTAGCGGATGAGATCGCAGGGTATCGATCTTCGGATTAGATATCTGCCTAGTGTGTATGTGTACCATGACCTCCATATATATTGATGACACCAGGCCTAGCGGATGTGATCGCAGGGTATCAGTACTATACCTGCCTGGTGGCACTAGGCCTAGCGGATGAGATCGCAGGGTATCGGTCTTCGGATCAGATATCTGCCTAGTGTTATGTACTGGATGGATGCCGGCTGGAGGGTCATTTGATATGATGATTGGATCCAGAGGATAATGATTCAGAAGGGAATCGGGCCCAGTAAGTATATAACATATAAAATAATGGAAATAGAAATTTGGTATACATGTTTATCTGGTTTACTTTTGATACTGCATGACATTTGATAAGAAGGTATTCATATGGTTTATTTTTCACCGCTTATGAGATGGATTTTGTTTTATCATGTTTCACGGCTTGTCTTTTTTATCTGGAGATTTATTTTACTTGGTTACATAATGGATTTATCTGCTGAGATATATATGTCTCATTAGTGCTTTATCACAGGTCATGTATCCACTACACCGAGAGCTGGGGATTATAATAGTACAGGAGAGGACTATACTCCTGACATGTGAGAGGGGATAGATTTATGGTGGGAGTGGATTTGGTTTCATTTTGGTACTTCAGTTTTGTGGTTTATTGTATATATATATACAGTTTAATATACACATGTTTTCATTTCAGCTCCATGGTATGGATATGGTTAAAATGTTTTAAAAAATATACCAGATTGGTTCGAGGGTTAGAATTGTCTCACCGTCGGGTCCCCACCTAGGCATGGTTTGTCCTCACTCGAGATTATTTCTTATGCAGCATCCTTAATTTACTGTAGTTGGTAAGGTGGGGTGCCTGACATATTTTAACCCAACCTGTTATAAGATTATACCTTGATTGAGACTCAGGCTTGGCCCAACTCAAATTTAGTTGGTCTCCTAACCCTTAGCTCCTAAAGGTCCAATGCTTAGTGCTTTAGGCCACTTGGCTTGAGCCTTTAGGCTTGGCTAAGAAGTGGGTGTTTAGGCTAAATTTTTGTCCTCTTTTTAAAATATTCTTATATATTAATTATTTTTTATTTTAAAGCATTTTTATAACTAATAAAATAATAAAATATTTTTATAAATATTAAAATTATTATATAAGAAATCAATGACCATGTATGTGATAGAATATGTTTAGGATAAAAAAAATCAAGAATTGATCACGAATTTGTATAAATAAGTTTATACCACTTAATTGTACCATGTGTAAATAAATGATAAGATAAATAATCAAACCAATAGATATCTTAGGGATAGACTCTTGATGGTTAGCTACTCCACCAAGAGTTTATCAAAAGCTCTTTGATATGTCATTGAAGTAATAGCTAAAGCATGGCTAATCACTATTTAATATTGCTTTACTTATAGATTACTCTATTAGATATCTGATCAAAACTTTTTAATTGATTGATCCTATAAAAGCTTAAGATGCATGACCTAAAATATACTTCAAAAAACATGTGCATGGATACGTTTATGCATCCTAATTATGTCATATATAAATAAGTGGTAGCATAGAAAATCAAATCAATAAATGTCTTAGAGATGAACTTCTGATGATTAGCTATTACACCAAGAGTTGATCAATAACTCCTTAATATGTCATTTAAACCACAACTAGAGCATGGCTACTATTACTATTTGATAATACATCACTTATGAATTGCTCATAAGCCATCTTGTTAAAACTCTTCAATTGACTAATCTTATAAGAGCTTGAGATGTATGACCTAAGACATACTCAAGAAAAGTATTAAAATAACTAATATAATAATTTTATTATCATCAAACAAGTTGTGCTATAACTAAGGGTACACAATCTCTCCCTTCCCCTTTTTTTGATAATTCCTAAATGAATAAGCATGTTATCTTGCTAAGATGATTAAACAAAAGAAAGAAACTAAAAATATTGAAGCTATTAACTACAATATTATTGATGATAGAGTTTATTATTTGGTTTACCTCCTTATAAACCTAAGTATTTTTGTCCTTCCATAAGTTCTAAATTATAATTAATGGATGAGTGGGTGTGACTTCTCCTTTAGTAGAGTTCTCATTCCCTTGTTTTCACCCTAAGACTATCAGTTCAATTGCCTTATTTATATTAGTCTACTACATGAATAATTAACTAGCAAATGTGGTCAAAACTTGTTTGGCAATGTTATAAATCATGAAAGTATGATCATTGGACCTTTATTTATATAATATGGACATTTTCAAGTAATCATCATATATTAAGCATCATTAAGTTCTCAAGGAATGGTAATGATTTACTAAAAATTCTCTACATAAATATCATCATTTTTAATGGACATCTTGAGTTCCATAATAGATGTCTAAAGTTTAAGATTAGGTTTTCGTTATTATTGTCTCTGAAGCTAAATGAATGCTAAAATTCCCATCCATTATAAGTGTCTTGATATTGTTTTTCTTAAGAGTTAGATAATCTTGAGTAATTATGAACCAAGTTTTTTGCATACAAATTTATGTCATAGAAGTATAAGTTTTTTTAGTAGACATGTATTTAGCATTCATGTATGTTGACTATAGATAATTAGTTCAAAATAGTTTTCAATTTAGCTTTAGAGAGAAAGCTCAAATAATTTTCTCAAGTTTCTTACATCCTAAACCATTTTTCTCAATTTGAAAACTACTTTTTTCCTAAGTGGCCCAATGATGCTCGTGAATATCCTCAACATCTCCCTAGACAAAATGGATCATTCTTTTCTCAATTCCTTGAGGCACTAAGCATGGTAAATTTGAAGCCATTTGTGTGTAAATCGAATTAGATTATTAGAATTAGTTTGCCACCTATTATTACCAACTTTTATTTCATCTAGCAACCTTTTTTTGAATTTTATCTGTTAGGCTATGCTAATATATTTTTTTTAGTTGACATCCTAAGTATGTTATAAGAAGCTTTGCTCTATGAAATCCCAACATTTTACTAATTTTTTGTATTTGTCCTAGACTCATTATGTTGTTACAAATGATTTTGCTTTTATGTTGATTAATCCAGAGCTTAGATGTGCTCTAAAAATCCTTAAAAACTTATTCAAATTACAAATTGATTTTGGTCTCCTCTGCTAAAAATAATATTGTCATCAACATATCCTAAGTGGGTTATAGTTGGATAGATCTTGGGTTGGGCATATTTGCTAACTTTTTATTAAGTAGCTTATTTAAGCCTTTATTGAACATTTTCATGACAAAAATAAAGAGTAGAAGAGAGAAGGAATTACCTTGTTTGAGACCCCTTGATGCATGAAACTAATCATTGGGCTTACCATTATGATTATGGAGATTTTAGTCCACATATGTTATTTATGATCACCATAATAAACTTATAAAAGAAGTTGAATTTTCTAAGCACCAAGGAAATTCCCATGAAATACATTTGAATGCAATATGGAGGTCCAATTTAATTGTACATTTATGACCTTTAATTCTTTTGTTTAGAGAGCAGATCAAGTCCTATGCCGATAGGTTGTTACCAGTGATTTATCTACCTCTTATGAACCTTGTTTGTTATGGCGAGATTAGCTATTGAAGAATGCTTTGTAGCTTGTCAATCAAAATTTTATACAGTAAGTTTTTGATGAAGTTGCATAAGCTGACGTACCTAAAGTCTAAAAATATCTCAAGATTATATGTTTTAGTGATTAGAAAAGATTTGAGCTTGAAGTTCCTTTGGAAATTGAGGATTCATTCAAAAAATAGTTTATTACATTCAAAACATTAGTCACTATTTTGTCCAAATAATGAGTGAAAAACTTCTAATTGTAACCATCAGGGCTCGGGGTGTTGACCATATCCATCTAGAATATTATTTCTTTTAACTCTAACATCATGATATCCATCATAATGAATTTATTTTATTTTTTTGCTACTAATGGGGGAATGTAGCTTAGTAGACTCTTGTTTTCTTTCATTTTGTTAGCCTTTAGAAGATTTTGAAATTAAAGAATAGTAGCTTTAGAAATTCTCCTCTTAGTGAACCCACATGCCACTAGAGACTTTAATTTTTATTATCTTCAATTTTTAACTTCATTCCTTAACCATCATATGAAAGAATTTAGTGTTTTCTCCCTTTGTGAGCCATTTAAGTTGAACATTTTGCTTCTAGTAGGTGACTCTCTATTAATGGCTTCTAAAAGAGTTTTGTTGAATTGAGATAGCTCTTCTCTTTTACATCCATTGAGTTTACTTGAAATTGAGATTCTTTAAGTTTGACTACATCTTTAGTAGATTTGATAGCCATAAAGATATTACCAAATGTTGATTAATTCCATTCCTTCAGGCAAGTTTTCAATCTTTTCAATTTGACAAAAAAAGCCTTCATGATAGCACCATTAATAATAGCTTCTAATAGTTTTTCGTCATTTGTTGGAATGAATGATGCTCTAGCCACATGTTTTGAAATCTAATTTTTATTGGAGTTGATAGAGTTTATATAAGAAAGTAAAATAAAAGTGGGTCATGGACAGATCTTATTTTGGGATTTGATCCAATTGTTGTTGATGTACTAGCACCATGCCCAAACATTTCCATATACATTTGCTCTTTCTCTTGGTAGATCAGGTAAATAGAAAGCCTATGAAGGGAGGTTGAATAAAGTTTCATTAATGAATGCAATCCAAGAAAATCCTATATAGCTTCTATTTTAGGAGAAGAGTGTCCCTTGTACTCATATGAAGGGGCTATTTCAGTAAAGTCCTTACTAACCACATAAGACATTTTGAGATTCTCAATAATTTGAATGAGGTTATGTCATAATATTATTTAATCACTTACTGAGCTCTTAGCATAAATAAAAGTGTTTGGTAAGGGATTTCCAAGCAAGGTATTTAATTAAGATGTGAATTTACCATTCCTCATCCATAACTAGTTGACAATAATGATATTTTCTCATAATAACCAAACCTTATTTAACTTGTTGCCATTGCCATGATCAAAATCTAGCTTACACACAAGTTGCTATAGTCTTTTAATGTGAGTTATAGGTTCTAATAAAGACACTAAGTCAATCTTTTAGAATTTGATTTGCTATTAACTTGACAAATTGATCTTTCATATACACCATCTCTTATATTCGAAATAAGGATATTAACCATTAAACTTATTAATGTCTACATTTTGAACCACATGAGAGCTTCTTTTAATAAACTTTTGAGCTGTCTTGTTTATCTAACATTTTGTTTAGCTTTTTCCTTATCTCATAGCTTTGCATATGAGTGAAGTCATCATCCTTCTATAGCATTATGCCTGAGGTTATTGCCTATTCTTGCAATTCTTTACTAAAGGTTTTAAGGGATCAAAATTAGAAAGGGCTCATTTTGTCTACCTTTTTTATGATCCTTTTTGTGAATTTTGTATTATCCTGTATTTGATGACTCAACTTGTTTGGTTTATTGTTATGCAATTGATTTTTGTGTCACAAGTTAGCTCCTTCATTTCTTTTAGATGATTGTGGTTACCCAAGTTTAGCTCTCTGATTGTTCAAATTAGAGTGTCTAATGATTATGGTTACCCAATTTTAGTGTTGAAATCACTTATTTGTTTTCTTTAACTACAAGTTGTTGTTTGCCTTCCTTATGTGTTACCTTTTCTACAACTCAAGATTTTCTTGAATATCTATCAAATTTAAGAAGTAAGAATCTCATGTCTTACACCTAAATATAAAAGCATCCTAGGTATTTAAAATTAACTATTTTGTTAAATAATGCATGCTGGTTGGCCTACTATTGTAGGGTTGGAGAAAGAACATGAAATACATGCATTGATTTGACACCTTGGCATGCTATAATTCCTTGTTTGGTATGGTGTGGATTCTTTTTTAATCAATGAAATTAGCATGCAATAGCACTTTATTTAATACAAAACATGGAATATATGCACTACTTTGCAAATCTAGCATGTTGCAGTGCACTGTTTAATATAGAATATGAGATGTATGTAGCGTCTTGCTAATCTTGTATGTTGTAGCTCTTGATTTGATATAGAATATTATATTTACATAATATTGCACGTTGTAGCTTTTAGATTGATAAAGAATATGAAGTGCATGCATTATCTTGTTGTAAATTACATACACTAGTTCTTGATTATGTTGTTAAAATTGAGTTATAGTTTTTTATTGATAGAACATAATGTGTATGCAACTTAGACATGTTTACCATAGCATTATGTAGTTCTTATATGCTGAATTGGGTTGTTCTAAAAAGATGTTGTTATGATAGATTTATGCTTGCACAATTTGGTGATGTCATGAATTTTATTACATTTTGAAAGCATTTTGGCCAAAAGTTGGAATTTTAATTTATGATGACTAAAATGTTTCCCTAAAGTAAAGTAGATTTATATTCTTAGAGCTTTAATCTTAATGATATAAATGTTGAAATTTTGTTGGATTGATCATGGTTTTTATGGAGACACTAAAAATTGTGGTAGGAATACAAAAGAAAATGTTCTATCATGCATGTATTGATGACTTAATGTGTCCCATTCTTAATTCATGCATATGATGATATCTTAATTTCCAACAAGATGTTTATTTTGTGAAGGTTTATGTTGCTAGGCTTAATGTCGTAACATGATGAGATTACCTAATTATAAACATGATACATTGCTCAAGAATTAATGAGATATAATTTTTGCATAATTTTATCCTTAGATTAGATTGTGAAATGGTTGCTTCTCCCTTGCAATGGTTCAACTTGTAGTAATCTAAGCCTTGCCAGTTGTGGAGGGCCAATTTGTGATCACCTTGGTCATATGATAAAGGATTTCTTTACTTTCATTGGCTCAAAAAAATATGGAAGTTAAAGGATTGGTACTACCATTAGCACTTTAACTATGCAAAGATTTAGGTGCTAACAATTTTTGCATGGAAGTAGACTATCAAATAATCCTGGATATGGTACAAGGAAAATTGTCCACTCCTTGGAAGATGCATAATAATATTTAACATATCAAAGAGTTGCTAAACCCCAAAGTAATATAAATACAACATATCATTAAAAAAGGTAATATAGTGGTAAACTATCTTGCACAAATGGCCATCATCAGTTTAAATTTTAATAATTTTGAAACTCACCAATTACCTGACTATTGTATAGTATAACTAAACTTGATAGTAATTATTTTCCTTAAGAACAACACTCAAGACTAGATAAATCCCTATAATTGTTTACATTCTTGATTGCTTTGAAGGCCTTTGGCTTGACATCATTTTTGGGTCCTTATGTTGTTTCATTATTATAGCAAACTCCTTATTCTATAATCCTCTAAAAAAGTAGTAAATTTTGATTTATAAACAAAACATTAAATACTTCATTTGATGGTCTAATAACAAACGAATGAATAATCAAAAGATTAATTACTCATTCAACAAAAATACATTTGAATTATGATTTAATGGATCTATCCATCAAATGGTCTAAAACCCATTGGGTGGAATTATCATATAATTTGATGATCAACAAACAAAGAACTTAATGTTTTTGAAAATCTATCATTGTTCAACAAAACTTGATTTTTATAGTGCACTTATTAGACAATGCCTTAGAAAGATCAATGAATGTTCCAACATTGATTCAAGTGTCCCTTTCAAAGAAAAATCCTTAATGAAAGATATAATGACTTGATTAAATGATCTGATAAATTTGAATCTTTAGCATTAACATTAATAAAAAGGATGAGATCATTGTGTGAATGTTTAAATGATTGTGTTCTCATCTTATTGATAGATGTTTCTAGTGTCTTATTGATCATGCCATAGGTTTTAATATTCTAATCACAAACAAAGATAAAGAAACTTAAAAGTTATTACACCTAGTTTATTAACATGTCATCATAGAGCATCTTTCAAATAAAGTTCAAGTTAGGGCATGTTTTAGTACATGTCTAGCTAGCCAAAATAACATTGTCAAATCTTTTTATTGTATAATCTATTTATGTAACCTGAGGGCACACTTAGAAGAGAATTAGCAAAAAATGACATATGATTTTGTTGTTATTAAATAATTCACAAATTTAACATATATTGAATCAATACTTAAAACCATTTGAAAACACCAAATATGAAAACAAATTGGAGAGTAATACATTTTAATTATAGATTTAAGTCTTAAAAAGAAAACTCGAAATTCTTAACTCCTTACCTTAAGTTTTCATAATTCATTCCTAAATGATTAGAGTTTAAAGCAAAATTATATTTAAAATCCTTAATCTTAGTTAATTTTCTATATTTTAATTTTAGAGGTTGATAACTTGCTCCGTAATAAAATTAGTCACAATTCAAGTTAGCAAAAGGCTCTTAACTTAGAGAAAATCATATCTACCATACTATGGATGTTAAGGCATGAATAATCCTTTCTTGTAATTTCTTAAAATATATTGCCTTAAATTCATCTGTATATGTGTGTGTCCTTGTGTATATAGAATAATAAAATTTTAGTCTTGTTCACAATGGTGAAATGTCATGAAGTTCATAGCTTAAATTTGTCAACTTGGATTGACTATTAGTGTGCAATTTGTATCAACTATATAATATACACATTACAATATATGTGTAATATGTACATTAGAAAAATATGCATAGTTCTGCGTATTAACAATAATGATTCATGTGCTAAGAGAATTTTTGATAATTTTTCTTCACCATTTCATTTAGAAGTGTGATATAATAATAACAATAACATAATAATGTCAGAATGAACAAATATTTAATAAACATTGCAATAAAAAATTTCAATAATATTAATGCATAAAACCATACAAACAATAACCTAATATCTTTTTTTTATTCTTCCATTTTTCCATTTCTCATTATAACAATATTTTCATAAAATATTTTACGTTCTAAGTCTATTTTTTCTAAGGTCATTATTCTTACTCTTAAGTATCATAATCATAGACCTCTATTCATAGAAATCAAAATACTTGATATCTAAATCATATAAAGGTATAACATTGGTAACCACACCGTATTGCTTAAGCAAAGTACTTTCAATAAATGTATGGTTTGAGGCTAATAGCTCCCACACTACGTAGTACTAGTTGATGAAATCAAGGGAGTTGTATCATATGTAGCATCATCTCATATCAAAGTATGATATAAAACTAATACCCATTATCTTGCATAGAATACTAGTGATAATCTCAAATATTTATCTTGAGTTATGGAATAATGACTCAAAGAAATCATATTCTATATAATATGTCTATATATATATATATATATATATATATATATATATATATATATATATACCATTTTTATGTATCATGTCATAAAGCATAATATTATGCTAGATCTCTTTATGTTTCTCATTATTACTTATTATGTCAACTATTTTCTTATTATATATATATATATATATATATATATATATATATATATATATATATATATATATATATATATATATATATATATATATACCAACAAACCATGTCAAATATTACAAAATATAATACACATTAAAATAACAATAATAAATAAGAGACTAATATGAGATATGTAGTACATATCATGATGATATCTCAAAATAAAGAATATTTTAAAGAATAATATATTAACAGTACACTTACATCATATTTACTAACCAAATCTCAAAAATAACTTTCCTTTTTTAGTTTGTCTCTTTTATTAATTGTGTATAAAATGAAATTATATAAAATTTTATTATCATATATTCATTTTTCTTCTCCATAACATGGTCTCACATTCTCATCTTCTTAAATTTACAAAAATCCACAAATTTCAAAATTCCATCACTCAAACATATATTATGCTAAAGTCTACAAATCATATACTACTTATCTCTTGAATCATATAAATTTGTTGAGTTAGTGTGCCATACCTTACCTTATCACACTCTTCCCCTTAGCTCACATATTATATGATATGTTTACCATATAGTAGATATAACTCGATGTATTGTATGTAAATTACAACATATTATGTGTTTGTGATGGTACAAAAGTGAAAACTTTGTGAAACCTCTATTTTTGTTTTCAATATAATCTCAATACTTTTTTAGAATTACTAAACCAAGATTTTACTAATTAAAAGGCTCTATAATCCTTCCTATTTTGTACATAATAATAACAAATTATTAAAGAATTCTTAATTTCCCTTATCTTTTGGTTTCCTATTTCATGCTATGGCTACAACTCTTCTTCCTTAATTCTCGAGTAACAACAGCTTTTTTTCTTTTTTACAACCAATAGCATCAATTCCTTTACCTCTCTTATTCTCTCAAGCTTTTTCCTTTTTCAATCCTTACAATAAATTTCTCATCCTTTCTCTTCCTCTCCTGCAACCTGTAGTTCTGTTTTCCTCTGTTTCATTCCTTGATAGTGCATATTCCTCTTCATACAACCTTCCTTTGCTATATCTATTGAATAGCTTTAAGTAGTGGTTTAGTATAGTAAAGTTATCAAATAATCTCCTAAAAATCAAAATGACCAATAAGTACTTTTATTTTAGAAATTAAAACAAAATAATTTAACTTTAAAAAATTACAAATTAAATTTTATTAGATTCCTCTCAAATAATACTTTCCAAAATGTTCTAAATTTGAAATTTTGATATACTTTGATAAATTGAGATATTTTTCAAAATATAATCAGATATTAAAATTTTAATCCACATCAATTATAATTTTAAACTATTAATTCAATTTTCAAGTTATCTTTACTTACATTCATTATATACTAACTTCAATATTTATAACATATTACATGAACAAAATTTTGACATTTCACATTTGTGATCTTATTTCATGCATTTGTGATTGTCTTTGTCAAACTTTTTTATTCTTTTTGTTATAGTCTTGCAGTTGAACAATTTAATCGCTGTAGCTGTTTTGTAAAATTTTTTCATGCTACCACTGTTAAACCTCTTTTTTTTATTTTTGGATTTTTTTTAAGTTGAATTTATTGATATTATTTTTCCTGTGGAAAACTATTTATTAAACGGCCAACTACGCTTATTAATAATTTCATAATATTATAACAATACAAGTTAATATAATAGAAATATAACTAAGGTTCTCCTTAAAATGAATTAAAGAATATTTAAAAAAAAAATTAAAGAGGGAGCTTAGTTTCCATTGGATAAAAGAATTTTAAGCCAACTATAAATGAGTTTAAGCTAGATGAATCAAACTCTATTTGAATGGCTCAAAATGTGAAACCACTCGACTTTTTATTTGACTTTGAGCTTATATTTTTCAATTCAATTTAAATGAGTTCATAGCTCAAAAAAAATCCTATCACATGCATTAAATCTAGCTAAACAAAACAAATTAAAATCAACCACAGTAAGAATATTAAAAAGAATATTTGATGAGAGAATGGTCTAGAGATAGAAAATTACTGGAAACAGAAGGAAAGCACGTGGGATGCCTTGATGATGAAAGTTATAAATCTTTCATTGATTTGCATTAGAAGTTAGAAAATCTAAAGGATGAAGAAATTTTCCCGCACGACAACTCTTTCAAAGACTATGAATGAATGTTATCATCATCAAGTTGTTAGGTATACATGTTGATTTACATTTCCTTGACTTTTGTGTTATACCTATCAAATTTATTAATCAAAGTATGATATACCCATTTGAGTTTGTCATATAAATATCTGTAAAATTCATGTGATAAAATGAGATTGCTGCTAATTATGTTTAATGACAATCATATAATATGATGCAGAAGATCATATGATATGATAAGGATTAAAACTTATGAGAAAACTCAATTGTGAATATAGTACAATATGTTATTGATCAAATATACAGTAGGATCTAGTAGTAACAATAATTAGGAGCCAAATGTAAATAAGCTATTAATCATACAAGGGCAATCGCTCTATTGTATAAGGACAAGAGTTGATTGAAGCAATATTATGATCATACAATTATTAAGGCATAAGACGTACACATACGATAATTTGAAGAAAGAATCACAGTTATCATACAAGTATGATCAAACGTTGCCTAAGAGAATCGTTGGGTTACTATGAGTGACTACGTTGCGTAGTGTATCGCATAAGTACAAACACTTAATCGTACAATTACGATCAATTGAACTATTAGACGGTATAAGCAGATCTATCTCATTGTACAATATAATATATGAATAATACTAGTACAATTTATAATTCCTAAATAAATCAAGTTTTATATTTAAGTTGTTTTGAATCTTGAACGTTAAGAATTAGTTTGCCTTAGATCTAAGGACTGGAAATGATCTAGATAAAGTCGATCAAGAAAAAAAAAAAGATTTAGTCAAATCCTAGAATACATAAATCTTAAGATAAAAATGCAAGAAGAGAAATCTGAACTGACCAAACAAACATTCCATTATCAAGGGACTAATTGAATGGTTATATAAAGTTTTAGCTTATGATTAGGACTGAATTTTAAAAAAACTAATCATGGATGCCCTTAAAGAGACCTACCTGAGAGAAGCTAAGTAAAGATAACCTAAAAACAAAGAAGAAAAGGAAGAAATTTGCAAGCTCAATTCGTGAAGAAGAAGGGTCTCCAATTAGTATAGACATCCAACTAGTTTAAGAGGTACGAACCTCATGTATTGCACCTAAATATAAAAACATGCTATGTATTTAAAATTAATTATTTTGTTAAATAATGCAAAATAGCTTACTTAATATTCTCGAGTTGATGAAAATATGACACTTTCTTTTGATACATTGGCAGTCTGTGATTTTCTAGTTTTTTTTCCAAATATTATATATATGCTTCCTAATTAGTGAAACTAACATGCTATAATTCTTAGGTTAGTAAGAATATGATGTCTTTTTTATTAAAGAAATCAGTATGTTGTAGCTCAATTCGTGAAAAACATGAGTGAAATGTACTAAACATGTAATTCACAATTTGATAAGAATATGATGTGTATTCCTTTTTATTTGTGAAATCAACATGCTACAGCTTTTGATTCAACAAAAAAAACATTAGATCTAAGCAATGTTTTGCAAATTTAATATAAAATACCTCATTGTTTACTTCAAGATACAAAATATAAACAATGATTTTAAATTCGACATGTAGCTCACGAGTTAATGTAGAGCATAAAATATACACAATCTTTCATTAATATTATAAGCTACAGCTTTTGGATTGATAAAGAACAATAAATCTATGTGTGGTCTTAATAGTATTATATGTTATAGTTTTAATTTAATATAGAACATTAAATTTATGAGAAATCCTATTGATATTGCATTTTGTAACTTTCAAATTAATAAAGACTAAAAAGTGTATGCATTATCTTACTATAATTAACATGCAATAACTCTCAATTTAATAAAAACATTATGTAGTTGATTTCTAATTAATGAGATTAACTTGTTATAGCCCTTGATTATGTTATAAAAATATATAATGGCTCTCAATTTAATAAAACTATCATGTGTACAATTTCTAATTGCTAAGATTAACATACAAAAAGCTCTTAATTATGAAGTAAAAATGGAGTTTTAGTTCTTTCGTTGATGGAACATTATGTGCATGCTCCCCATCTAATAAAAATAGTATTCGCAAACTCTCAATCATGATGAAAAGAAGATTGAGATGTATTCAATTTTAGATGTGTTATTATTTGTAATATCATATAAAACATATCATTCTAAATTGGGTTATTCCAATTAGATGAACTTAAAATAAAGGATTCTTAAACAATTGACTGTCATGAATTTTATTTAATGTTGATAGTATGCTGGCTATATTAAATTGCAATGAATTTGCTTAGATTTATTCATAATTATTAGTAGGGATTACTTAGAATTACTGGAAATAAAAGTATAAAATTATAATTGCCTTTATTAATAACATGATTTTTGTTAGAGATGCCTTATTATATATTGCAACATTGTGATAATAATGATAAAAATGATTTGTTGAAATTGATGTTAACAGAAGTAATTTTAATACCATTTTACTAGAATTTTAATTTATGCTTATGATAGGATGATAAGTGAGACTTATCATATGAAAGAAAGTAAATGATCATGTTTATATTGATTACTTAAGCTATTGAAAATATTACATAATTATGCAACCAATATGGCTTAGAAGAGTTAAAATTAATATAAATTTAGGGTATAAATTAAGCTTGGAATGTTTTAAATTATTTTAAAAAAATCCTAACAAGTTAATCTATGAGTGTTTTTATTTAACTATGGCATAAAATACCAACATAATCTAAGCATGAATTCTTCCTAAAAATCAAACTAAAAAATTTAAAACTTATGACCCAATGGAGTAAGACTAAGAAGAAGAGTTCAATTGTAGGCTCGAGATGCATGAAGAGTCATTAAAAGAGACCTTAGATTACTTTATGGCAAATGAGAGCTCCTGAATTCCCTATGAGGAGGGCTTACGAGTCTTGATTGAGCCTTGAAAGAAGGTTAGGGTCATGTGATGGTCTTAGTTAGGTTTAATTAGCATAAAAGCTTTAACATAAAAAACTTATGATAAAAACTTTAGATTTTATTATTCAATAATACTTAGAATTGTATATTTTTTTTTATTTTAAAGGACAAATATTAATTAACATTTGTGTTGCTAAAAAGGGGCGACGAGCCTCAATTTAGTCAAGGGGGTCAAGGGTAAGGTTTGAACATGAACTTTGAAATCCAAAGAAAGGCCTAGGAAAGGACATCAAATGGCTTTTAAAATAAACGAGCTCTCTAGTTTTCTTATTAGGAGCCTTGAGAGGCTTGGGTTGGCTTTTGAAGAAGACTAAGAGAGGTTTAGGTCATGATTAAATACAATACAAAAGATTGGGTTTAGTTGAGCAATAATAAGAAACTAAGAAAAAACTTAACATAACTAATAAGCAAAATTAGCTTAAATTAACCTTTCGAAACTATTAGATTAATAAATGGAGTTTAAGATTTGAAATTTAAATACCTTACATTTAAAATTTGAACCTAAGTTAAAGTTGAAGAGTCAAGTAATCTTAGTCATGATTAAAAGTAAACTAGGATTTGATAAGCCTTTAGATAAAGTTAAGAATAACTTAGGAATTAATATGTATAATTCCTAAGAACTATGACTTTACATAAAAAACTTAAAGATATAAATTAAAATTGGATTAAGAATATCAAACACTTTGTGAGATATTAAGTACACTCAAAATGGTGCTATGATTTGATGATGCTCTCAATAGACCTTGGATAAGAGTTTATTGAGATATTAAGAGCTAAGTGTTAGCCTTAGGAGTGGAGCTAAACTTGACCAAAAGGCTAATGATTACTTTAAATTTGGCAAAATTCTTATCTAGTTTAGTTTGATGGGTAAGATCATGAGTAGTCTTGAATTGTGCTCTTATGCCATAGATCAACACCCTTGATGATGGTCTGAGAGGTGTATATGGCTCAAGAGTAACCTTTGAAAAAGGTGGAGTGCTCAAGTTAACCTACAAAATAAAAGAGACAATAATGAAACTCATGTGAACCCATACTAAAGATTAAAGACTAACTTAAAAGGTTTTAACTATAAACTTATAACTTAAGTCCTCAAATGACAGCTTGAATAAACTAAAGAAATTTAGTGAGAATCCTACATTAAGAAAAGAGCAAGAACTAGACAAAGTTTTGAACAATTTGAAAAATGATATCTTAGATAAGAAAATTAAGGTTTTGTAGAAACCTTAGGTTGGCTTAAATAATATAATAAAGTTTTGAGGAGACCTACATGGCTTAACAAATGGATTAAAGTTTTGAAAAAAAAATCTTAGAATCCTTTAAATGACAAATCAGGGTTAGGTAACTTTAGATAAGTACAAATAAAACAGTATCGATGATGAGTAAGCAAGTCAAATTAATGATAAAATAAATAAGGATATAGTGGTCCTTAACTGATGGACTCAGCCAAAGCTAGCCTAGCTAGATAGATTAGATGGTAAGACCCCCAACAAGTATGGAGGTTGTGTGTCTTGTTGCTAGAACATCATAAGAGACAATGGGTTTGCCTTAGCTTATAGAGGTTCAGCACCATGCATTGCTATGCAAGGTAATCTATGTGATTGACAGAGCTCAAGGTGTGATTGTCAAATCATTTGTAGAGGATTCCATATTGGCTGAGTGTTATTATAGGACATCACGGGAGACCATGGATATGCCAAATTTCTTATTATAGCATCGTTGTAGTTAATGAGCACTTCTATAAGATTGTAAAATGATTCATGTGATTGACAAAGTCCAAATTATAGATTATTATTATGTCATGTGATGAGATAGGAGTATTAGACTTAGGCTAAGTATCCAAGGGTTTAAAGAGAATGCCAGATTATTAGTAGGTCATTGTGCACCCTATAGATTGATTATTATTCTATTGAGACCTGTTGTCCCAAATGGATATGTCATAAGGCCGACAGTTATGATTTTATACATTGACTCAAATTGGTAAGCTATGATATTCATATAATTTCTCTAGTATGTTGATGATTATATTTTAATATTATATTATTATATATATGCTTTATTAGTATGACAAGTGCTTTTGTTGAGCCTGACCACCCCTTTCTATTATTTGCAAAGGCAAGAGTTAGTTCTTAGTACGACATAGAGTAGGGCTCAAAATCAACATCTTTGTAGTTCCTTCATCAATTAATGTCTTAGTCTATCCTAATTATATTTTTATTCATTTTTAGTATTGAGATGTATTTATTAGATTTAGATAGTATGCATTATGCATTAAGCATGGATTTACTAGATATTTTATTTGGACAAGATTTTCGTGGTTTGTTTTCGTATGATGGATTTGATATGGATTGGTGATTATTTCTTATTATTATGTATTATTTAGATATAATTATTTATAAGTTGAGATTGCTTTGTTATTATGTACATGCCAATATAATTGGTTAATTACCTAGCTTAAATTGAATCATTCTTGACCCAACTAAGCAATCAATTGTAGGGATATGATTCATTTTGGACAACACACAATGAGCTCGATAATCAAATTGGGGGATCACAACTTCCAATTAGAATGTCAAGCCCAAAGAATTAAAAGTGACTAGCCAAATATATTAACTAATATATAAACTTAATTACACCTAAAAAAATTACTACAAAAATAAGTTTAAAAATTAGCAATACAAATTAATTCCATAAGATCTGGAAATCTTAATTACATGCCAGAGTTTACTCAACATGATGCCTTTGTTAAAGCAATGATGGGTTGACCATGGACCATATTGGTGCATTAATGATGACAAGCAAACTTTAATCCAAATCATTACCATTAATAAGCATATTGTGGTTGAGTTGGATTTTGCAGCAGAGTTTTATATTACGAAATACTTATGGGAAATTAGAAGTCTAGTCGACTAGTTGAACAAGGTCTAAAGCACTATGAGTCGGCAACCAAAGAAAGTCCTTTAGATTATGCTCTAAGTTAACCAAAAGTACCTCTTTTCCAAGTTTAGATTTAGAAGAAATCAAAGTCATTGAATACAAAAAATCTTCACATTGTTCCCTTCATCGAAGTTTTGGCATTATATTTAAGGAAACAAAAACTTATGCAATCCAATTAAGGAGGAAGTACACATTAAATGAGAAGAGCATCAAAGCCTACCAAAAAGATCTAGGTTTGAAGAGGAAAAGTTTGGGCATGGATGTCAATCCAAAAGACAAGGGTTAAAGAGTGCATTTTGAAAGATCAAGTGTAATATGGGAACTCAAGATGAAGACACAAAAGAAAAGAGCAAATTAATGAAAAAAATATGATATTAACTAGGAATAGTACAAAAATGGGTTTTTTATATTAACAACCTAAGGCGAACAAGATTTTGATAATATGTAAAAATGAAAACTAACAATCCTATGATTTTTAATAGTGATAAATTCACTTATCAAAGGAAGGGAAGGCAAGAGCGAAGGAAATAAAAAATGGTAGGAGCACAATATTTAAAGCAACAAAATTAAATCTGGAGAAAGAAAAAAATTCTCAAATAAAGCATATTCACAAACTATCATTCTAAAAGGAAAACATTATAGGTCCAAATGAAAAAAAAAATCATTAAAAAGAATGCATCATTTAGGAAATCCTTTGAAAAGGAAAAGTTTCAAAGTTAAGGATATGTCCAATAGGCTCTTCTTCAAGCGAATGTACTAGGTAAGAATCTAAGGGTTACAGATCAACCCATAACTTAGGTGGCATGGAGAACCCTAGCGAGGTGATCTAAGGAGTTTCTTTTAACTCCTTCACACTAGTCTATGAGGAAGGTGGTACCAAGTTACTAAAGAGTTAAACTCACCTAAGGAGCCTTCATGGTCAATGAGGAAGCACAAATGGTTCATGAGGACATTTTGCATTCCTATTCTAGTTATAAGGGATTACCTCCAATTTTGATGGTGGTTGAGCTTAAAAATTCTTCGTTGAAATGTCACAGGAGTTGAAAGCAAAACAAACAATATTTCAGATTGCTTGAAGGATCAATATAAACTAGTATTATTCTCAAATTATAACTTAGCTAAGATAGAGTTGATTAAGTGATCTCTAAGTTGCGGTACTGAGGTTAAGTTCTTTTGAGGATGCTGAAGGGATGATGTGAGGAAAATGGGTGACCCAACATAACGAAACATGAAATTAAAGACTCTTTTCCTTTAATCATCATTTCATGATTACAAGCGTATTTAGATAGTAAGAAACCAAAATGGAGTCTCTCGCTTCTATTTATCTTAGTTTGAATAGGCTATAGTCAAATAATGCTTTGGAAGTGAATGTTAGAGGTCAATCCAACTACGTTGGAACCTAGGCTATGGTGTACAGGCATGAATAGATTGTGCTGGAACAAGGACAAAAAAAAAGGAGAGTTAATTAGGGCTCCATCAAATTTATCAATGATTTTGAAGTAGTTATCATTGGTAGAGCCTAGGCTTACTTATCACGATCCAAAGCAAAAAAAGAAAATACTCATTGGTCTACAAGAGATTAGATAAGAGGCATCTATGCAACACAAATTAGAGAGTTGATATTTTGTAAGCTAGTATTGCAATTGTCTAGATTCAAATTGGATCATCAATTTCTTTGCTCAACGCATGATGAGGATTCTCACAGAATTGTTTCTCATAGTCCAATCCTCCTGAGTTAATCTAAGAAACATCACTTCTACCAATGATGCAGTGAGAAATTTGACAATATCAAAGTAAAACTCTCTACTCTAATAAGATAAAAGAATTGATAGACATGTCTGATGTCAAGGAACCCTTTTTTGGATCAACTGAAGAAAACTCTCATCATTAAGAGCATAGGAATAATCCTTTTTAAGTGAAGAGCTTCCATGACAAGGAAAAAAGGAATGAGATTTTGGGGGCAATTAGGTCAAAGCAGCATCATGGAATACACTAGATCCATATGGATTTCTAATGGGTTTTTATCAACATACTGTGAAGATTACTAAGAATTCAATAGTCAACATGGTAGATAAGTTCTTTAAGAAAAATGTTCTCAAGAGCTTATATGAAACCTTCATAATCCTGATTTTTAACTTGGGGTGCCCCACAACTTGTAAGCCAATTCAAGTAAATCTCCTTGTGCAATATCACTTTCAAAATGATCATAAACTTTATCATAAACAAATTTAAAAAGATTATTCCCAAATATAATGGGCTCCTAAACAAAGAAGTTCCATAACAAGCAAAAGCATTTAGGACAACATCCTCAAACCAATGATATCATGTGTATTACAATGAATAAAATCTATTGGGAGTCAATACATAATCAAAAAAGGTTGACAGAGAGTTATGACAAAATAAGTTAAGAATTCATCAAAAAAACCCTTCAACTAGTGGGCCTACCAAGTGAGCCCATTAATTTGATGATCAAGATATATATCACTTCATTGTCCATTGATACTTCGTAGAAAGTAAAAGATATTAAGGATCCTCCCTCCCCTTCATATTTGTATTCAATGCATGAAGAGTTTAGCTCCAATTACTTAAGATTAAGTCAGATGCATCACAACCTTTTGTATTCAAAACATGGCTTGGCTATAACTCATCTTATGCTTGCAAACAATGCTATTTATTCAGAAAAGCATCTTTAAACAAATTGGCATGGTTTTTGAGTACCTGAAGTGTTTCTTTGATGCACTAAAAGGAAGAATCAATGCTCAGAAGACCATGATACATTCCTTAAGACGAACTGCAGCAAAGAAGAATTGATAAAATAAGTAATTTCAATGGTTTCAATCCTGTTTCAAATATTGGCAAATACCTCTACAAGGTGAAGTTCACTAAAAATAAAAATGATTTTAATATTGAGAGTACAAAATTGAGGTAAGCAAAATGGAAATTTCAAAATTGTCATTAACCAGCAGTGCTTGTTTGATGAAACTTATCCTCCTGAACCTCCTAATGTCAGGCAATTCTCCACCTTGTCGGATAAAACCTTTGGAAGGAGTATGTAGATACTTTATGTTGGATATTAAAAAAGGGCTAAGCTAGTGAGTTAGGACACCAAGTCCTATAACAAAAAAGGGAGATGGTTTGGGCTTCTGAATCTTAGGGTGTTTAAAGAGGCATTTCCAAAAATTATTCATGCTAAAGTTTTGAGAGGAAAATACAAGGAAGCTTTGCGCTTCAATGACCAGAAAAGCTGGTTTAACATCTACTACGTGATCCCAAAAGTACTATAGAATAGCAAGTGGGATATTGGGAAAAGAATCAAAGGTTTTAGAGGGATGATTGGATATAGAGGAGACCCTACAATGAAGTGATTGAAGAACTTTAATGGAGGATGCTAATTAGTAAGTGGATTTGTATCAAGAAAAAATCAATGAAAGAACTTGTTCACAACGTACCATCTCAGAGATATTTACTACTAAACTCTCATCGTACCAATACTTAACGAGTGATGACTTGCACAATGAAATCAACTAGAAGACTAAGAAGATTGGAAGTTCTTAATTGAATCCACATATACATTATCATCTCAAAATATTCAAGATTGTAGGAGAAATCTGGAAAGCAAAGGGCTTAGAAATGGTCAACACGTTTACTTAGATTATAGCATATGATAAGCTTCTTATAAATGCTGAAATAGCTAAGTGGGGTGTTGAAAACAACCATTAGTCGATTGTGTGAGCAAGAGGAGCAAAATTCCAATCCATGGCCTTTAGGAAAGCATGAAAATCCATGAGGGTTTTGGTCTTTATTACCTTTTCTTTGAGCTTTAGAAGCAAGATTAGCTACACAATGATATCATAAAATGTATTTTTGAGTGGCTTAACACAAGGGTTGATACTATTATTACCAAATGGTAAACTTCTAGACTCAAGAAAAATAGCAAAACAATAGTATCTAACATCAAGATTTAATGTCTAGCAACCTAGGTGGACTAAAGCAGCTAACAGAGACTAAATGCAAACAAAGACTTTTTGGAAAGTAGATGAAACATGTCTAAAATCTCTAAGTTATCTGAAAGAAACCTAAGTTCCAAAATACATAAAACTAATCATCTTAAAGCTTCTAACAGAATTTTAGATTTTTTTTTTACTTCTAGGTTTGAAAACCTGCCTAAGAACCCTTCAAATTCTCAACAGAAGCTACCGTAGCAAAGAAAAACAATGTCATAAGCTAAACTTAGCTTAACAGGAGAAAGATCAAACATCTAAAGTGCTCAAAAAGAATTTTTCTCACGAGCAAACTAAACATGGAACTGAGAAATGCATAGAAAGAAAAGTTATTAATGAGAACTCCAGCTAGATATTACACAGACCTTCCTTGTTAGATCCTCAAATCACAGTGAAACAAGACATGATACAGCAAAGAGCATCACATAAAATATATAATGGACAAAGGATAAAGATTGAGGTTCAATCTTTCACCAACACGAAATCAACCCATTGCATATAAAAAAAAAAAAACAGTAATGTAACCTATGTGGTGCAACGCAACATATTACAAGTCTTCTATCAAGATATTAAAAGGTGGAGATGAGATAGTATTTTGGCAGAGTGAAAGTTCACACAAAATGCCCAAATGGACAACAGGATTTCACTATGATGATTTATTCAGACCTCCACTTGAGTTGTCCATTTAGACCGAATGATATTTTGATGCATGACCCTTTTTTGTAATGTGTTACCAAATAAAAAAGTGCAGCTTGGGTTTGTAAAGTGTCAGAGCTAGATACCATCCTATTCCTAAGATGAGAAGAAAACCTTAGAAGTCCAGCTTTGTCAATAATAATTTGAGGAAATTATGGTACTTCTACTGATTATTGGCATTAAAAGTTTTCATCTTAAGGTTCTCGTGACATGCATAATTCTTGCCACTTCCACCACAAAAAGCACACGTAGAATAAGACCAGTAAGATGTCAAAAGCATCTGCAAATGCATCAACGTTCAATTTTGAGCTCCTGCCACCATGGCTTCCAAAATGATGAGGGCTTGGGATTGTAGCAATGCCCCATAGCAAACATCTTGTCACAATAACAACACCGTTCATTCTCCTAACAATCTTTCACTTTTGCATACTGGGCTCCTTAATAGTTGTTTGAACATCTAGGAAATAATGGAGGGCAATAACAAGATTTGGAGATTGACGACACAAAAATCATTAATCCACAAATTATTTTTCATTCAAGATAACACAATGGCATCACTTAACTTCATTGGATAGAGCATTTGAATTGCGTGTCAAAACTCTTCCTTGAGACCCCTAATGAATGCATGAGCAAGGTAGTCTAATAACCTATTGACTCGATCTAGAAGTGCTTATAATTGCTCCTTATATATTTCAAAATATTGTTGTAGCATTGTGATTGCACCATTTATGTCATCTCAAATGATCATCCAAGTCAATCTTCATATGACATAATGAGAATCCATTGCCAAGTTCCCTAACACATTGCAGATACATGTTGCATTGCATAGACTAAACTGTCAAAGGAAAAAGAAGTACAACGCACTTTTTGTAATATCGAAGTTATATTGATCACCTAGCTCGTTGAATTCAAAATTGTGAAAAAAAATCAAAGAGATAAAACGATAAAAAACGTCAAAGCAGCATGAAGCAGTAGGAGCTACATGCTTGGCTCTGTGCCAAGGATTGCAATAGGAGTCCCAAGTGCATACTATAGAGCACTGGCTGAGCACCATGCACAAAGGCTTGGAAGCACTTGTAGAAGGGTGCATGCGATCGCAAGGGGCCGGTCGAGGTCAATGCCTGCATAAGAACAGTACCTGCACACATGAACAATCCCCTTAGCGCGACCATATGTAAACGAAGACACAACCAAGCACAAAAACAGGCATAATATCAAGTCGGATTTTGTGGAATTTGAATAATTTTTACATTTTTATCAAAATCATATGTTGTTTATAATTAAATATTGTATCAAAATCTCTATAAAATGTGAGAAGAATATATAAAATAATATAATTTTAAAATTAAAAATTTTGAGAATCAAAACTTTGTGAATTTAAAACCTCTTTAAAAGAAGTTTTTTAAGAAATTCAATATCCTTGTTACAAAAAACCTCTTCTTCTTTTGTATCAGAGTACTTCGATTCGACGTCGATGACAAGTGTAAAGAAAAAGATAATTGAATAACAAACTACAAAAGAGAATCAAGAGATTAAGAAAGCTTCAATTGAGGTGACTACAACTATTTCACCATCAAACCTTGAGACACGGGGAACTTTATTAACCTAACAAATGCAAGTGTCGATGAAAATGGTGCTAAAATCTCAATCTCTTCCTACGACTAATTCAAAAGGCAATCCATAAAAAAAAATAATCTTAATCAAAGAAATTCTAGATTAAGTAATAATCCTAAAAAAATTAAAGATAAAAATAAGGATGACATCAGTCTCACATTTTCGATGCATGGAAATCGACAGCATCATTTCAAAGTGAATATTATATTTGATTTACTAATTTATGATGATACAATAGATGTAGAGAAATTATATACCTAATTAAAGCAACTAGAGACATTTTTCTTTGTATGACTATTCATTAACAGATAAATTGACATACGTTTGATTGAAAATGACAAGTCATGAATTAGCCTGATGAAATATCCACTTAAGAAATGACAAAATTATAAAAATGACATGAAACTAATTTAAGAAATAAATTAAAAAAAAATTATCCTATGGGTTACATGATGAAAAGATGGAGAATGATACAATCTACGACACTGAGAAGGACAAACGAAATAAGAATAGATCACAGAATTCTGACAAGCCATAAGCTTAATAATACCTAATGAAGAGATACAGACATTTTCAAAGTATATTGCAAATCTGTATTATCCTATTGCTAATGAATTATCCTTTTTTTCCTATTCAATCTTTGAAACAAACCAAGACACTTACAATACTATTGAAAAAAATGAATATAAAAAGACAAAACTAAAAAGACAAGATACCAAGAAGTTTAAGTATAAGTCCACATACTTGTGACAAAAGAAAGAATATTTTTCAACAAAATATATTACAATCACAACTAACAAAATTCTTTCTATTAGTAGAAATCAAAAGTATTGTGATTACTATAACAAGATAAAACACAAATAAAAAAATACTAAAAATTACATTCATAATTATTTCCAAAAAAGTTAAAAGACAACTGTTTATTACAACAGATACTGACAAGGTCCTTAAAATTCTACTTCAAAATGATGAAAGCTTATCGCTTATTATGAGTCTAAAAGATATCTCTCATGCAACAAAGTAAAAAGAAAAATAATTCACCATCAAAATATAAGTGAAGAAAAAGCTTATCAGTATTATCATTGACACTAAGAGCAAGAGAAACCTTATACCAGAAAGGCTTGTGAAAAGGCTAAGGTTAGATACTATACCACATCTAAGACTTTATTCTTTGAAATGAATATATAAAGATTCTAAGATGAAAGTTAAAAAAAAACAATGCAATATAAACCTTATGACCACCAAAGACTATATTAATGAGATTATCTACGAAGTGATACTTCTAAGAGTCTTCCAAATTATATGAGAGAATCAATACTTATGAGATCGAGATGTTACCTATTATAGATGAGCACAATAATATTAGTTCACGAAGGATGGGCAACACTTCTTTTTGACTTAAGATAAAGAAGCATTAACAAAAAATATTGGTGCTTACCAAATGAAGAGGTTAGTAAAATCTTACCAGAGATATATGCTACTAACAAAATTAAAAAAATATTTGATGGGACTAATGAAAGTCTCAACCTTTTGAAGAAGACAATTGAACTAGATCTACCAAAAAATCAATTCAAAAAAACATATTGATGGGCTCGAATCTCAAAAAAAAAAGACTTATGATCAGGAGATCAATTCCATATTAATTGAATCAAAACTTGTGAAAAAATATCAAAGGATGGGACAAAATGACAAAAAACGTCACGTAACACGAAGTAACAAGAGCCCACATGCAAAAGCTCGTTAAAACGCATTGGCCTAACGCCTAACACAAAAGGTTTGGGCACACACATAGAAGAGCACGACGAGTTGAACACCAATGTGCTCAAGTGCACATGATCACAGAAGTTAAATGTATGTGCACTACATGCGCGCCCAGCCGATCACCTGCTGCACCTCCACGGTCAACCCACACACATGAAAAGTCCCACTGACACACCCATATGCAGGCGAGGGTGCAGGTGCGTGCACGCAGACAAGTGCGGGATCAAGTCGAATTTTGGGAAATTTGAGTAATCTTTATATTTCTTATCAAAATCTTTATATTTCACCCATATGATGTATGAAATAGTTCAAAATTTTAAAATTCATAATTTTGAAAATCAAAACTTCATGAATTTAGAACACATTGAAAGGAATCTTCTTAAAAAATTCATTCTCCGTATGACAAAAAACATTCTCCTTCTCCTTCTTCCTTAGCTTCTCGTCATCATCACGCTTTCACTTCTATTATTGTTATTCTGAAAAGATCTATTAACGAGGGCTCAATGTAAGAATACCTCAAAGACAAATTAACTATATAACTAAAAACTTTTTTTCCTTGCAAAATCCTTAATGCAGGAGTCTTAAGGCCTTCTTATAAGGCTCAACCTCTAGGATTTAGCAAGTGTACCAAGTCCCTGCTAAAAAATTAAAAGGATTATTTGGATTGCAACATAAGCTAAAACTATTATAGGTGTTATAAATTATATCATTAACTTCCTTTCATGCATTTCACAAAAGAACTCAAAAGCATTTCAACAATGCTTCAATACATCAACATATTGTTCTATATAAAATGATCCCCTTTGCTACTAATTAACCAACAAACATTCCAAATGTTTTTCATAAAGAAATTATGATTTCTTTTATTATTTCTCAAATACAAATAACATGAAGTTAAAGATGAGTGTCATGACAATTTAGTATTAAAGCAGTACATCCTAGAATCTGATTAGTGCAAGGACAAACAAAACAAATGCTAATGAGCATGTATAAGGCTTGAAGAGAGAGAGGAGTTTAGCCTCAACTAATTTTGTCTTAACAAATGACCCTAATGGGATTTTGACAAGATAATACATAAAAAAATATAAAGATGAATAATCTCATATTTGTTATGAAAAAATGAATATAAGTTTTAAATAAGAGATCTTGGTCTTATTTTAAATAACCTTTCAAGGAAAAAAACACCCTTTAATCTAAATTGGAAAACAAAATGAACAATATCTCAATATTATAATACCAGGTCATGACAACGTTTATCAAGCATGCTAAACAATGAAGGATTTTTTTAATGAATGAAGACTTCTAAGTAGATTAATTTACCATAGTTAAATGCAAAATCCCTCCAAAGGGTACCCAATTTCTAAACTAAACATACAAATCAAGTAGATCATTTCCAATATACTCTATCATTATATAATCAAATGCATCAAACATTTCACAACATTATTATCTTGAAGAACAAAACATGGCAGGGAAAACATAGCTCCTCAACATGGAAAAGAGTGAAAAAATGAACAAAACCATAATGAAGCATAAACATTTGGAACAGCACATGCACAACTTACCTTAGTCAAGGTGATTGTTGAACTATTCATGCACAAAAGATTATGCAGCCTTTAAAAAGGAGGTTTCTTACTGAGCTATAATTGTCCAGCACAACAGGAATGTCAAAATCTACATTGATTTTGACAGACAATGTCAAGTCCATTGTATTAGATCCTAAGAAATGGGAAATTAAACAAAACTGGTGAAAGACGAAAAGGAAATTCAATTGGGAGCTTATTATGTACATATAAAACCTACAATTGTGGGTTTACCACACACTAGGATGTAATGATGAGCATATAGGTATCAACTTTCAAGGCAAGTAACTCTCTAGTGCACAGCTACAAGTCTTTCTTCTTTTCATTAGCCTGCAAACACAAATAATGCAAATCTTTATAAAGCACAATTACAAAAGCAAGCTAAAGAAACAAATCAACTAATGCTATAAAAATTAAAACATAAAAGAAAAAAAATACAAGGGCAGATTCAGAAAGTAGAAAAAATACAATATCAGGACTAGTAAAAATCTACGTGCATTTATTTATTTTTGAAATTCTAAGACTATAAGGCTTGAGAAGGTGCACAATAATGACCTAAAGGCTCCAAAATGAAAAGAAAAAAAGTTAATGCCACAAATTACAGTATAAAAAACCTATATCATATCTGAATGGTAATGCAATATCTATTCCAAAATAAAGTATGGACCAAGCACATTCAAATATCTATGCCCAAACTCTGTAGTAACAGCTTCACTATAACATTGAACTTTTCTGGAAATTGATGAAAATATAGTGTCACAGACTGAAATATCAAGATCTACCACTGTTTTATGTAAACTTACAAAACCAAATTAAACTTCTTATGATAAAACAGCTCAATTTTCAAACTGAGTGCCTTTGAAGTGAATATAGAAAATCACTCACCCCTAAGTTTGCAGGGTAAAGTTTACAAACCCTGTATATATGGTTATTGTTGAGAAAGACAAAACCATATTTGTAGCAAACACAACTCTATTAGAAAGAAGTGCCTAGATTTGACCAATGAGTGAACGTTTTACCCATTATAAGCACAAATTTAAGATAATTGCTTTTCAACAGAACCATACATACTTCATCACGTAAGATAAAAAAGAAGTAGAAGATAACAATTTTACACAAGACTGCTGACTAAGATGCCACAAGTAGGGGTGTAAAGGTGTCCATATAACGAGAAAAACAAATGAGGCCAAGCATATCATAAATGCATGCGACAACCAATGGTAGCTTCACCATTCAAGTATAAATGAATATGATTTTGGTTATAGCAGGACAGATGTCTAAGAAGAAAACACTACAATGTCTTCAGTTATGAGAAATTTCATTTCATGCCCAGGCCATGGGAGCATAATCTATCATTGATTACTCTGCAACAATTTCTACCTTCTGGAGTTTCTTCATTATAGATGCTTCATAATCTTGGAAGCCTGCTCCAACAACTTCGCTTAGTTTAGGGTAAACAGAGCCATTCAAATCTCCAGAGGCACTGGAAAAACCAGCAGAAATGGGATCCAGGAGGAGAACAAGCAAAGGATTTCCTATGTCACCACTCATACTTTGTGTAGCTCTGACCTAATACACAAATGACAGCAAATAAAAGGTAAGTCGTAAAAATAAAAGAAAAATAGTAACAGCTAGAGAAGCAGCTTACAAACAAGATCAAGCAACGATTTACAATTAAAATGGCATGGCAATTATTTTGTACTTTGGCAACCTAGCTAACAAGAAAAATTAACAAAACTGTTTTTTTGAAGCTTTAGAAACTACCTTAGCATTTCTCTACAACAAGATGTCATATGGGATTTAAAATTTACAAACAAATATTAGTATACTTCACCAAGAAGTTGATGCATATTACATAAAGCATTCATAAAACAAAGTTTAAAACACTTCTAAACTTTGTGATTAACTTTTGCATGCTAGAATTACAACTGACATAATACTAGCAAAAACTTCGCATTTTGATAAATTGAGACTATTGTGAGTACCAGCACTTGACAAAGACCTTGAAAGTTATTGCAAAGACTTACAAAGCTTTTCCCCACTCATGTACCATTCCAAGCGCTATCATAAACTCACTTCAAAGAGACATCAGAATTCTTTTGTACAATCCATTAGTACTCTAACGTTTAGCCATTAAGCCCTCTAGTTATGCTCAATGCTACTTTTATAAGATAAAATATCTATCAAATAGTCTCATAGAGTGCTAAATTTACCAATTTTGATAGGATTACTCAAGTCTCCCCCCAAACAATACAAACAACATCTAAAACACCACTAAAGGATTGATTATCAAATAAGGGTCTACGTAGAGCCTAATAAAAATTTAAGTTGAAATCTAAATAATGTAAAAGCTTAAGCCTATGAATAAAGGATATAATGAATACATATTAAAGTTCCAACATTATTCTCAATATATAATATAGAACTAAACCCAATCTTATTTACACTTAACAAATATTGCACTCAATTGAAAATCTCATCTACATTATCCAAAGATCTTATCTCGAGCTTATTGGCCTTGTCTACTATGGCACACCTATCGGCTCTAGAAACCCTATCGTTTCTATTGCACCTTGTCTACCCAACTACACCACATTGTCTCTACAGCTTTAGTCAATCCTACCACACTATATCAGTCATCCCCTATTAACTCTATTAAAACTATCATTGCTCTATTTCCTTTATTAATTTTGTCATCCTTATTAGTTTTAACAAACCATCACTTTTAGTTATTTTGCTTATCATCAGCCCTGTCGAGCTATTGCGATCAACTCTACTACCCTCATCGGCTCTCCCAAATCATCATTATTAACTGTCTCATTGGCTCTATCATACCACATTGGTTCCATCAACCTTAGTATCAATGTCACACCATAACATCTCCACAAACCTTGCTAAGCCTATAATGCCATACCAACTTTGTCGCCCTAATCAACTTTGCCACACCACACCACACCACACCAACTTTGTCTTCTTTATTACTCCTGCTATACCACTCAATTCCAATTGAACGTCTAGCTTTGATACCATTTGTTAAGGAAAGTTTTAAAAGCTAGGTCCCAACTTGGACCCAATATACAAAATTCAATAACTCAAAAACTAAAGCTTATAAGTAAGGATCATATCAATTTTGTATTAAATCTCCAACATAGTTCTCAATTTATAATGTGAGACTAACCCAATCTTACTTACATTAAACAATCAAAGTACATGTTTTTTATTTTCAAAACATTAAACAATTCAATAAACCTTGAAACATGTATTAAATAAGCACAATTTGGAAAACACTTGGCACCCATTTGGTATAAGATGATGTTAAATTGCTTGAGGTGAACATAATCCAAAAAAGCTTGGGTTAGTAGTTTGACATTTAAATTAGGCTATTAAATTAAGTTAAACTAAGTTAAAAATCTCATTTAGTAGGTTAATCTAATTAATTAGAATGTACTTTCAAAAACACATTACAAACAATTAATTTTTTCTTTGTTTCCTTCTCTTGAACTTATCTCATGTATAGATTATAGAAGAATAGGCAATGTCACAATCAGGGTGGAAAATAGCTTTAGGTGGAGAAAAAATCAGTATTCCTAAACGACAGCCTTGGCAATTGGTGGCGTAGGGCAAGGGGGTAGTTGATGGCAATTGAGGAAGAGAAGAGATGGGGTTGGGTAGTTATTGATCAACAACCAAGCTAGATCGGTTCGACAGTTGTGATGAAGCAAAGATGTTTGGAGGTCACCAGGCACAACATCAAGTAAAAGCAAGAGTGAGTTGTAGGTTAAGCAAGGAACTAACATTAAGGGGATTGAGATAGGATTAATAAGGTTAATAAGTGGGGAGAGATCAAAACCCACTTAACTCTAAGTTAGGTCAATAAATTGTTTGATAACCATTATAGGGTTATGTTAATCCCACAAACGCAACACCATCAAATAAGGGCTAACAATGAGAGTTTAATGCTACAACTTTACATAATAATAGATTGTTCAAGTCACCTACTAAAGGTTGACACTTTGAACACTTGCAAACACTAAAAGGAAATCCTCAATCTTAGTTTCTCAATAAAGCTGTAAATATCATTCTCCATAACTTCTTTTAGAACAGGATTGATTATGGCTTTGATTATATAAGGGAATCATTGAATGCCAAACATTGGTTCTATTATAAGATGCGCCACCAATGCTTTGTATAAGGCTCAGATTTGTTCTCTATCTGCTTGATTATTAAACTCTTCAAAAGCTTAAGAATACTTGAATCTATTTCACAATAGATTAAGTTTTCATTGAACCTCCTTATCAAATTCTTCATTTCATCTGGTCATTATATCATATCCAAAATTTTTTGCATTAGCACTGTCAATAGCATTTTATGCATCACTTCAAAACTTCTTTTTATATGAGGCATTTTCTAGGCTATTGATTAAACCCAGTTTTTTTCATGTAGTTTAACAATATCTTTAGATTGTTATAGGAAACATTGGTTTGAATCAACAATATTTTAAACTATTCTTATATTTTACACTTCATGGGGCAAACCATCAAATTAATTTTATAAAAAACAAGATTGAACACAAATCTTTGTTGGTCTATATCAAATAAATTGACAGACAATTTGATGAGCATAATGAACAGAACGAACGGTCCGACAAGTATACTGTTCATCTTAATGGCTAGTTTAAGAATTACATCTATAGATCAAAAACATTCAATAAAATGTTGTGAAAGCTTAGTCCATCGATTGTAATAGCTTCATCCATCCTAAAACAATCACACGTGCATTTTGAAAGAGTTGGTTCAATTATTTATTGCATCAATACCATTTTCTTCATAGCATGGTGCTTGATCTCTCTCTAATAACAATGGTTTAATTCATATAATGCTTCATTGTTTGTTTCCCTTAAAAAATTGTTTTGAGTTGTATCTTGAACTTAAAATCATTACTAATGTAAAGCCTACTTCGAGGTGTTTTGTGGAGGTGAGATTAACCAATTACAAGGCTTTGTGTGGAGGATAATAAGATAACCCAAGACTTTATGTGGAGATCAAATGCCTATGTAGGTATGAGAGTTATGTTTGAACCCATAAAAAAATAGAAAGGCTATGTTTGAGCTAATGAATAAATAATCATAAAAGCTTTTCTGCTCAATAAGGAGTGACAGCATAGTATTAGCATCAAACTTGTTGACTTCGGAGTGGACATAGGCAAAAGTTTAATAACAAAGTCACCTAAAATTCTGTGCACATTTTACTTGCATTTTATATTTTCTTGCAGTTGAATGTTTTAATGACCATATTTATTACAAGCAACAATTTATAAATGGCTGCAACACCCAAAGAAAAAAGTTTTTAAAACCTATGATAAACCAATTCACCCCCTCGCTCTCTTGGGCTTGTCCAAACTCTGCAACCATTGTCTGAGGGGCTCACATGAATTCCTAAGAATTAGTATCAAAACAATTTATACCCAATAATTGACATCCAAGTTTGATACTCTGAAAAACTTAATCTTCAATATATGCTTAACAACTAAGAGGAAATCCAAAAACCTATTTTTTTGCTTTACCAAATTCATTTTTAGAAGTCACATTGCCCTATCCCTAATTTTATAAGAATTAACTTTTTTTAGAGTAAATCCAAAAACATCTTTTTTGTTTTATAAAATTCATTTTTAAAAGTCAAATTGCCCTATTCCTGATTTTATAAGGCTTCAATTTTTTTACAACAATAGAACACCCTCCTTTATTTTTAAGACAATAGTTTTCTATTTGCAAAATTACTTCTAATTCATGTATTTTGATATAAGGGCCCTGTTGAAAAATCATATAAAATTCTTGCCAAAAATATATTTAATATTCATGGAAATTACTTAAGAATAACACAACAAATGCTAAACGAATGTGTGCTTTATTTGTGTCCTTTCTTATGATATTGGCTTAGAAGTTTGCAAACTAAATACATGTTTTTGAGACAATGTGCAAGCTAGGCACATAGAGAAAAGCCTCAAATAAGCAAATAAGTCCAAAAGAAAGGTGTAAGAATAGAGAAGAAAAAATTCCAAAACCACCATGGGCTAAATATGCTTAGCTATAGATATTCAAGATGATTATTGATCAAACAGTGATGTCAATCCTTGTAAAGCTCAACTAATTGCAAATTATTTGAATCTTTTGATGAACTAGCAGAACATAACAAGTTTGTTCAAAAGTATATAAATTTTAAAAAGCCTTGTTTTATACATGAAAATCATAAACATGACTTAGAGAATAACCATAAATAAGCTTAGAAAAGCAAATAAATCTTTAGCATATGATACCATCATGAATGCAACCTCCCTTAGTAATTTACATAATAGATTGGAAAAATATGAAAACATTACTTTAAAGCATGCTTTTTTGGCATTAAAATTTTGAATCTTGAATAAAAAATTTAGAGATTAAAAAAATAGAAGTATGTAAAAATCTCAAAAGAGAGGTGAATTGTAAATTTTAAAATATTTTTGTTAATTTTCTTATCATAATTATTTTCCAAACATTTTTTATAAAATAATTCTATTTTTTTAGAAAATATTGATATTTAAATTTATACATGTAATTTTTTATTTTATGATTTAAAAAATAAAAATTAAAAAAGTACACAAAAATTTTAGGTGATTCAATTCGAACAGAACTTACGTCACTCTCAATCAAGGTAAAAAAAATTACTATTAAGAAAATTACCACTTGAAGTTTTTCTTTACGGTTCACCTCAAACCTACTTGAGGTTTTTTTCTTATGATTTACTTTCAACATACTTGAGATTTTTTTTTATGATTTACTTCTAATCTACTAGCTTTCATGGGTGCAACTATAACCTGAACTTTTGCAAGCTCAACCCCAACTTATTTTTTTAACAAGATCAAACCGAATACGGGCTTTCACAAATGCCAAGCCACCCAACCCAAAAAAAGAAAAATTATAATAAAAAACTTTCTGATTCAAAATATAACTTTCTATGCTTAATGGTGAATAGAGAAAAATACGAAAAGTTCAAAATCATTAAGAGAAGAAAATAAAAGCTCAAAAATGTTAGACTTAACTGGAAGAATTTAGCATTTTGAGATGTACTAAGTCGTAGAATACTACTAGGAGACTTAACACCAATAAAATATTGTGCAATGTTTTAGTGAGATTTTAAAATCTTGTTCAAGTTCATTAGCCATTTCATTCATAATGGTTGGACTTTTATAAAAAAAATTTTATCATAATCGTTAAAATCAAGAAAAAAGCAATTTCATAAGCTGCTGCCAAATAGCTTAAAAAATCTTCCAAACAGCTTCTACAACGGCTCAAATAATTGCTAAGAAATTAGCCGTTAAGCAAGATCAACTAGAGCCATTGGATCTGAATGGAGAAAATCTGGACCGTCAAATCAAAAAATATAAAATAGATGAACTATGGATAGTTGGATGAAGGAAAATTAAATCTGGGCCATCCAATAACTCAGATGACATTTGAATAGTTCGAATCATCAACAGTAAAAACGAGAATGATCTTAGGCGTAGGATTTAAAATGGAGAAATCTAGGCATCCAAGCAAAGGATAAATCATTTGAAAATGCAAAAATAATTAAAGTCGTTCAATTAACTCACATGAAATCTTGATCGTCCAAATTCAAGCCTTGAATGAGCGCATATAGGTGGGTGCTATCCCTACCATCCAATTGACGATCGGGTGGTGAGATACTCATAGGAACTGGTGATATGGATTGTCACTGGAATGCATTTTTAGTCCCACATTGCAGAACAACTGAAGGTTTAGCACCTTATAAAGGATTTTGCATGCCTATAGTTCGAGCCGAAACATGGGTTGGCTCCCCTTTTGTGATCTTAGGATTTCATCACCTGGGTCACTCGTATGCATGCAAGTTTAATAGGATTATGGGTCCAACCCAACCCATTGCATACTTAATTTCAGTTTTGCCCGAACTAATCATTTGTCTACCTTACCCCATCTGGCGTCAGGATTGCACCCTGACCAAGATTGGGCCCAACCTGACTCAATTCCAGCGGTCTCCTAACCCGAGGCTTCCTAGGCCCGCTCAAGCTTAATCAACCCAAGTGCTTTAGACTTGGGTTGTGCTTGGGGTTTTGGCTTATGATGTACTTTTTCTTTTTTTAATAATTATGAAAAAAGAATTTTTGTTAAATTTTATTTTTCTGATTAAACCAAAATGAAATTTCACAAAGATGCATAAATAAAATCCTAGATGTTACTTAAATTTGGGAAAGGATGGAACAAATCGAATGCTTAAGTTAGATTTGAAAAAGATATGAATAAAGAGATATCTTATAATTAATAATTAACAACCTAACATTTTATTTCATAATAAAAAGAAAACTTTTTCAAAATTAATGTTTAATGCTTAAAGTTTGCTAAACACTCCAAGGTGCTTTAAATACCACTAATTCACTATCTTATACAATGCATGACTTGTTCTTTACAACTAAACCTAATTCATACTAAACAAATCCATTAAAATAAAATACTAAATATTTATGACTTAACTAATCAAACACAATGATGACCGAACAAAAATACTAATGATGAATTGAGAAATAAATTAAATGTCTTTACTTTGATAAAATAATAGTTGAATTTTTTTAAAAGAAAATCTTTCTTGCTTATATGTACACAAAGATTCCTATGTTTTATCACAAAAATCTATGGATGCACAACACATAAGAAAATACATGTATGAAGCTTCTTTATTTACTCCTTACATAGAATTGCATGTTTTAAATTTTCAAGCCTCATTCAAAATAGTAAACAATTATTGCTCAAAAATCAAACACATTTCCTTAGATTATTCTTATAGGAAATCTATTATGCCTAAAACAAGTAAATTTAAATGAATTCCTAAAAGAGCATGTGTGAAAATTCAATGTATTAAAATATCAAAATTACCACACATCATCCCAAGTAAATCCAAGATTATTTAGATCCTTATAATTAAAGCTTAGATAATGATATATGTGTGTCTATGTTAAAGACTTACAAAGATATGCTTAAAACTTATATTGGCATAACTCATTGCTCACTTTACTCAAAAACTTCGCTTTAATGAGTTGACAACTAGTTAAATAAGAAAAGATGCTCACATCTCATTTTGGTCCCTATACAATTAAAGCAAACTTTATTGCATTTACAATAAATACATTTTCAAATGATAGCTTGGAAGAATTCATTAGAATTTAATTTTTAAAGCTTCCAACATTATATAGAAGTCTTGATAAAATCTTTAAGGATTAATTTTTCGTGAATGCGTTGAGGTGCCAAGTTTTATTCACAAGAAATCTGATCAAGTCTAATTGAAAATTCAAACCTTATGTATCTTATTTAAACTTTAATTACATTAGGTTCATAAATATAAAACTAGCTTAAAATTTCATATCATTGTAAGATTCTAATAATCATATGACTATTAAAGCTTGTTTAGAAAATTTTAACAATTTTTTGTCTTAGATTTATATTAAGTATTTGATTAATCATAAAAACTACTTAATCATAGCAATGCATCTATTAACAATATCAATTAACTATAATCAAATATCTTCTACATTATCTTCATGACAATTGCTTAAAAAACTTCTGATAATTGCCTACAAACCATATATAAAAAACAACTTACACAGCTAATTCATATTAAAGATTGAAATCTTACTTTTGTCATTATTTATTTCAATAAGAAAATACATTGGAAGTTAAAATATAATTTTAAGGGTTGAAGTAATCCTAATACTAGACTATGTTCTACATTTAAAAATGATGAAACTAATTAGATTTGAATTTGAGGTATCATCTAACAAAATCTTTATTTCAATGAATAAGATGAAAAAAGCAAAAAATAATTATGATACATCCTAAGAGTAAAAAATTTTAGTCCAACAAATGATATTTAAAATATAAAAAATATCTTCTACAAGTTGACATCATAAATATTATTAATATTTTGTATAAGAATTATTTAAGAATGTTTTATCTTACTTATAACAATTGACATTAACTCAATTGGTATTATATCTCATCGATAACAATTTTTATGTCTAATATTAACAATAGATATCAAATCAATAAATATATCATTATTAACAAATGGGTTCAATTTGGTTAGCTTTTGAACTTTTATTTCAATTAGTATCAAATTGTATTTTTACTTTCAACATTTGGTATCAATTAAGAAGAAATCTTATCCATCATTTCTAGAATCGACATCAATAATTAGATTAATATAATTGATTCCTTAGCTTAATTCATAATTTGTATTAAATTGAGATAAAACTTATTTCCAAAATATCTTATATTAAGTTTCATATGTTATATATTTCTCAATAAATGTAAATCAAGAAATACTATGACATGTTTTAACATTTGGTACCTACTTATCTTCAAACACAAGAGTCATTAGATTCAGATAAAATTTTTTGGAATGGAGAGAATAAAGTTAAAATTTATTCTTAAACAAAAGGGAAGAACATTATCACACAATAATTAAATGTCTCTTTAGGAAACTATGAGCAAATATTATTTAAGACAACAAAAGTATCAACATATCGAAGCATAGATTAAGGAAGAGTATTAAAATTTTCTACTTACCTAACATTTGGTATCATTTTTCTCCTAACCTAATCATTGATAAATATTTTATACATTTTTGTTGTTACTTGGTATCATGTCGACAATTAGTGAGTAAAAATTAAATTATTATATTTCCATGAACCAAGATATAAAATGTTGAAAACATTGGAGAAGAAGAATGACTTTTAACGTAAAATGTTTTTCTCTTATTCCCTAATGAATTATGTAAGACTCTATTTTTGATAATAATGAAGGAGAAATATAATTGTGAATCACAACTTTGTCACAATGGCATAAATGCAATTCCTAACAATTCATATTTGACTTAGATGACTAAGGAAAAAAAATATATCATTCCTACTTTGATGATAAAAATGGGGAAGAGATATATAAATATGGTTATTGTCATACATTGCTTTTATTTGACAAAAGAAAAAAATAATTTAACAAAGGGAGGAGATGAAAAATGTGATATTGTGTTACATTCATTTTTATTTTAAGTGACAAATATTAATGAAGAAAGAAAATCTACATGCAAAATTACTACTCTTATAATAAAATATTATAAATTGCATGATCATTTTTATAAATTACTTGCATGGAATGAATAAATACAAGCATATCATTTATTAATACATGAACTTTATTGATTTGAAGTTGTCAATTTTTATTTATATCATTTTAAGTGAAATACATATATTTTGGAAAACCCCATATCTTTGAAGAAAATTTTATTGGTTAATATTTTCCTGCACTTAGATATTTGTTATCATCAAAATACGAAAGATTGTTGGTTCCATAAGTGCCCAAAAAGTCAAATACAATTTTGATAACAATAGACAATTTATGCGATTTATTTTGGTGATATTATAATCTACTTAGTCTTTACTTTCCAAGTAACAATATAGATAGATAAAAGTCATGATCATCATCTTATGGAATCAAATGATGTTTAAGTACAAACCATAAAAGACAGATGTCACCAAATCAACTCAAAGAAGAGGAATGATTAGGGATTTCAATATCTCAAATATAGGATAATGATACGAGAAGTGAATACAAGTTTTGCTCTAGATGTGTAACTCACATGGAGATTAAAGGCCCATTCTAAAGCCTTGTGTGAATGTAAGTATGAGAGTAATGTTTGAACACATGAAAAAGTAAGAGGATTATGTTTAAGGATATGAACAAGCAATTATAAAAGCTTCCTCTCATGATAAGAAATAATAACACAACACTAGGCTCAAACTTGTTGACTTGGGGGTAAACATAAGTCAAGATTTAGTGACCAAAGTACATAAATATTTTATTTACCTACATTGTATATTTTCTTGCTATTGGATGTTTTAATCACCTTATTATTTACAAGCAATGACTTATACATTGTCGCAACACTAAGTAAAACATTTTTAAAATTTATGGTAGCCCAATTCAACCCTTCTTTTAGACTAATCTAAACTCTACAATAACATCTAAGTGACTTACAAGAATTCTTAACAATTGGTATCAAAACAACCTTTCAAACCTAGCAAGTTTTAAGTTAAGATTTGTCTTTTTTTATGAGAACAACTTCGATTTATTCTGGAGATTTTGGTTTAAAGACCTACAGATATACCTTTTTTTTTTATGAAAAATTTATCTTAACATTTCCTTTAAATATTTTAATTATTTTTTACCTACTTTGGTCTGCTCCAGTGGATTTGTTTCAACGGCTTGAGAAATAATTCATTTCTCATAGTTTCATCCTATCAAACTTTTTTGAGTAGCTTGCAATAGGGCTTTCAATCCTTTAAGAGTATACAAATGTGCTTCAAGTGCAAGTGTTGCCATGGCCTCTTATGAAACGTTAAATGTTTGAGATGGATTCTCAATTAATTTTGACATCAGATATAGAAGATTCTAAATTTAAAGTTAATACTTTCCTCAAATTCGCATTGTAAATGAAAAGGTGTTAACGTAAGTGAACCTGTAACTAAGGCCTACTTTAACTAAACGACGGAGTTGTTAAATTTCCTATTTCAACAATCTCTTAAAAAGGAAAGAGATGTGGTGTCAAGACCTAGCTTGTTAAGGGTTTAATTGCTAGTTAAACATAAAAGAATTTGCCAACCCACAAGAGAAGAAGTAATTTATGCCTTATAAAATTCTTTCAATATAAGTTTTGCTAACCAATGAAAGATCTTAAGTTAAAGCCTATTAAACCAATAATTTTAATATAATTTTTAATTACTCTAAAGACTTATTTTGTGACAATGCAACAAGCATAGAACACAAGAATTTCAAATGATTTGGTCACAAAGAAAAGGCCTACATTACCCCTAATCCTAACTAGATTTACACACTAAACCAAAATACCTTTGGCCACAATGAGGGTAAGTTACAAACTTTTATAAAAATATGAACATTGATCAACAACAACTCACACAAACTTACAATCATTGGTCAATAGTGGCCACAACAAAGCAACAATTCAATCAACAACTAGCTCAAGGTTTAAAGAACTTTAAGAATAGATAATTACGCAATCAACCTATAATCTAACAGGTTTTCAAGTTCCACAATACTTAAACATAATGAGAATTTTGCCAACTTAGAATTAGTAAGATGAAAGAATAGAATGATTAGAATAACAACAATAGGAAAAACTTCACAAATCATGCAATAGAGTTTCCAAGATGACTTTGTAGGTTTTAAACACTAGAAGCCTTTTTGAAGAATATGATAATGCATTCTTTAACTTAATCCTAGATGAATAAAGGCCTATTTATACCCTCTATACATTAAACAAACAAAAACGGAAGTCCCAACGACTACAGGTTTGATTACTGGCCATTAGTCATCTCAATATCCAATCAAACTTAAGCGAATGAATAGTTGTACGAAGGCGAGACGTGTAGAGACTAATTGCCCAACGAACCGCCCATACAACCTACTCAGATTGTCTTAAAAAAAAGATATCATATAATCATGAATAGAAACATCGTATTATACGATTAACACTTATTATATATTTTTAATCTCTGTTCTCGGGTTATAAAAATTTTGTACAAGACAATCATAAAGAATATACAAGTACAATACAATTATATTAGTAAGTTTTTTAAGCGATCAATAGATTATACAAATCCAATAAGGGATCGTAGATGATAATTTTTGCATTGCTCTCAAGTTTTTCTTGTACAATACAAAATTGTAACAGTACAATAATATTTACTTTAATCATTTATTTGAGTCATAAGCTAGTTACTTTGTATGGTTTGGTATTTTAACATGTTAATATGAAAGTATTTCAATTAACATATTCCAATTCTGCAAAATGCTTGTACTCATATGATATACTAAATCTTATTTGTATGATGCCATTTTAAAATCTTTTACTCAGTTATTTTAATTGCTTTGTATCATAATTGTACACTACTTCATTATGTACAATACCAAAATTTGCTAAACAGACTAAATGCAACTTGGTTTTGTATATAGTCAATAGAAAGACATACAATATACGAACCAATCAACATAAGATAAATAGATGAGCATACCAATATGATACAATGTTTATACCTATATGACCCAATTATGACTTATTCAAGATAGCTTCATCTATGTAGGATACAATGGTACTCAGAACATAGGATGAAATCATACAAGGCCAATACCTTGAGTGATCGAGTTAAATCTATACAGATTTAACCCAAGTGATCATCTTTTTTATACAATGAAGCTATTGTACATATGACAACTTTACGATTTTGAATTATACTAAGAATGTAAGCCAGAATGTAAATCACACAAGTACAATAATAATCATTATAATGTATGATCATCAGGTAGTGAATAATAATAAAATGACATGTAAGTTTTGGTGCTAATCATAATTTGATCTCATGGAAGAATAATTTAAGTAAAATGCATGTCTGAGTATGATAACCTTAAGCGCCACAAGAGAAAAATTACAACTTCTAACATTCTAACCATAACAAAAAAAAAATAAAGATTACTCGTGATAGTTGGCACACCATCAAGATTAAAATCCTCCATGAGTTGTTATACTATCTGAAGAATTTATCCCTTGAGATACTTATGAGAATAGATCATCTCTTCTATACTTATAAAAGAGTTAGTCTTGTTTATTACCTAGAATATCAACTCAATAAATTATTAGTAATAATAATACATAATTTTGATATCATCAAACTACTACAAGGGGGGTTAACAAAATCTTTTTTATGATAACAAAACCTCAATTAAAAAGAAAGTAAGATAATTGAAATAAAAATTATAAAAAATATTTAAAAAATATGCTCAAAATTAGTGCTCCTCCTAAATTCTAGCTCTCCTTTAATTCTAGATTCTTTTCCCCCCTTTTTTATCACTTAAAGGGGCTAACTTCTCCAAGAGACATCTTAATGCTAGCAAAAATATCAATTGGTAAAGGTTTAGTAAGGATGTTTAATAATTACTCACAGGAAGAACAATAAAACGAATCCAAATGTCATAATTTCTTCAAATTTGAAGAACATTTGGAGCTAAAATAACAAGAATAATATACAAAAATAATAGGTTATTATAATTAATCCCATTATTAATAATTAAGTGATAGAATAAATAAGAGAAAAAGAAAGAGTTAGTGTGCAAAACATAATGATAAATATCAATTGGCAAAGATTTTCTACACAATTCTTTTTATTTCAATAAACTGTATAAATATCTCAAATATAATATTGAAATTGAAATTAGAAGTCTTGCAACTGCACAGTGTAGTTGAGTTAATGTTACGCCCCACCTATCATAACACTGGTATTACCGCCTAAACGACGACAGAAAACTCATTTATTTCCCTTTATATTGGAGGTAATGTAATGGCTCACGACTATAAACAATTCAAATACCTCTCTTGTTCACTAAAAGCATCTTATTTTTTATCATCAACCACATCTAGAAGGAAATGTTATTTAAGAGCACAAAGGAGACCAAATGCAACCAACTTGGAAGGAAATGTTATTTAAGAGCACAAAGGAGACCAAATGCAACCAACTTGTTGACATCACAAATGACATGGGTTTAATGATTAATTTTTTTGGATTACCATTTCAAATGGATTACATCATCACACAAACCCTTGATCAAACTTTTGCTCCTCTTCTTCTGGTTTTCAACATCTTGATTCTCAACTCAACAATTTTAATCCTCTTTGATAGAATGTCAAATCTTCTATTGTGTAAATATTGTAACTGAGCAAAAACAAGCAGAAAACATAAAAGGGATTGGAAAAATATACACAACAAAACAAAATAAATAAAAACTATTTACCTCTCAGCCCATTATCCTGTTGATAACTAATCCTAAAATGACTATAAACTTACAACTTTATATTTAAGAAACAACCAGAAAACTAAAATGATTATAATTAAAAATAGATGATCCAGTTTAATCAAAACCATTAAAATGTTAATTTAACATTATACAGAAAATTATCATTTTATGTGACAAAAGTTCAATTTAGACTCAATGGAATTCGGTGAATAACACATTACCAAGGAACTTCACATGGCACCCTAAAGCCTCTTAACTAAATGAGAGAGGAAAAACAAATTCATTGAAGCTCCTCATCAATATATCCTTAAAGCACTAAGCAAAATGAGTTGCTAGCCATAGTGCCTTGATAAGTCAATCAAGTGTTCCTAACAACAAATATAAAAATTAACACAACTCGATCTGATAACCAATCTGAGAGTATGCAAAATAGTTTTAGCACTCTTCAATTGAAATATCTATGGGAAATTAAAAGCCTATCATCCCTACAGCATGTTTATCATATGTATCAATAAGAGAAATGGATAAACAAGTTCCAAATGAGAATAAGAAAAGAAACTTACTGCAGCTTCTCTAGAAGCCATTACAACAATGGCAGAAGCCTTCTTCTTTGAAATCTTTGATCTGATTACAACATCTTCTACTGTGCCAAACCTTTCAAAAATTTCTCGTAGCTTAGCAGCACCATACTCTCCCACACTTATCTCCCAAGATACCTTCAAAATCCTCTGCTTATCCAAATTGGTACCTAACTTCTCTTTCTTATTTTCTTGTCCAACAACCTACATAAATAGGACTCATGCAAGAGTTACCAAAAGCAATAGAATGATACAAATATGATATTTATTATTCATAAATGCAATCAATAACCAACTGCAGGATTATCTTCAACCAAATGCAAGCATTTCAAGAGGAGCGGTTTAAGACATTAATCCTATCTAAGCAATTATACATATTTTCTACAATAAAGTAGCGAACACATGATAATAAAGGACACTAATTCATTTCATATAAACTGTTCAAGAAAACCAAGAACCTCAAAGAAGATTTTGGAAAAATGGGAGATGGGCCAAAAAAAAACTTTCAAAGACGTACAAGGGTTGCACAAACTTCAAAATAACATAGACTTTTCCAAACATAGTTGCAAGAAACTAAGCTAGCCCAAAGGGTCAAAGGTCTTAGCTTTCCCCTAAAACTGGTTCCCATTGTCTGTTTCACTTTCAACTAGAATCAACCCAAAATCAGTGCCAGAATTCAGTTTTAAGTGGTTTGAACCAAATGGTTTTATATATTTTTTTAATCGTGAAGGCTTATTGTACATCAAATAACTAGTAGATAGTTACAAACTAGCAAATTTTATGAAAAGCTGTTGGGATCATATCCCAACCCCTCTATGTTTTTGGATTAATCAACCTTTTCATTTAGCATTTAACATATTTCTAAGTTGAACTAATGAAAAGATTATGTAACTTGAGTGGTGGAAATTTTTCCGTTAAAAATGCAGTGTTGTTTCGATCCTGAAATCTATATTTTGTTTTTTATTTAACCTTATTTTTAAAATTAGCACTAAACAAAAACAAACTTCTAAGAAAATATTTTAAATATGATTTTTAATATTATTGATGTGATATAATATTTTAATAAACAACAAATAAGTTTTCTTTGTAGTTTTTTAACAAGTCTTACTAATCTGAATCGAAATCAAAAACAGACACTGAAATCGCTGAGACAATTGAATTAAATCAAAACCAAAACTTCAAAAAAATGCAAGAAACGTCTTTGTTATTCTTGCAATAAGATGCCCAAACGACTTAATTGAACAACGATTTAGATTTATTATGTGCAGATTATGATTGATAAAATAGGAAGTTAGTTTAAGCCACAATCTTACCGGGTGTGAGTCCTTTTTGGAGCGCCTTGTTTGGAATTCGGCGATCTCCCTTTTTAGTTCATCGGCCTTCATCCTTTCCTTCCGTCGCACCTCCTCTGCAGGATCCATGGCAGCCGCAGCAGCTCGCTCCCGGTCCTCCAGATCGGTTGTCATTTTCCGCCGCTTTGCGTCCAAAAAGGAATCGCGGATGAGTAGCTCGCGTCTAGATCGAAGTTTAGCGTCCAAAATACGACGCGTATCTTCATTCTTGAGAACTTCAAAGGAGGAGGTCAGAAGCTGAAAATCTGCAGTAGCGTTAGGATCATCGGGGCGCTTGTCTGGGTGGCGGAGACGAGATTGATTTCTATAAGCTTTCTCAATTTCTTTGACCGTTAGCTTTGAACCTTCTTCGCCGGAGGGGAGGCCGAGAACGGCGTAGTGGTCCACATCGGTCTCCTCCACCAGTCGCCTGTCTCCCGAATCGCCGCCTGCCATCCGCAGTGGCGACGCTCTAAAGGCTATCAAGGCACATTGAACAGAACGATTTTGGACCTATTTTATGTTTTTTTATTTTTGTTTGAAGATTTTTTTGAACTATTACAATGTCTCCTTTTCCACATTAGTAATTTTTACTTAATATATACTTAAACAAAAATTGTAAAGATATATAAAATATTTAACATTTATTTGGTTGCGTATTCTAAATCTAAATTTTTATTATTATCTACATATATCACAAATATTACTAAATGCTATCCATCTGTAAAATTAATAATATCATATTGTTAAAAAATTAAATTTAAGATTTAATGAAGCATATTATTTTAATAAAAATGTTAATATAATAATGTGATTATCAAAACTAAACTAACTATAAATTATAATTTTATTTTTTTTTATTTTTTAATAATGAAATATCAAAAGTATTTAGAATCAATTTTTCAAAGATTTATCTCTTGATAATAATGTTTAAAAATTTATTTTGAATTGAATGAGTTAAAATGACCATATAATATTTAATAGTTAAATATTTTTTTAATTTTAAACTTAAATTGCTATTATCAATTATATTATAAATCATGATATTAAAATTTTAGATATTATATATATAAGTATGTTTGAGATATTATATATTAAAAATACTTTTTAAAAACATGCATATAATTTTTTTATTTAGTTATAATAATCATACCAAAAAAACATAAAAAAACTAATAAGATTGTAAATTAATGATTCTTTTTAACCTAATTGAAATTCAAAACTTATTAAAAATATTATATCATAAGATTGTTGATAGAATACTATTTCTATGATAAATAAATTTTTGAATTGTTAGACTTAATTATAGATTTTAGAGAAAAAAATAGAATTTAGTTGAGATGAAAAATTGTCTTTAAATATGTAACAATTTATTTATTCTTTTAAAATTAAAATTTATTTTTAAAAAAATTACAACAAAATATTTTTTTTAAAATCAAATCTAATATAATGATTGTGAGCTTTTTGTGCATAATTGATAAATTTGAGAGAATTAAAGAAATGTTTTATAAAACTATTTAATAATGATATATTTCATGATTAGTACATAGAACTTATTAAAGATGTATTTTAGAAGAGCTAAATTCATGAAATCAACTAAATGATAAATTCATAACACATCAATGATAAATGAGATTGTCACAAATACTATATATAATGCAAATATAATGCAATTAAAATAAGAAAATATGAAAGACAATAAGATATGAAATTCTCATGATTTCTCTTCTTAACCTAAGACCAAATCATATTGTATTGATGTCTCTAGAATTTCAATTATGACCCTTAGCACACGATTTGATTAATAGTATTTTGTTCATTTAAACTAATCATAATATATGATATAATAAATTATAATGTATAATAAGTTAGAAACTTGTTACACTTTTTAATTGATCAATTTTATTCTTCATCATATACATATGTCAATACTTGCTATGCGAGAAGGATACATTATCTATGATAAATGTACTTTCAGCATAATTTGAAAAATTAGATTTTCTTTAAACTCTCTTATATTATTTAATTTTAAAAAATAAAAAATATATTTAATATAGGATAGAAATAAGCAATTAAACATGAGCATAAAGATCATGAAGTATATGAAGAGTAAGTATAATTTAGGCTTAAATTTTATTAAAAAAAAGTATTTATCATTGGCTCATCACATAAACCATAATAAAAAGAGTTAGTTATGACCTAATAGAATTAGTTATAGGATAATCAAGAAGAAATATGTTAAGAAATCATAAAATATATTAATTCTTCTTTTAATCCAAAATAAAGATTTTAGAATAGTTAAGTTATTAGAGATATAACGTCAAATTAGTGGTAAGTGTCTCATTGTAGGTAACTCATGACAGATGATGCATGTTAGGTGATAAATTAATAAAAGTATCCAAAATATTCAAAGTCTCTAAAAAATAAGTATGAAATATATTTTATTTTAAAGAATTATATGGATATAAAAATTTTTAAGAAGTAGATAAAAAGCTTTCATTTTGTATTAAATAATTACTTATAATCTCTTATCTAAAGAACCTCTTATTAATTGATGAATGATGAATTAGTTATGATAAAAAAAAGTATATTACTTTGTGATTTGAGTGCTTGAATTAGTTTGATGGCATTCTCTTAGGTTTACTTTGGTCAATGAATCGTTATTTTTTCTTTATCTTATAAAGTCTACTCTTTTTCTTTTAAGCTCTTTTATCATACTTTTCATTCCATTTAACCTAAGTAATTATTTCATTCTATCCCACGATCCAATCCCTTCTTTGTCGACATCATTTTGGTATCAAAGCAAAGATCATCACCATTTTCTTGGAAGAATAGAGCCCTTTGAAGAAAAATAAGAGGACCTAATAGCTTCATTAAATCAAAGCTTGATTATTAATACTTAATTATTCATTAAGCCTCACCTATGGAAATGACAACTATAGTAACAAGAAAGAAAAAAATTGAAAGCTTATCAAATTTAGTACAAAACTTATTTCAAGTGACAAATTAATAGTGAGAAGAAATACAAAAAGATTATAAAATTTCAAGTATGAAATGAAGAATCAATCCCAAAATTAAAGAAATAGCCTACAGACTTATGTGCTGAGCTCTCTAACATCTCATATTAAAGATATTCAGTAAGTGAAAGTGATTCAGCCTGATGAGCGATGTGATAATGTATATGTTTTTGAATTATCGAAGGATATGTTAACTAGTTTAGTGTTTTAACATTGAAGAAGACAAATAATATAATAAAAATTTTAAATATGATGATTTACAAACTAACAACTATATAGGTAATTCAAGAAAACAATTGTTATTGATATAGCCAAATTTTTTTGAAGGTATTATTCTCATTGATGAGATTTTTAGTTTAAATTATTCACAAAAATCTATTAAAATTGGCTGAATAAACCAACCATTAAAGATATATGGCTCACAAAACATGAACATGTCAAGACAATATCAAAGTTTACAGAAGACTACTTCTACTCGAACTTTATGGAGTAGAGTTTCTTTTGACAAAGGAAAATGATATAGAATAGGAATGAGTAATTAAACATGAGTATAAAAATCATGAAGTATATGAAGATTAGGTATAATATAAGCTTAAATTTCACAAACAAAATGCTTATCATAAGCTCATCATATAAATGATTAAAAGAGTTAGTTATGGCCTAATAAAGTTAGTTATATGCTAATAAAAAAGAAATAAAATAAGAAATTATGAAATATATTAACTCATCTTCTTTTAAGTCTAAAATAAAGATTATAGAATAGATAAATAATTAGAGATATGAAGTCAAAATAGTGATAAGTGACTCATAATAGGTGGTATATTTAGGTGATATATTAATAAAAGTATTCAAAATATTTAAAACTTTTAAAAAGTAAGTATGAAGCATGTTCTAATATTAAATAATTATATGAGTATATAATTACTTATAATCTCTTATTTTAAAAATCTCTCATAAATGGACGACTGATGAATTAATTATGATAAAAAAGTATACAGTTCGTGGCTTGAGTGCTTGAGTTAGCTTGGTATCTTTCTTTTAGGTTCATTTTGATGAGTGAATCCTTATTTTCTTCTTTATCTTATAAACTTTACTCCTCTTCTTTTAAGCCTTTTGTTCTACTTTCTATTCTTTTTAACCTAAGAAATTATTTTATTCTATCCTATGACCCAATCCCCTCTTTATTTATATCAATATTGATAAAACTAGTAGGATTTTAAAAGATACATAATTGATAAAAAAATTTAAGTGTATATACAAGATGATTTATGTAGGTTCATAATCCTTAATGCCCATATGTAAAACAACATAAGTTTTAATATTCTAACATAAGTAAAAAAATATATGCTAATGATAAAAATCACATCATCCTTAATAATATCTCATAGTGAGATAATATTAAAATATCTTATATAATTATAATCTTTTGCTTATATTAAGATGACAAACTCAGGTACCATATTAATAAACTTTAATTTATGATTTTATTATCATCAAACTAATATATAAGACCATGGATTTAATAATTATCTCTTTTTTGGTGATGATAAAATCTCCATTATAGGTATATGTTGAAGTATGATAGAGAAAGAAAATGATCATTAAATTTTATACAAATAAAATACATAATCTTACTCCCTTTAAATAGTAAAATATACAAATCTTTCTTAGTTCAAAGAATATATTAAATTTCTTTATATGTTTATTATCATTTAAGATGTAATTCATTCGAAGAGATTGATAACTTCTAATGACATCCTAATTTTAATAAATGCTATGATGATAAGTGTTTAGTAAAAGTATAACCATTTATGTACTTGAAGGGACAACAATTAATGAAATACACTTAAGATTTATTTGTTTCCTAATGAAGTAATATCTAATATATATATGCTTAGTTTAAGAGAGTTAAATTGGATTTTTAGTTAGACAAATGGTACTAGCATTATCATAATAAATTTGTCTTTCTCTTAACTAAATACCATATCTTTCTAATTGTTGTCTAACTCACAAAATATAAGCAACACTAGTACTAACAAAAATTTAGATTTAGTTATAAATAAAGTTACATTACTTTGTTTTCTATTAGCCTAAGCAATAAGAGAGTAACCAAACAATTAACAAGTGCCTAAAGTACCTTTCATATTTGTTTTTCTACTTACAAGGTCAACATAAAAGTATACACTTAGATTAAATCTTAACAATCTCTTAGGGTACCAAATATTTAAGACATATGTCTTACTAAGATATATAAATATATGTTTTATAGCTCATAAGTAAAACTCTTTAAGATTGCATTGCAATTTTGTACATGCACATACATTATATTTTATAATGGGCCTAATAGCTATAAGATATAATGAAGAACTTATTATTCTTATATACAACTTTACATCAATACATTTTTTATTTTCAACTTTATCCAATGATGTAGTTGTTGCTATGGGTTTTCTTAGCTTTTAAACTTTCAAATCGAAACATCTCTTGTAATTCTAAAGTATACTTAGTCTGAGATATGAAATTTTATTTTCTACTTGTTTTACCCATAATCCAAGAAAAAAAGTTAGCTCATCACTCATCTTAAACTCATTTTTTACTAAATTTTTAAATTCTTCACAAAGCTCATCATTAGTTGAATTAAACGCTATGTCATTAATATAAATTTGGCAAACTACTTGGTCTTTATTTTTATTGCTAATAAAGAGTGTACTATGTACTCTCTCTAATAAATTCATTGAAATAAAAATGCTACACAACCTATCACCATGCCTTAAGGGATTATTTTAACCCATACAAGGCTTTTAATTTATGAACATGATCTACCTTGTCATAAACTTTCGTTGTTTTATATAAACCTCTTCATTTATAAAATTATTTGTAAATACACTCTTTACATCTACTTGATATTATTTTAATCATTTATAACAATCATAAGATAAAAATATACTAATAATTTCTGGTCGAGCTACATGTGCAAATGTTTCTTTAACATCTATTCTTTTTACTTGATTATATCATTTTGTTACTAACCTAGCCTTATTTCTAATAAAATTTTCATCTAACTTGTTCTTATATATCTATTAAGTTCAAATTATGGAATGTTAAGAGGCATTGGCATTAACTCTTAAACTTTATTCCTAAAAAATTGACTTAGCCTTTTACCAAAACCCATCATGCAAAGCTTCTTTAATGGATTTTGGTTCCTAGAAAGATACAAATGCTAGGTGATTTAAGTTTGCTCTAATTCTAAGTCCTTTCTCCATGTCACTTATTACTTGGTCTTTAGGATGGTTCTTTTTAAACTTTCACTCTTTATTAAATTCTTCTTAATTCTTGAGTTTCATTTTTGTTTAGTTTATGTGCATTATTATCCCCAAGGTTCCATTTATCAAACTCTTCAATGTTTTCTTCCATGGTTCTTATATCATATCTAATGAGAGAAGAGTCATCAAAGGTTACATGAATGGACTCTTCCACTAATTAGTTTTTTTGTTATATATAATATATGATTTATTATTGAATGAATATCCTAATAAAATATCTTCATCTAATTTTGTATCAAACTTACTTAATTCACTCATTTTTGTTATGAATATAACACTTACATCTAATTACATACAAAAAGATATCTTAGGTTTCTTAATATATAATAGTTCATAAAATGTAACTTTCAAAATTGGGTAGGCAGAGACATTGTTCAAAACATAGTAAGCTAAGCAAATTACTTCAATCCAAAAATACTTAATTACCTCATGCTCATTAATCATACACCTAGCCATATCTACTATTATTCTATTTCTCTTTATGATAGCTCCATTTTATTGTGGATTCTTAAGTGATAAAAAGTATGCATGAACTCATACTTATTATAATAATAAATGAATATTTTATTATTTAATTCTCCACTATGATCATTTATAATTAAGACTTCACACCATAATCATGTTTTTTGTGATCAAATTTATAAAGTTCTCAAAAACATCACTCTTCTTCCTAAGAAATAAAATCTATATGTACCTAAATAATCACCTAAAAATACAATGCCATACTTCTTTCCATAATTAAAGGATTAAATAAGTTTAAAAAGATCTAAATAAAGTGCCTCCAATCTTCATGTAACAAAAATGCCCTTTTTTGGTTTGAGGGATATCTTTCCTTAATAACTAACATAAATTAGAGATTAAATATTAATAATAAGCATGTGAGGACACTGACTACTCCAACAAGGGGCCTAACAATGAGACAAGCTAAAATATATCTAATTAAAATACTTTCTATATAAAACCCCATTAGATACAATTAATTAAAATATAAACCAAAATTTCTACTTTTCTTGTTTGTTTCTTAATCCCCAATAACTTTTGTTTTTATAGGGCCCTAATTCTCCTCTAGATCTAAAGATAATCAATTTATATATCAATAACCTCATACCAGTATCCATCCAAATGGTTCAACCTTTAGTCCTGTACCTAAAATCACTAAATAAGTATGGTCAAAATCCTTATACCTTATGGTCCATCAAAAGGAAAGAAAATTTTGTAAAACCTTTTCTTGGAAAGAAGAGAGGAATATTTTAGAAATTATTGGAAAATGGGGATGAAATTAGTGAACTAGTCATGGAGAGAAAGACACTTTGTGAGATTTTCTTGCAAAAGAGGGAAAGTAAGAGCGAGACAGAAAGTTGTTAAAAAAAGGAAGAAAATTATAGAAAATCTAATAGCAATAAAGCAAGAAACCAACGAGTGAAACTAAAAATGGGCTTTGTGAATAAGAATTGAAAATGTTTTTGCATGACCACTACATTGGAATTGAGGTAGGCATTGCTATGTAATATAGATGTATTTGATTTGATGCTTAATGTTTGAAAAATATTGACCTTTATATTAAATTAGGTAATTTTTAAAATAAAAGGATATACTTTTTAAAAATAAGGGTATGTATGTGATGATTAATGTATTGCAAATGTTTTAAAAATTTGAGACAAATGTTATATTTCATGTTGTAAAATATAATGCATATTTAAATATGGAATAAGTATAAAATTTAAAATTGTGATGTTTCATCTACAATAATCACTTTATTTCATATATCATAGCAAGCATGCATCTTAGTTGCATGAAACTAGAATAAAGGGAAGAGAAAAGGAATGGTAATTTAAATGTATCAAACCTAGTTGAATGGAATTATGGACAAAAAGGGAAAAGAAATTATAGTTATTCAAAAGAATGAGAATTAATCTCTCAATATAATTTAGACATTGTGTGGTTTAGAAAAAGTTATATCTCATATCAAGGAATATTTTGATGGTGTGGCCTAATTGTGGAGACCAATATCTTGGTGTATCTCACATCGAGGAATGACCCAATAACATGGCCCAGTAATGAAAATAAAAAATATAGGTATATCTCATTCTAGGAATGGCCTATGTAATCCTAAAGGGATTAAAAGAAGATAAATTGTAAATGTAATATGAAAAAATAAAAGAAAAATGATGGGATAAAAGAACTAGGGGTTCAAAAAGAGAGTTTTAAAAGTAATCATATAGAAAAAGATAAAAGGGAGTTTAACTATAAATCATGGGATGCATTGCATAGATATGCCTAATATTTATTTTGTTAGACTTTTAATTTATATGAAATATTTATTATTTGGATACCAACATATAGCATGCACACAACATTATAATATTTTGCATTTATGCTATATAGTATTTACTTACTATGCATGTGATGGTGGCTTAACATTTCTTTGATATTGAATAAACATATGAATTAATTATAGGTGATAATAATGCACATTATAAAACATATGGAAAAAGAGTAAATGAATGAACTACATTTTAGTATAATGTATTAGAAGATGGTTTTGAGATATAACAAGCTATTGCTTCAACTAAACTAATATCTTTTATTTAGTTAGACGCTTGCATTATTTTATTGGCTTGTTAATGTGAAACTTTACAGTTTGTGATATTTGGATTGATTTTAAATTTCTCTACAATATCGTAATGATATATACGTACATTTAAAAAATTAATGAAAAGGTTTTTTAAACAAATAAAAGAAAATAAAAGAAGGAAAAAGAAAGAATGTTCTAATGGTGGTCTTGATTCTAAATATGGAAATTGGGAATGCCACATTAGATAAGTTAGATTTGTTTGAATTTCAATGTTTGGAATGGTATACTTAATCACATGAGGGGGATTTGAAATATATCTTCTTGAGGATGATACATAATATTCCTTATAATCATGGAGCTAGAGCAATTTTATATGCTACTTGTTTAATTCTTTGTAAATCTTAGAAAGGATAAATAAATTTAGGCTTCAACTTTCCCAATTTTCCAAATCTTGTAATGATTTTAGTTAAATTAGCTTTAAAAAACATATTCTCTTTCTAGACATTCTACTAATTAATGTTTTGCATCACAAAACTTTTTTTGGCTACTTTGAGCTATTTTCAATCTCTCTTGAATAATTTCCAATTTTTTGTGGCTTCTTCTACAAACTTAGGACTATTAAACCTTTTTCTTACCTCTCATTACATATACAAATATGACTATCACTTTCTTTTATATAGGACTTCTTATAATATTATTTTAATACTAGATTGATAGCTATTATTATAAACAGATTCTATTAATGATATGTAACATTTTTATTCTCTACCAAATTCTAAGATACAAAGTCTTAACAAATTTTCTAAAATATTAATAGTTTTATCTATTCTATCTTTTTGAGAATGAAAGGTTGTATTAAACTTAAGATTTGTATCAAAAGATTGATTGATACTTTTTTAAAATTTAAAAGTAAACTTAAGATCTTAGATGAAAACAACAGCTTTTGGTATACCATGTAGTTTGATAATTTAGTTCTTATAAATTTGAGCTAATCTTTTGATTGAATAAGTTGACTAGATGGCAAGGAAATGAGCAAACTTAGTTGATTTGTCTATAATCAACTATATTGAATAATGACCTACCAATTTGAGTAATGTTATTATAAAATCTATAGCTAATTCTTCTCTTTTTCATTCCATAATAGGCAGAGGTTGTAATAATCATTCAGGTTTTTCTTATTCTTTTTAACTTACAAACTAACATTTCCTAACCTAGTTTGAAACATCTCTTTTTATCCCTAGCCACCAATATTAGTCTCAAATCTTGATACATTTTATTTTCTTCATGATGCATTAGACATCTAGAATTATACACTTCTTTTAGTAGTAGTTCTTTAAGTTGTTGATACTCAGGTATACATAATCTACCTTGGAATCTGAGTATTTCACTTTGTTCAAATTTAAAAGCAAACTCCCTTACCACTTTTACTTTATGGGTTAACTTTTGCAACTCTAAATCTTTATCTTAATCTTTATTTATAGATGTTAATCAATTAGGCAGTATTAATAAATGAGTTAATAATGTGGTATTTCTTTAAACAATTATCTCTAATTTCAACTTGTCCATTTCATAAATAATTATTTTTCCACTTTAATAGATAAAATGCTACTAGCACTTGTTTTCCCATTAAGATCATCTACTATTATATTCACATTTCTAGTATGATAAATGATTTCTAAATCAAAATTATTGATAAATGCTAACCATATTATTTGACTTAAATTCAACTCCTTTTGATTGAAGAAATATTTTAAATTTTGATTGTATGTGAAAATTTCATGCTTAACTTATACAAATAATGCCTTCAAATTTTAAAGAAAATGCTATAGTTGCTAATTCTAGGTCATGAACAACATAATTAATTTTTTGAAGTCTTTAGTTGTTTAGATGTGTATGTAATTACTTTTTGATTCTGTATTAACAAATAATCAAGCCCTTGTAATGATGCATTATTGTTCCCCTGATATTTATATGAACTTTTTGGCAATGCCAAAATTAGAGTTGAAGTTAATTCAATCTTCAATATTTAAAAAGTATTCTCATAATTTGAGCCACATTTAAATTTAACTACCTTCATAATCAATTTTGTAAATGGCAAGGCTATCTAGGAAAAACCTTTTACAAATTTCCTATAATATACTGTCAAATTTAAGAAACCTCTTATTTTACATACTAATATGGGTCTTGGTCAATCCATAATTGAAAAAAACTTCTTAAATAAGGTAATCTAATATTTCCTCTTCTCTTTATTTTGTCCATGGAATTGTTCATTAGACTTTAAATAGGTTGATAACATAAAAAAAGTGATTCATTATGCCCAACCCAAATTTTATCCAACTATAACACACTTTGGCTATGTAGACAACAATATTAGTTTTAGCAGAGGTGACTTAAAATTAATATACAATCTAAACAAGGTTTTGGAGGACTTCAAAAGTGCACCTGACCTTCAAATCAATTAGCAAAAAAGGTAAAGTTATATGTAGTACCAAATAAGTCTAGGACAAATATAAAAAATTAGCAAGGTGTTTTGATTCCACAGAATAAATCTACCTATAATATACTTGGGTTGTCAACTATTTACTACTAGAAAGAAAGCTACTACTATCAGAATACGATATGTAAAATCCATAGAAAACAATCAAAATAGAAGAAAAAGATGCTAATAATGGGTGGTAGACTTACTTTTGTAATCATGTTCTAAATCCAATGGTTATGTACACATTCATGACAGCAAATCCTCCTTGCACAATGCCATAAAGAACTAAGAAAGGCATGAATCATTTCTTATGGGACAATTCTAAGGAGGCTTATATACATCATTGGACAACTTGGGATAAAATCAGTTTCTTAATTATGAAAAATGGGTTAGAGCTTAAGAAACTCAAGGAAATTATAGTCGCATTCTCAGCAACAATATATTGGAAATTTCTATCAAGTAACTCATGATGGACAACATATATGAACCAAAATTTATGTCCTCTACTACAAAAGGCTATTCATTTATCACATGGATATGCATGCAAAATATAAAGGAGATGGAACTTAATAACACAAGATTGTCCAACTATATGGAAAACAGCAGGCATGTATAATTCTAGAAAAGTTAGTAACCAATCAACATGGGAGGAAACAAGAACAAAAGTTTTGATTTTAAAATCCAAAAAACATTTATAGAATTGAAAATGTCATATGAAAATGATGATACTTATATGGAGATATTTCAATAAACTAGTATCATTCCCTAAGAATTAAATGAAGGTCAACATTCATATGGCTTCAAAGTGTCCACAATGCCTAATGAAGATTTAATTATTCATACTTTCATGAGTTGTAAAATTGCTAGGTAAGTATGGTCCACATTTGTTAGTAGTTTACACATATAGTAGGCTAATATAAGACAATTAAACTACTAACTTCATGGTGGAAACATGGGAATAAGAACTCTATTAAAGGAGGGGTCACACACACACTTTCTTTAATAATAAGCTAGAACATAATGAAAATAAGAAATTCTAAAATTTATGAGTTGGTCAACTAGACAACAAATTCCATCATCAACAACATTATAACCAATAGATACAACATATTTATGTGCTTTCGACCCATTCAAATGTCCCATAAAAGACCACATGATTTTTCAATTGAGAATCGTCCTTAAGTTCTCAACTAGACAAGTCAATTGTTGAAAAAATTAAATGTTCTTCCCTCCTAAGAAACTAAGGAAGTTAATTAAACATCAAAGGAAGCATGTTGAGCTTGAACTAGAATGTGACCATTTGAGGAATTATTCAAAATCAAATAAGAAAAATAGTACTCAATTTCTCCAAGTTTATTGGGAATAAAACATTGTTAGAATTGAAAGGTAATACTTTACCCATAGGTTTATAATTGTGTAGCAAAATAGATTTACATAATTTGGTAATTGAAATGGATTATCAAGAAATACCAAGAACTATGCAAGTTTAGACAAACATACCATGGAAGCTTTGGAATATTATTTAGCAACTTGGATAAGAAAGAAATTGGTATCAGTATAGTGGAATTTCATACATAAAGAACGAAATAAGTTGATAAGATTTCCTACATAATATTCAAAATTTGCAATCTTGGACTCACAAATCATTCTTAACTATTGTAAGGATTTGATCAAGCTTGATGAACTCTAATATCTATATATCTACACATCACACATGGTACAAATAATTAATTCTCAAATCTAATACTGGTACAATGGACAAAATATTGAATTTACTATAATATAGAAACTCTTAATATAATATGAAACCATGCTTCATACTATACAAGACTCCTACTATTCTCATGGCTACAACATTGTACCAAGTCACTAGGAGTAGTTGGTGTAACACCAAGTACATCAAACAAAGAATCTCATAATCTTTGGATAATCACATTCAAGTTTGTCGGTCAACTCAACTCCTCTCTAGGTGACATTATTCTTAGGCTGGTTTTTCCTTTTACAATTATAACAATTTTAGAAGATTTGATGAAAAGTCACACTCAGCTATCAGATTTATGGTTAATCAAGGTTTGGCCTCATGCAATGGTCCCATACTAGTTATCTTATTAGATGAGTCCACCTACCTCTACATTTTTTATTCATCAAGGTTAGCATCATTCTCTAACAAAACAATAGCATTGCACACTAGACCGGTATGTAGTTTGATTGAAAGCATTATTCTCTTAGGTGCATCATTATATCAAAGTGCTTTTACTAAAAGATTCTTTGGTCTAATACATTCAGTGAAATTAGTAGTCGTACCAATGTTTGTTTTTGTCAAAGTACCTATGAAAATTAAAAAATGATTCTACATTGAACACATCAATTCATAAAGAACCTTTTGTGTCATAATGATAGTTATTAGCTTTTAATATGACCAGTACAATCTATAGTTCAAGAATAATGCTCTCATCTTAAGATGTTAATTTAGATTCTTTTAATAGACAAATATGATCTCTTAACTCCATAAATGTGCATTAGTGTGTAATAATACCATTCACACCTATTCAATGCACACACATATGCAAAGAGAGGAATTGATCCATTGAGAGATGAGTCAATCCTAGGCTTGATTCATGCATCTCTTATTAATAGGCAATGTCTAAATGAAATGTACAATCGCTAAATCGACATCCTATAATCGCTTTCTTATGTAATAAAAGAGCTATGCATCCTTTATACATAAAGAAGTTGTTTTTTGGAGAAATGTTGTGTATTAGTTAAACTATAATTAAAATAATGTGATCTACAAAGTATTTAATGATTTCAATAAAGTTAAAAATTTTTTTGAACATAGCATAAAAAAACTCACTTTAAGAGGAACTCAATATGATTGAAATATGTAATTTTTGGAGGACAAGATAATTAATTATAAATTTTTAAAGGAAAAGGACATTAAAGTAATTTTCTTAATTGATAAAAGGAAAATTGGTAGATTTCCCCAATTAAGGGAAATCTATGGGGTTGGAGGAGTATGTAGTATAAATTGAACATACCATTTGTTAAGGTCAAGTGTGTGATATATTAAGTAAATAACTTACTAGTAAAAATAGGCTATGAAAGAATGATGGTACTTTCTAATTAGAGGTAGAGGAATTATAGTGGTGTGATATAGTATGATATAATTAAAGAATGGTATGACTTGAACTTTTGAGGAAATTGTGCCACATATTGAGGTTAATGGATGGTCTACTGTTTAGGCAGTAAAAGAATATTAAGGAGAATGTTTTAAGAGTTTGCATGATTTAGGAATTGCTCATATACTTATAGAAATATTTAGTAACTCATGTTTATATATGGTGTTATAGAAAATTAAGATGACATGGAGATTAGAAAAGAATCCCTTATTCTAAAATAAAGTAGGCAAACCTTGTAACCATTATATAGATACCATAATGATTTATTTATGGATTTAAATGATTTTAGTTATGATTTTTTTGTTTGCTATATTCTTATATAACATAGTTATTTAGCATTTTATTTACCTGTTATTCATTCATGATATTGTATGGTTAAGTGATTTTTATGAAAATAAGGATATTGAGATGAATCTTTTTATATAATGGGACAATTATATATAAATGGTTAAAGAAGTAACTTGGTTATCTAGATACTTGGCATGGTTATTTAGCTATAAGAAAAATAGAATAAAATAATTGGTATTTGTTGGAGAAATTTTTCTCATTATTTTGAAGGTCAAGGTACCCATATATGTGACAAGACCTCACATGAAAGGGAGAGGTTGCCCAAGTTCAAGATAACCTTTAATTATAACTCTACATTGAGTCATTGACATTTAGTGCACAGTGTAGCTAAGATAAGGGTACCTTTTCATTTTGTTAGATTTATGTTAAGGTTATATGGTATTTGGTTATTAGATCTAAAGGATATATGTTCGAAGAAAAATTAGGCCCTATAAAATATAATAAATGGTAAATTAGAAATAAAAGAAAAGAAAAGAAAGTGCATGCTCATATTTTATGTTGGTTATCTATAATTATTGGAGTTTTTGTTTGTCTTATACCATGGCTTATTTCTTTATAGTTATTTTTTTATTAGCATGGCATGTTTTATGTAGATGTATTAGCTTTAGTATTATTATATTTTGTTATCTATTATAGTTTATCAATTGAGGTTATTAGAGTTCACTAGTATTTACGTCACAAATAATACCTATAATGCACTAAGAGATGAGAACTTTGATGACATGGAAGAAGATCTTTGCTCATTAGATGGTTAAGTGGGATTTAGTGTTAAGTGGAGTGGATATGAGGGTACATGAACTATAGTTTATGTATAGTTATTATTATTATATTTTGTATTTATACTTGAGCTCTTTTAATTTGGACTTTATATTATAGAGGTTTTATATTATGATATTACATTATTGGTACTAGTATTGGGTTTGTTTTTTTTGCCATTTGGTCCTTGTTTAGGTTATTTTGATGTCTTCTCACATGTGATTTTATATATTTATAATATTGATTATGCTTTGTTTTGATAGTTGGTTAAATGAGGCCTTCATAGGTTCGAAATGGTATCAGCATTTAAAAATATTCATACAATTATTGTTGTAAATTAGGACACATTTCATGGCAATGAGAATTATATGGGCTCAATGGTAAAATCTGTGATGGAAAACCCTAATTCACACATCACAAGGGTTTGTCCATCTAAAATGGCATGATTCTCTCCTTGATCTAATTTAATTAAATTAGGAATTTTGGATTATAAGTTATGATGGTGAGCTCTAGGGCCTCTCCACCCCAATATTCTTTTGCCAAGGTTATGGGTGGGCCATTTGACTTATCATCCATTCAAATCAAGCCAACTATAATCTTTAAGGGTGAACTTAAAGTAAGTTTTGAAGAAGATGAAACTAAGAAAATGGTTGCCCATTTTAAGCTTGAACTAATTGGGGCATTCTCATATGGGCACCTTAGTAAGGAAACAATGGCAAATAGTTTGAGTAAATTGGCTTTTAGCACGATGTCTAAGTAGGCTCTCTAGATAGTAGACATGTTTTGATCAAATTCTGAAAAGGAAGAAGATTTCTTGAGATGTTGGCTTCATTTGAACATTGAACCTTCTTTAGCCTCCATCTTGGTCTCATTTGAGCGACCAATACATTTGTTTCACAAAGTAACCCTATATACCTGAGCATCGACAATCAGTAACCCTTTAAAGTTAGGTGCTAAAACTATAAACCTAACTACATTAAATGTGTATAGAGTACGTTTCGAAGTGAATTTAGCTAAGGAGTTTCCCAATTGCATCAGGATAAAAAAAGTGTAGTATTACAAATGGTTTATAACAATGCATTCAATATGATAACTTACCTAATTATTAGATGAGCTATTGTAACCAAGGCCATAACTCACTTTAGTGCAAACAAAATAAAAATAAATCTATTGCATAAGCTTTAATTGAGGCTTCCAAAGCTCAAATTAGTTTGGATGAGCAAAACACTATTAATTCCATACTTGTGAAGGAATTTAACATAATGAATGGAAAAATGACATAGCTTAACTCTCTTATGTCCAAATGAGTCCTAGTTTGCATAATCAATGAGGCAAACACACATTGTTTTACACCAATGTAGGCACACAGAGTATCCATAAATCGTTTTGGTGGCTTAGATGATACCTCAAATAAGCAATCAATCAAAGATGTTCAAGGTCATATTTCACTTGAAAGGGATTTCTTGAATCATAGATGATTATGTTACTCTTAAAATGGCTCAATGGAAAGATAATCATAAAGACTTTATGTTTAATTTGGAAACTTCTAAAGAAATATATCTCAGCTAAAATTTAACCTACAATCATTTAAAGATTTTAGTCATGACTTAATTGAAAGAGCGGTAAATACTAGCCTAATGCAACTTAAATAAGATTATTTCATTCCAATTTAGAATAAGCATTAAAAAATATAAGTTAAGAAATGGTAGGAGAATTAGTGTAGCTCTAAAGATACATGCAAAAGTGTTCAATCATCACAAAATGTATGTCAAATTGTCACTAAAGGATATCATCTTATTTTAGATCATTAAAGGGGACACAAATATGATTTCAATTTCTTGAGTTAGACATTTAATTAATACCAAAAGCATTATCTTAATTGTTCTTATTGAACTAACACCTTACTATAGGAAGCTGCTTAGTCATGCTAAGAGATTAGGTTTTGATTGTTACATGTGGAACTCATTCAATAAAATCTTGGTCTTGTGGAATGGAAACATCCATTGTCAAAGTCTATGTGAAGATGAGTAGTTAATTAGCTTACTAATTAGAAAAATAGGGAACACATTTTTTCTTGTTGTATGTTCATCTATGTTAAATGTGCAAGTGTTGAACAAAGGGCACTTTGGCATAATTGATTCAAGTAGTGGCAAAATCTAAAGGGCCATGACTTTAAAGATTGTATCAACCAATGTTGCTTAAGAGATATACCTTACATGAAGTTAGAACTCACATGGGATTGAAAAAGTAAAAAAGAATGGGTTTGCAAAAGGTTGGATAGATAGTTAGTGAATAAAGCATGGATTGATGACTTCCCTTCAACACTCATACATCACTTATGTAGAAATGCTTCTGACCACTCACCATTGTTACTTCAACCTAAAATGGTTCCTATCTTATGTCCCAAATAATTCAAACTCCAAAGTATGTGGTTGCAACATCCAGCATTTTATACTATTGCAAAAAGCAATTAGTCAATTCCATTCCACTTCTCTAATATGATTGCTCTGACATTTATACTAAGAAGGTTGAGAGACTATCTTAGACAATGGAATAAGTCTAACATTAGTAATATATTTTGATCCATCCAAAGGGCTAATGAAATGGTTAGAATCAAAGAAGCACAACTTTAAGTGACCGAAAGAGGACGATATCTTTGAACTTATTAAGGCTAATGATCAATTAGTTGACTAGGAAAAGAAGAAATTTATTGGCACAAAAATGATACAAGATGGCTTAAAGAATAAGGCAAGAACATGAAAAGTTTTCACACTATTATAAAAGAGAAAAAGACAATGTTTAACATTAGCTTCATCAAAGATTCCAAGGGAAACATGATCCATAAAAATGAGGAAATCTAGGATGTGGCCATTTAACTTTTCTAAACACTACTCTCCTCCATCAATGTAGTTGTTGATAAAGGATTGTTTAACTGCATACCACCAATGATTTTTTAGCAAAATGACTAGTTCATGAATGATATCATAATGGAGGAGGAAACAAATCTATTTTCCAAATAGATAAAGATAGTGCACCATGACTTGATAGGTATAATGGTCATTTTTTCACTCACTAATAAAATAATATTTCTTCTAATGTGTTAAATGTAGCCAAGGATTTCATAGTTAAGAATTCCATCCCCAAAAGGAATTACTAGTGCAAATCTATTATTAATCTCAAAGAATGACAATCCTACGTCATTTAAAGACTTAAGATTAATTTGGTTGTGTAACTTCATTGAAAAGCTCTTTGACATGCTACTGGTAGACAAACTTCATGAATTGCTACAAAAAATTATATCACCTAAATAATTGGCTTTGTAAAAGGTAGAGTTATAGCAAACAATATCTTACTTACATAAAGAATAGATAGGTTCATTCGATAGAAAAATTAGAGAAAAGAATTGTGCCATCAAGTTAGATTTCAAATATAAATTTAATAGTTTATTATGAGAATTTTTATGCAAAATTCTTGAGAGATTCAACTTCTCTAAACAATTCATTAAGCATATTAGGAACATCCTTTGAAGCTCTTGGATACCATATTGGTAAATGGAATCCCAAATGGATTATTTCAACCTTTAATGTGTCATATGCAAGGAAATCCATTTTCTCCTCTATTATTCATCTTTTCTATGGACGTTTTTAGCAAGACTCTAAAAAATATTATTAATAGTAGGAAAGCCCTTTGTTATGTACAAGTTAAAGGATGCTTAATGATTTTAGGGTAAGTTGATGACAACATTATATGCAATAGAGGAGACTTGTGATGAATTTCCAACATTTGTAAATTTTTTAGGAACTTCCAAGTTTCCTCAGGCCTTTAAATTAATCCATTATAGAGTAAATTTTTCACCAGTAGAAGAATGATGCCAAGTTTAATTAAAAGGATAAGCAAGAAACTTGACCTCCAAAGTGGTTCCTTTCTTATAACATATCTGAGATATCCATTATACTTTGGCAAAAATTTATATATTTTTAGCAAATTCTAACAAATTATCTTTAAAATTACTGGATGAAAAAGAAATTACATTCTATGATAGGAAGACTAATTCTAGTAAGACATTAGCCTAAATTCCAACTTTTTCCTTTATAATGTTTAATTCACCAATGCAACCTTTAAATAAAGTAGGGTAAATAATGAATAAATTCTTTTGGCATGATATTGGTAACATCCACAGGCACCATTAGCTTGTGTGGGACAAAATTTGTGCTCCAACAAAAGAAAATGGCTTAGGATTTAAAAAACTCAATGGAATTATAGTTATCTTATCTACAAAGCTAAATTGGAAGCTACTAATTGGAAACCTACTCTAAGAAAAATGCATGGAAGGTAAATACTTGAAAGGTGATGAAAAGGGTGACAATTGTAACACCTGGAAGCAAATAGGAGGTAACATGAATTTTGTAGTAGATAATTCAAAGTTATGTACCAATACTGGATCTTTTATCTATAATCTTATAATGGATGATAAATATAGCTTACACTTTGCATGGAATGTTATTAGAATTAAGTATCTCTTCTTGAAGTCTAGAAAGATGACATGGAACTTTATATGTGATATTAAAGTCTCAATCTTAATATGAAGAATTCTAAACAAGTTACTTCCTTGCCCAATGCAATTAAAGAAACAAGACTTTCAACTAGCCTGTAAATGCCCTTATTGTCCTAGAAAGGATTCCTTGAATTATGATTTCATTTACTATAACTTAGAAAATAAGGTGTGGTCTTTCTTCATCAATGCATTGAAAATCCAACATGAAAAGTATCTAAACATACAAAATATATTTCATCGTTAGTGGAAATCAATTAAAAGGCATTCAACAATAGTTATAGTTCTTTATTTTTTTGCCTCTATTAATATGTTGGAACACTTGGAAAGTTAGAAACCATAAAATGTATATGGAAACAAGCCAATAAGTTATGAACATTGTAAATAGTGACATCTATTGCTATTATAATAGGTACAAATATTTTCCTCTCACACAAGAATCTTAAGAGGACCTGATTATCATGAAGCTTAGCTTAGTCCCTCCATTCAAGTTCATATAGTTTAAAGCACACGAACTGCTCACTTGGATCTAAATACCTACTAACAAAATGAAGCTTAATATTCATGGTTTAATAATCAATAAGAGTAAGTTATCCAACTCTACTTGAATCATCTATTACCACAAAGGTAATATAGTAGATGCCATTCCTTTTTCACTAGAAGAAGCTTAGCAATAAAAGCAACAACCTTAACTATTATGAAAGGTTTGGGGTTATGCAAGAGCAATAACATTACAAAGGTTGTGATTGAGTTGGATTGTATTACATTGCTCAATATGATTCAAGGGTAACAAAAAAATTCGTTGGAAATTGGTTGAATGCATTCAATAAATTAAACAAGTGATGAAAGTAATCAGGGTAGATTGGTATTAGATCACAAAGAAGGAAATAAAGTAGTTAGATCACACACAAAAACGATTACTCACTCAACCAATACATACAAATAGGACTTTTAGAGCATTTTTTCCCATTATAGAGCCTTGATGAATAAGGATAAAGCTCACTTTCCATACATTCAAACAATATAAAGGGTCAAATTCTTAGTGGGTACACATTGTTCATGGTTTGATATTGAATATTAAGGGATTCTCTATTATCACAAAAATAACTTGAATAATGATATTCCAAAGCATACCATATATTGCATTTCAACTTTCCATTTTGATGCCTTCCTACCATTGAAAAATTTGACCAAATACCACATCGAATAATTACAATCAAATATCAAGACTTTATGCTTGACTTATAGATGTGTTCTTCACATTAGTGTTTCATCATACTTAAGTGCTAACCACTTCATTCTAATACAATGCTTGAGTAGACACTAATCACATCTAGCACTTAATGTAGCTTGCTACACTAATGATAACCCAAATATGATCACATATAACAAAGTTGGCTTGTTCATATTGATATGACACCATGACCAAAACCTTTTGACTATTATGTACCTCAAATTAAGTATTGTTCATCCATGCAATACATCGTACCTTTCAAAATGGATAAGCTCAATATAATAATTAAAATATGGTGAAGCATGTCATTCAATTGAAAGTACCAAGTGGGTCAGTCTACTACAATAATCATAGCTTTTATCAGCATATCACCAACCTACAATGTCTCAAGCAACTCTATATAATTTACAATCTCAAAGTTTATGGCAGCTTTTGATTTTCTAATATGTATTATGCTCAACCCATGTTTCACCTTTCACTTTATATATATATATATATATATATATATATATATGTTAAAAATGAAATGTTACTAATATGTTCATCTCTAGTTTTCTTCAAATCATTTATGTACCTTTCATTAGTTCCTTTAATGATTCACATAAACCAAGTCCATCAAAGTGTTCCTTCAATTTTTTTATACATTGTTAAAAAATTCTTCATATTTTTGACATATAAGTAAAAGTGTTCTTTAAGTTCTTCTAGAGTTGGTAGACATTGATATCATGTGAGGTATAATGTATAAGAGGGGAAGGGTAAATTGTACATTTAAAAAAAAAATTTGATTTTGAAAAAGTTTAATTAAAGAAAAATTTTTATGCTTAGAAATAAATTTTTTTTTAGAAAGTTATTTGATGAAATAAAAAAGAAGAAATTATACAATAGTAAAAAGAAAGAAACAAATATTTTTAGGTGATTTGGCTAAAATGATGTCCACATCCACCCCTAATAATCGATTAGACTTCCACTAACTACTCCCTTTTGTCAAGACTAGTAGAGTAAATCAATTATAAACTGGTGCACTAATAAGACACCAATATATAAAAAATTATCTATAAGAAAAAAAATCAAAAGCTTTACAAATATTAGTGTATACAAAAATTTCTATACCTATAAATCCTTCAAGTAAGAGTGACACAATGAGCTATTGATATAGTTGTTATTCAATTGATGTAAAATGATCATAGAAGTGAGTAGCACAAATAAAAAATGTAGGAACCCATAGCTCCTACAAGCACATTGAAATTGATGCTCTTAGTTTTAGACTTCTCTTAAACATTTTTAAATTTTTAAGTTGATCCATCAAATCCAAAAGTTGGTTAATGATCTCTATTTATAGTCCAAACAAAAACTTACCAAAATAATTCTCCCAACAACTAGACTTAGCTTTTTTGAAAGCTAGCTATTGCATGAAAAAAAGATAAAGACAAAAAGTAGTTATCGTTCAATCTGAGAGGATGAAATAGCCATTGTCTAATTAGAATAATAATGAAAGGGTTCAAATCTAATTATAGTAAGATTTTATTTGGATTGTTAGATCCAAAATATAGATGGATGGTGATGATGCACAAGACATTATTCATGAAGGTAGAGAAACTCTTAGTCATTTGATCAAGCTTTCTTGATGAACAACAAGATAAAAAACTCTATTCATAAATACAGAGAAGATTTTAGCTATTTGATTGAGCTTTTAGATGAATGGTTAGATGAAGTTAATTGTTTGAAAATATAAAAAAATCATGACCATTAAACCACAAAGACATGTGATCAAAAGGCGTTGGTTCACTCGAGTTTAGAAGAAAAATAGTGCCAATTGTTTAGTCTGACATTGCAAAGATTAACATGTAGTCTGTATCTATATTATTTTCTTCATGCCTTTAAGTCAACTTAATGGGTTGGTTGCCCCCTAGTGCTCTTGGGAGGTTATGACCCAAGACACCTACACATATTAAACAGGTTTGACATGACCCAATGTAATTACTTAACACTCACGAGTCTGACTCAACTTGTTACACCTAAGCTGGGTTCAGGAGCTATGTTGTGAATTGATTAAACCCAAGTTATTGTAGGCTTTCTACCCTTTATTGAGACTTAAGCCTTATCCAACTTGCTTAAATCAGGTCTCCTAACCAATGACTCCCTAAGGCCCAATGTTGACCACTGTAGGCCACTTAGCTTGAGTCTTTGAGCTTGATCGAGGTGTTAGGTGCTTAGATCAAACATTTTTACTTTAACTAATATTTTCTACATTAAAGCTTTCTTCATTTTTATAAGATTTTAAAAATTAAAAAAGCTTAATTTTTAAGACCAAATGTAACATAATGTATCAGTAAAATATAACTCAAATATGTATAAACTATGATTATGATCTTAAGTTTTACACTTGTAAAGAAAAAAAGGTTTAACATACTAATCATATAGATATTTTAAAATATAGTTTTTTATAGATTAGTCACTCCATAAAGAGCTTTGTTCTTGGCTCTAAAATTAACAAGTTGAGCATTCAATCTCTATTCGCTTCATATGCTATAGCCTTTGCTCCAACAAATCCAAAATACTATAGTATACCTTAAGATTAAACTAAAATAACACTAAGCTCAACAAGATAGTAATAGTGTTTAGCTTAGTTTTGTGATCATCACGTCAAAGGGTATAACAATCCCCCTTGATGTTTATCAAACCATTACTAGAATTGAAAGTGTAATATTAAAGAAAATATAATATCAAACAATAAACATCTATGAATGTAAAAAACCAAGTAATA